>CP139508.1:194466647-195066647 GCA_021014915.2 Artemisia tridentata subsp. tridentata | reverse complement strand
CTTAACTTATTTATAGGATCCTAGGTTAGATTGTAAGGTGTGACACCCCAAACCTAGTAAAGGCTTACACCAAGTCCTTGCTAACTTATTATCATTGCCCGAAAGCTTGTAATTGCTGTGAAAAATGTCTAGGAACTTTGAGTTAAAGTCTCAATAGTTTGGTTCGAGTGTGGAGTTGTTTCCGTGTAGTAATAGGCGATTGGAGGAGTGTGGTTGCTATAGTTCCACAATTCTAGTTCTTGTAATCTCAAAACTAGGTATCTCTTGTTTAAATTACTATGAACTACTTTTACTTTAAGATGAATGAAAGTTTTGTTTTTTTACTTGTGTTTGATAATGTTTGATATGGAGTGATTTTTGGTATACTTGTGTGTATGATGTGACGATTGTTGGAGTATTCTTATTTTATAGTGATGCATGAAAACATGTCTTGTTTTGTAAGTTTGTTGAAATACAATCTAATCTTGCTTAATTAGTTGGTAAAACCAATGTTAAAGAATAAAAAGGGCCAAAAGGATTTTTTTATGTTTTTATACCAAAACGTTAGTGCACGAATTAGTATGGGATATGGTGTGTGACAAGCACCATATTAACTCATTAAAATGGATTTGAAACGATTTCATCATGAGAAAGGCAAAGGATCGAAGAATCTAAGATAAGAATTTCAACACAAGGTTAAGGGCAATTGCATATATACCACTAACTTGCAATTTGCATATAACGAAACATGCTTAACTTGCATTGACACATGCTTTAAAACTGTATTTGGAAATTGCAGTATTGATTAGTGGGTATATGCATCTCCAGATTAATAGATGTGTAATAGTTTAAAAGGCCGAAAGGAATTAACTAGGAGATTGAATTCTTAGAAATGATTTTCAAAAGATAAACCATTGATTGTGAATCATTCATATAAAGTTGTGCATCACTACTAGTTACACCAAACTTTGTAGAATACTCTGTGTAATTAGTTAAGGAATTACACACAAGTATATGTGTTTTTGATTGATTGGATTTTACTTGCTTTTGAATTTTCACCAAATTGGATTGACACCCCTTTTTGTAAAAACTTGTTTTACTAAGTTCTAATACCAACTCCATTTGGACAATCTCGACTTACCCACCTTTACTATCACGGGCGAGTATGCTTGCTCGTATGTGTTAATTAGAGAATTGGATAAATCGTGTTTATAAATTTTTAAAACTTGCACACGACGCGACACATCAAGTTTTTGGCGCCGCTGCCAGGGACTTGGTTATTTAACTTGGTAGTTTTATAAGTTTTTAAATTAAAAATTCGTATAAGTAAAGAGTAAAAAAAAAAGTTTGGTTCGGGACCAACCGAATCGGATGGATGTCCATCCGATTGGTTGGAGCCTTCGGTAAAAGTTTTTAGATTTTTATTGTTTTTGTTTATTTCAGTTTTTTTATGGTAGATTAATGATGTTTTAAGTATAGTAATAGTTATAATTGCTTAGTTGTTTAATGATGATCATGGAGTTAGTTAATGTTTTTAATGTTTTAATTTAGTAGTTAATGTAGTTTAGTTTTATGTTTAATGATTAAGGAGTTTAAGAGTTTTTATTAATTTTGTTAGTTAATCATAATTATTAATTAGTTAAATGGTTATTAAATTATAATTATGTGTCATTTTTCATTTTTAGATTAATATTTTTATTTAGGAATTAGTTTTTATATTAAAGTTTTAATTTAGTTAAAAAAAAGGTTGATCCAACCGATCGGGTGTTGCCCACATCCGATTCGGTTGGGCAAATGTGTTTTTACGATTTAACCATCCGATCAGATGGAGTCTAAAACCGATCAGATGGATGCCTCGTAAAAGTTTTTTTTTTTAATTTTTTAATTTTTAGTGTTTTGAATGTTTTTAGTGTTAGAACATGTTTGTTTACTTGATTTGATTTCAGTTTGAATATGTTTCGATTATGACTAACCCTAATGCTAATGATTTGGATTTCTTTTGGTTGTGGGTATGTTATAGTTGTTAGTTGCTTTAGCTAGATGGAGAGTTTAAGCGAAGTTTCTGAATACTTGAGAAATTTGGAAGAGATGTTCAAAGATTCGGGTGATTCATTGGAGCGTTTGGAAAATATTTTGGAAGGAAAAAAGGTTGATGTTGAAAAGAAAGAAGAAGTTGGAGGAAACCGGGTTTGTTTACCTAAAGAGAAGAGAGTTGTTGTGTTCACAAGAGAACCACCTAAGGAATTTGATGCACCGTTCATGAGGTTCTCTACACCTTGTGGTGTGGAAGGTATACAAGCTTGGGATGCTCAGCTTAATATGGAATATGGTGACAACTATATTACAGAAGATATGCTGGATAAGCTTGGTTTCGTTCGACTTGACTATGAGGATTATGGAAGAAAAATAGTGAAAGATGTGCGTGTCAATATTCATGGTCACATTTTCAAAGTTGATTTTGTTGTTTTGGAATATGGGAATGCTGATGAACCGGAAGTTGTGTTTGGTAGAGATTTTATGGTTACAACTAAGTGTAGGATTGATTTTGCACTTGAAGAGATGAGGATTGATGTAAATGATATGGTAGAAGAGAAGGAAGGAAAGGGAGAGATTGTTAAAATGGAAAAAGTGAATAGAAAGAAAACACCACTTAACAAACTTACCCAACCCTCCACCCCTAAGAATGAATCATCATCTAATTTACCACCCAAATCACCACAAATTGTTAAACCGTTAACTAAAGAGCAAAAGGAAGTGATTTTGGAAAACTTGGAGATGAAGTTTAATTTGCTTATGGAGGAGAAGCCGGTTATTGATGTGTTGAACAATTACATGACATACCGCAAGAAGTTGGATGCGGTTATGATGGCAAGGGCTAGGCTAGAAGATAAGAATTTTGATGAGGTTGAAAGAGAGAGAATAGTTGAGAATGGGTTGCCTAAGAAGATGAGCGATCTGGGAAATTTTGTGTTGCCGATTAAGGTGAATGGAATAGCTGCAATGTATGCATTGGCCAACACGGGGTTAAGTGTGAGTGTAATGCCGTATCCATTGTATAAGAGATTAGGACTTGCAAATCCTCAACCTAATCAATATAATCTTACTATGGCGGATAACTCACAAGCAAAGGCGAAGGGAGAAGTAAATAATGTTAGAGTCCAAATAGGGTATCAAGCCTTTTTGGCCGATTTTCTAGTGCTTAACATACCGGTGGATAAGGAGTTACCATTGTTGTTAGGTAGACCGTTTTTGAGAACGTGTGGAGCTATTATAGATATGGGCCATGGTACTATAACAATTGATGATGGAATCTTGAAGCATACTTATTATCCAAAGCCTAGGGGCAAGATTGTTAAGGAAGTTCATGAGTAAGACCACTTGGGTTGTTTTGAAGTGGGTAGAGATGAAGACGGTAGTCCTAAATATGGGCCGGTTGCTCCGAGTTACTTTGACATTGAAGATGAGATGGAAAGAGCTCTAGCTATGGAGGCTTTCTATAACCCTTTTAAAAATGTTTTTGTGTTTAACAAGTTGACAGATTTTCTTGGATCCTTACCGATCCAACTAAAGAATTTGGAATGGGGACCCGAAGGTTCTAGTGTTTACAAAAAGGAAGTAGGAGACGGATATTGGCATGCGAAGTTTGATGTAGTTTGTCCGAATGGAAGAAACTTTGCAAAGAGATTTAAAACGCAAAAGACTAACCGAAAATTGTCCGGAAAGTTTCAAAATGAAGACATATTGAGGCACGAGAATTTTCAAGGATGAAAGATTCAAGTGAATAAGTTTGAAGAATAAGCACAACACTTGTGCAAGCTATTTGTTTGTTTTCTTTTTAATTTTTATGCATTTTGAATATTGTTAATGTTTGCACTTAAGTTAAGTTTAAGTTTTAAGTTTTAAGTTAAGACTCTTTGTTTCTTTTTATTAAGTTTTATGAAGTTATGTTTTTAGTTTAGACTTTTAGAGTTAGTTTTGTTTAGAATTAATAGAGATAGACTTGGACAACAAGTTGGTAGACTAAATGTGGTGGAGTATTTTTACATAAGAAAAAGCATTTTTGAAGTGAAAAAAACATTTCCACTTGATCTCACAAGTATCACAAAGTGTTGGCAAGTAGAAAAGTGAAGTTTTTTCAAAAACTTAATCCGAGTCAGTTAGATCAAAAGCTGATCGGATGGAGTAATATATATAAACTCATAATTTCAAAAATCACAAAAACTCACACACACAAAATCCACCAAGCTTGGGTTCCAAAAATTCGACCATTAGAAGATAATTAAGAGTTGCAGGAGTGTTAAAGGATAATCCATGGCACTAAAACAAGTAAGTAACATCACCAATTTGTGTTAATTAGGTTTTAATTCAGATTAATTAAATTAGGTCAATATTTGGGTATTTTTGATAGAGTTCGAATTAAAATGTAATCTTTTGGGAATAGATGGGTAAATGATAAAGGAATTCATTGCAAAAATAATTAGATTGATTGATTAAGTTTTGAGGAAGAATTGATTGATTGAATTTTCGGATTGAATTGGGTCAAAACTTTGATTCGATTTAGGTTGCAATTGATGATTCCCAGATGTTATTTAGTTGTTAATTAGTGATGCTAGGATGGTACATTTTGAATTAGAACACTAATTGAGGAGTTTTGATTTGGTAGTGTTCTTATGTAAAACCCCAAAATTAATATAACCCGAAATGACAAAAATGCCCTCAAATTTAAAATTTTGAGAACTTATGAAAATCATATAAATAACATTCATGATACTTAACCTAAATTGATCGTATCCTAAGTTATGTAACGAATTAAGCTACAAATAAAAACATTACATTATAAGTAAATCACAAAATAAAAATCCTACACTTTAAGCCCTAACTAGTCGATCCATATTATGTGTCCAACACAAAAAATTTGGCCCATGTCTACAAGAAAATAAAGAGATAATTAAGATGTAATTTAGCCCATTAAGAAGATTGATTCATTCCCTAAATACACCAAAATCAACACACGGTTTCTCTAAACCATATACACCGAAAATTTTACAAACCCTAAATCTCCCTCATCACAAAATTCGGCTGCCTCTCCCCTTGCTCTCCTGGTTCGATCAGTTGCTGCAGCCAAGGAAGTTCTTGGTGTGTTCTTGTTCCATTCATATCAAGGTCATCTTATTCTCAACACATTTAATCCATTGGAAGTCTTGAACAAACCCTAATCGACCCTTGTTATTTTTTGTTGTTGTTTGTCATTCGATCCAAATAAGAAGAAGAAGGAAGGAGAGTTGGTGATTCGTGTGCTCTTGTTCTAGTGTTTTGATCACGCTACGAGGGTAACGTGTATCTATTCTTGTTCTATATCATCCTTGTTGACTTTGTACGTGTTCTTGGTCCTTGTCGAATTATATGAAAAGAACTACACATAAAATAATGATCATGAAATAATAACCTTAAAACCCTAATATGTATAATCGACCCATATGAAATTTATATGTATATGATGAATTTAATTGTTATGAATATGTTAAGATCATGTAAGAACCAATTATAATTGTTTTGTAACAAGAACTAAAGATTTGAAATGACAAAACCCTAAATACTTGCATGAAATCATGAGAACTGCTACTGATCTGAAAATTGTCCAACTTTAATCGACTGTATCTAAATTATGTGAACGTGTATTTGGGTGTTTTCAGAGTCTAAAATTAAGTTCAATGAAATAGCTTTCTGTAGAAATTAACCTTGTAATTTTTAGAGATCGGGAAGGCTACGTTTTGATTTTTAGAAAGTTAAGTGTCAAACGGAATTCGTATGTCTGGAAAAACAGTCCGTGTTTTTCATTTTTCATTTGCAAACCATAACGAATTAGAAGGTGTCCATCGAGCTGAGTAACATTGGATATGTCTAGTAGTTACTGGAATTTTTGTAGATGTTTATAAATTTTCTAGATGGGGTAGAGAATTAATTACTTTTCGGGTGTTTCATCAAATCCGATTCTGGAACATGTTAGGGAAATGGATATTTCATTCGTACCTATACTAGTTAATAAAATCTGGAAAAATTAGGTAAAATACTTAAGACACTGAAGTATCTCTGGGAACTTTTGGGAATTTTATTTCGGAGTTCTTATATGTTTCATAAATTATTTAAAACGTGCCCAGATCCTACTCAGAGACTGTTAAGGGTTAGAAAACTAAAAAAAGTGTTATGTGTATAATTATCTAAACAAAAAGGGTTTAAATTGTTATTTTTCTAAACTAAGGGACCTAACATGTAACTTTATAATAATTATATTTTATACCCTAATTTTATGATAATTGCATAATAGTCCCTAAACTTATCATAATTACATAATAAACCCTAAAATTTGTATACCTACCATAATAACCTTAATTTTATGTAAATACTATTATGAACCCTAAACTACTAATATTGCCACATTTGATACTTTAAACTTAGTAAATGATAACCTTGAATATTCTTAATACGGAAACCTCCTAAATATGGAAACTTACTAATTCGGGAAACCTGCTAAAAAGGGAAAGTATACCCAAAAGAGTAACTTAATTAAATTGGACTTAAAGTAATATATGATTATTAATTCCTATAGGTTCCATGAAGCGGGAGTGACCCGGTGTCTCGTGAGTTATCTTGTGTTTGTTTGCGTTCCGAATAAGGTACAGATATTCTGACCTTCTCATAGGTTTCTCATGAACTCTCTCTCTCTCTCTCTTGTCTATCTTACTCACTTGAACCTTGCTATGCTCCCCTTGATTTGTGAACCTTGCTATGCTCCCCTTGATAAATTGAACCTTGCTATGTTCCCTTGATACTTGATATAATTCGTTCGTCACCCTGTGACATGAATATTCAAATCCTTGGATACCTTGAAGGTTCATTTGATATTATAACTGAATGCGAAAACCTTTCTTAATTATATATGAAAATGTTTTGAGAACAGCTATTTTAAAACAATGTTGTTGAGCACGATGCGATACCACTTTTAAATGAAATTTTACTAAAAGTTTTATGAAAACAACTTTTAAAGACTATCTTTATGAAAGACTTTACTAAATATCATTTTATGAAAGTCACTTATTGAAAGATTACTTCTAAATACGCGTTTGATATGAAACCTTTGAATTAAATCTTTACTATGAACCTACGAATCATTTGATTATGAACCTTTGATATGATCTATTTGAACTTTGATTTAAACCTTTGCTATAAACCCTATGCTATGATTCTTGATTTGAACCTTGACTTGAACCTTGATATAAACCTTGATATGATATACTTGAAATGGAAACTTGACTTGAACCACTTGATATGAAACTTGACCTTGGACACTTGATACTTGATTTGACCCTTGATCCACAGTTTGAGACTACGAGCCACCACTTGTATACTAGGCATGAGGGTTTCATGTCCTTGTCATTGATGCACCGATGGCATGACTCTAGGGTAGGAGAGTGATGACCTATTCCGTCCCTGACTTGACTTGTTACGTAGAGTAAGTACTTGGCCTACTGGGTCATATGGATGCATCCTAGATTTGACTTGACTTGACTTGTTTCGATGGATTTATCATGATATTATTTGTTATATACTTGGTGACTGATGGTGCGTGTGATACACATCTTTCACAACTTGGGAGTTAGCTACTCCAACCCCTTGGAGGTATTCCCTCATATTGTACTTGTTATCCTAAGGTCTCCCCTCCGGATGTGGCTACTTGATGACTTGACTTGACTTGGGCCCGTGGTGGATTACTGTTCCCTTTACCTTATAATCTTTTACTTTTTCCTTAACTTTTATTATACCTTGCATTGTTTCTCTTACTTCACTATTTTCATTATTACTGCTTGTTACCTTTATATCTGTTCACTGGGCTTTTTAAGCTCAGCTGCATTTCTTTTCCTGCGGCAGGTTTTAGTAGGAAGCTGGGTATGAGTGGAGAGTATTTTGGACTTAGAAGGCTATACGTTGATAGATATTCTGGATTAGAGATGACTAGAAGAGATTATTCTAGACTTAGTACTTATTGTAATTCTCATTGTAACCTTGTATTTTCATATTTTCCCTTGTAACCATTGAAATTCATTTTGTATTAATTAGTCATATGCTTGTGTTTGCTTTGATATGTCACCATAACGTAATACTTCTACCCTTATCGGGTTGGGGTGTTACAATTATGGTATCAGAGAAACAGGCTGCGACTCGTAATACATTTACCCTTTGACCTGTGAGTTTTGGACCATTAGGCTTCCACTGAAAGAACATAGGAGAACACCTTGAGAACCTGCTTTAGGATTTCTTAATATGAACTTAAGTTTTGACCGGTGAGGAATGGGTAGACTAAGACATCTATGTTAGTAGCATTGCTTCCGCATCACTCTGATTCGTGCCTTGCTTTTGATTAAAGCCTGTTGAGATCACTTTTGGAGATTGAAAGCTTATGTTTTGCACCACCTAAGATTTGAAACCTAAATTAAATCTTGAAGGCATTGAGAATTGCGTAGTAATTGCCTGACACTATTTGATCCTTATCTTCAGATTCCGACTCTGACCTTTGACCTTCTTGTTAATCATTTTGATGCCTATTCGGGCATTCTGAGAATCTCCATGGCGATGACGTACTTGATACATTCTGTAATTTTTCTCTTGTTTTGATAAGCATCTATAATTTTCTGATGCTATTTGATTTCGTCTTACCCATCTCTGTCCCTATGAGAAGTCTTGTGGTGTTTAACCACGAGTATAAGAATGTTTCCCTCTCACTTTTGAACGATAAGACTTGCTTTGTTGATCTGTCTTTCTTTGGATAGTTAACTTCGATTTTATTCTGATAAGGGATTGGTTGATTGAGCATTCAAAATATTGACAACTATCCTCCTATGTCTCACCTTTGGCGTATGAAACAATTTTGAACTCCCTACCATGGTTACCGATTGTTAAACTTTTGGCTATCACTATTACTCTGGAGACGCGTGTGTTACCTTCGAGGTTATGATGTTTTCCTAGAACCCATTTCGTACAACAATGAATGAACCTTATCTTGAGAGTTATTTGACACCCTGAGTTTTCTGAATATGATTCCTGGAGAACCACCAAGTTTTTCCACCGGAGTGTGAAGTAGGATTTGACATGATACCGAGAGATTGTCTAGTCACCAAGCGAAGATGTCTTTCAGATGTGTCCGGGATCATACCAGTTGATTTGAGCAACAGGGAAGAGCAGCAACCGAAGACCTAGAAGTGAGTTTGCTTAAGTATATCTTCTGGGCGTGTTTTAGTTTCGTTCGCGATAAAGAAGGATGGTGACAGGGGATATGTATTGATTACTGGAAGCTGGACCGTACTGCTGTTAGGAACCATTATTTCTCCACCCTGAAACGACTATGTATCTGTTCAATTTCAGAGTGCGAAGTTTCCTTCCGATGGAAGTATAAATTGAGGTTATTCTTGGAATCGCCTTCCGTATTCGTAACGACTGCTATGACGGTTAGTGACGCTAATAGTATTAGCTAAGGCTCTGACTGTTTTGCGAATTTGATAAATGATTTTTTCTCGTGAGTACTTGGGCAAATGGTCATTGTATGACTTAATAGTACATTCGGAGATGAAGAAGAGCATGAAAATCATTTTTTCACTTTGTTAGAAATTTGACGATCATTTGTGCATTCTGGGAGGTTGATATTTGTTGAGACATCGGTGTTCTTAATTGAGGATATCTCTTTAAATCCCGCAAGTTTTGAAACTATCACCAAGTGGTCAAGACCGATAACGGAATGGAGAACTGAACTTTGCAGAAGAATTCTGGAAGATGTTTACAACTTGCGTTACCCTTGATAAATTTCGTGAAACAGCTTAGTTTGATTGAGAATGGAGTTTTGGAAAAGCTGAATTAGAAATTAGCTTCCATACCTTCAGGCGGAACAAATTTTGGGACAATTTCAGAAAGAGACTCGGTTATACTCCCTTGCAGCACAGAAAGTTTTGCGTATGCATCAAGACAACTAGAAGCATATCAGAAGAATTAATTCTCTACCTGACCTGGAGTTGACAACAGCGGTGGCTACCCTGAAGAGTGAGGACATTCCTTACAAGGTAGAAGTGTTGGCGATGCAGAAGATCTTGTCAAGATGGCGAACCTGGAACTGATGAAGACGTGCAGTCTCACTTCCCTATTCATCTTGGTTGTACTAAGATGAATTGAGAGCGGGAGCAGACTGGATGATGAAGGAATTTAAAGATCGTGCCAGAAATTCACATTACTCCATCACATTCCAAGAAGAACTGCAGGAGGCTTGATGAACCAGACACAAGTTCACGATTTTGTTTCACTTTCAGATTGATGGACAAACGAAGACAGATTAACCGTACTTGAAGAGATTGGATGTTTTGAATGAACGGGTTTTTGAAACAGACCTTTTATGTTTGGAAGAATTGATTCTGTGAAGGCCGAAGTTATTGACGACTAACTTTCATTTCCGTTGACTCACTTAAGCTTCGTTATATAGTAATAGGATCCTCTAATGATTTAAGTTCCCTAGAAGCATTTCAGTTCCGTGTTTATTTCTCGTATGTTTTGATGATGGCTTTGTTTTGGGAATTTTGGCGAATTGTGGAAGATCTGATGCTTATGGACGGCGTACCTTACTTCTGCTAGGCAATCTGGGATTCCGATACTCTTGCGAGTAGTTTTGTTTTCCCTCTTGACTATGACATTTGATTTTGTTGACCTCTGACACTGTAGAAGTACTAGGTGGATTAAGATAGGTTGTTTTGCTCACGACTCGAGATAAAGTATGATCATCATGAAGGCATATTTATGTGGTGCTAGTATTATGACGCCTGATGAACGTGATAATACTTACACCATATAACGTGCACTCATTGTGGCCATAGGATATCCTGAGGAGTACCTAAGAAGTTTAGAATTTGATCTCCGTTGGATTATCCGTGATTAGTGAGACTTTAGGTTCATTCTACCTATGCGTATACTCTGCCTTCGTTCATTAGATATCTGGATGAGTTTGGACTCTCGTTTTGCATTCTGTTGACCTCAATTATAAATCTTAAACTCTTTGTAGAGCTCTCTACTGTTGATACAGTTAATTTGATTTGAAATTTTATTCATATTCCATATGAGTTTTCCAAAAGATTCACATATCATTCATTTTATGTTGCATGGGCCTTTTGATTAGAATCAACCTAATTTGTCTCCTTCTGAGGAATTTGAACCCACCTTGTTTTGATTGAGTCATGAGAAACTATTTGGTTTGAAGATCCTTTTTGGAAGAACCTCCCCGGGCGTGAGAATGTTGTGACGATCTTTTGCGATTTGCTACGACTTCGTCTAACTTTGCGACTTCAAATTTCGAGGACGAAAATTTTCTTTTAGAGGGGAAGAAGTTGTAAAACCCCAAAATTAATATAACCTGAAATGACAAAAATGCCCTCAAATTTAAAATTTTGAGAACTTATGAAAATAATATAAATAACATTCATGATACTTAACCTAAATTGATCGTATCCTAAGTTATGTAACGAATTAAACTACAAATAAAAACATTACGTTATAAGTAAATCACAAAATAAAAATCCTACACTTTAAGCCCTAACTAGTCGATCCATATTATGTGTCCAACACAAAAATTTCGGCCCATGTCTACAAGAAAATAAAGAGATAATTAAGATGTAATTTAGCCCATTAAGAAGATTGATTCATTCCCTAAATACACCAAAATCAACACACGGTTTCTCTAAACCATATACACCGAAAATTTCACAAACCCTAAATCTCCCTCATCACAAAATTCGGCTGCCTCTCCCCTTGCTCTCCTGGTTCGATCAGTTGCTGCAGCCAAGGAAGTTCTTGGTGTGTTCTTGTTCCATTCATATCTAGGTAATCTTATTCTCAACACATTTAATCCATTGGAAGTCTTGAACAAACCCTAATCGACCCTTGTTATTTTTTTGTTGTTGTTTGTCATTCGATCCAAATAAGAAGAAGAAGGAAGGAGAGTTGGTGATTCGTGTGCTCTTGTTCTAGTGTTTTGATCACGCTACGAGGGTAACGTGTATCTATTCTTGTTCTATATCATCCTTGTTGACTTTGTACGTGTTCTTGGTCCTTGTCGAATTATATGAAAAGAACTACACATAAAATAATGATCATGAAATAATAACCTTAAAACCCTAATATGTATAATCGACCCATATGAAATTTGTATGTATATGACGAATTTAATTGTTATGAATATGTTAAGATCATGTAAGAACCAATTATAATTGTTTTGTAACAAGAACTAAAGATTTGAAATGACAAAACCCTAAATACTTGCATGAAATCATGAGAACTGCTACTGATCTGAAAATTGTCCAAATTTAATCGACTGTATCTAAATTATGTGAACGTGTATTTGGGTGTTTTCAGAGTCTAAAATTAAGTTCAATGAAATAGTTTTCTGTAGAAATTAACCTTGTAGTTTTTAGCGATCGGGAAGGCTACTTTTTGATTTTTAGAAAGTTAAGTGTCAAACGGAATTCGTATGTCTGGAAAAACAGTCCATGTTTTTCATTTTTCATTTGCAAACCATAACGAATTAGAAGGTTTCCTTCGAGCTGAGAAATATTGGATATGTCTAGTAGTTACTGGAATTTTTTTAGTTGTTTATAAATTTTCTAGATGGGGCAGAGAATTAATTACTTTTCGGGTGTTTCATCAGATCCGATTCTGGAACATGTTAGGGAAATGGATTTTTCATTCGTACGTATACTAGTTAATAAAATCCAGAAAAATTAGGTAAAATACTTAAGACACTGAAGTATCTCTGGGAACTTTTGGGAATTTTATTTCGGAGTTCTTATATGTTTCATAAATTATTTAAAACGTGCCCAGATCCTACTCAGAGACTGTTAAGGGTTAGAAAACTAAAAAAAAGTGTTATGTGTATAATTATCTAAACAAAAAGGGTTTAAATTGTTATTTTTCTAAACTAAGGGACCTAACATGTAACTTTATAATAATTATATTTTATACCCTAATTTTATGATAATTGCATAATAGTCCCTAAACTTATCATAATTACATAATAAACCCTAAAATTTGTAAACCTACCATAATAACCTTAACTTTATGTAAATACTATTATGAACCCTAAACTACTAATATTGCCACATTTGATACTTTAAACTTAGTAAATGATAACCTTGAATATTCTTAATACGGAAACCTCCTAAATATGGAAACTTACTAATTCGGGAAACCTGCTAAAAAGGGAAAGTATACCCAAAAGAGTAACTTAATTAAATTGGACTTAAAGTAATATATGATTATTAATTCGTATAGGTTCCATGAAGCAGGAGTGACCCGGTGTATCGTGAGTTATCTTGTGTTTGTTTGCGTTCCAAATAAGGTACAGATATTCTGACCTTCTCACAGGTTTCTCATGAACTCTCTATCTCTCTCTTGTCTATCTTACTCCCTTGAACCTTGCTATGCTCCCCTTGATTTGTGAACCTTGCTATGCTCCCCTTGATAAATTGAACCTTGCTATGTTCCCTTGATACTTGATATAATTCGTTCGTCACCCTGTGACATGAATATTCAAATCCTTGGATACCTTGAAGGTTCATTTGATATTATAACTGAATGCGAAAACCTTTCTTAATTATATATGAAAATGTTTTGAGAAAAGCTATTTTAAAACGATGTTGTTGAGCACGATGCGATACCACTTTTAAATGAAATTTTATTAAAAGTTTTATGAAAACAACTTTTAAAGACTATCTTTATGAAAGACTTTACTAAATATCATTTTATGAAAGTCACTTATTGAAAGATTACTTCTAAATACGCGTTTGATATGAAACCTTTGAATTAAATCTTTACTATGAACCTACGAATCATTTGATTATGATCCTTTGATATGATCTATTTGTACTTTGATTTAAACCTTTGCTATAAACCCTATGCTATGATTCTTGATTTGAACCTTGACTTGAACCTTGATATAAACCTTGATATGATATACTTGAAATGGAAACTTGACTTGAACCACTTGATATGAAACTTGAACTTGGACACTTGATACTTGATTTGACCCTTGATCCACAGTTTGAGACTACGAGCCACCACTTGTATACTAGGCATAAGGGTTTCATGTCCTTGTCATTGATGCACCGATGGCATGACTCTAGGGTAGGAGAGTGATGACCTATCCCGTCCCTTACTTGACTTGTTACGTAGAGGAAGTACTTGGCCTACTGGGGTGTATGGATGCATCCTAGATTTGACTTGACTTGACTTGTTTCGATGGATTTATCATGATATTACTTGTTATATACTTGGTGACTGATGGTGTGTGCGATACACGTCTTTCACATCTTGGGAGTTAGCTACTCCAACCCCTTGGAGGTATCCCCTCATATTATACTTGTTATCCCGAGGTCTCCCCTCCGGATGTGGCTACTTGATTACTTGACTTGACTTGGGCCCGTGGTGGATTACTGTTCCCTTTACCTTATAATCTTTTACTTTTTCCTTAACTTTTATTATACCTTGCATTATTTCCCTTACTTCACTATTTTCATTATTACTGCTTGTTACCTTTATATCTGTTCACTGGGCTTTTTAAGCTCAGCCGCATTTCTTTTCCTGCGGCAGGTTTTAGTAGGAAGCTGGGTATGAGTGGAGAGTATCTTGGACTTAGAAGGCTATACCTTGATAGATATTCCGGATTAGAGATGACTAGAAGAGATTATTCTAGACTTAGTACTTATTGTAATTCTCATTGTAACCTTGTATTTTCAGATTTTCCCTTGTAACCATTGAAATTCATTTTGTATTAATTAGTCATATGCTTGTGTTTGCTTTGATATGTCACCATAACGTAATACTTCTACCCTTATTGGGTTGGGGTGTTACATCTTATGTTCTAGGATGGATTGAGAAATCATATGAATATGTTATGGATTGTTTTAGGGATGAATGGGATATGTAGAAACCACTACAATTGTTCAAATGCAGGATAGGAAAGAGTAGGAATTGATAGGATTGGTTTGAAGTCGAAGAAGAAAATTTTTTCCTTCATAGTAAGCCCCAACCGATTCGGTTGCGGGGCAATACCGGTCGGTTAGGCGGGATGAATTACTCCATCCGATCGGATGGAGCCAATACCGATCGGATGGAGGGCTCGGTAAAATTAAAATGAAAATTTTTAAATCGAGATTTTTGACTTGTAAATCATGTAACGATAGTTCTTATGCTCTTACGCTAACAAATAATTGTGTTTTCTACAGAGTTATGTTGCAGGTAGTTCAAGTTCATCACGTGTTAGAGTAAACCCAATTGTGATGAAGTACATTAAAAGGAATGCGAAGAGTAAGGTCACATATACTCTTAATCTGGAGAGTAATGAGAATTTGAAGTTTAGTAGGCTTAGGAAGGAAGAAAAACACACTTTTCGGGAGCGTCTTTCGAAGTTACAGGTTCGAAAAATTGCTAAACCACAGTTGGTTAATTGGGATTTGTTTTCGGAGTATGAGTGTGAGAAGGAGTTGAGAGATATGATGAGGATGTCGTATGTGTATGAAGGTGACGGAGATAGTTTTGAAGATTTATCATGGGAGAGATCTTTTAGCATTTATGAAAATGTTTACCATGAGTGGTGTTTGGAGTTTTTCGCCACGTTTTATTTTGAAAGGAAGGTTGAAAACCTTATGAGGGAAACGTGCATTTGGTTTAGGCTTTGCGGGAACGAGCATGCCTACACTTTGCCGGAGTTTGCGGTTGCTCTAGGTTTGTACGAGAAACATGAGATTAAGCATAGATTGTTTGAAACCCACTTTGTGAGGTTGGTTCGATACCACAATGATTATGATGGTATTGCGGAATATTGGAATAGAGTTGGAGATCCAGGTTGTAATAGAAGGAACTTGATCGTCCAAGTTAAGAGATCCTTTGTTGAAAATTTTACAAAAATTGATAGCTTGGGGGGTTTTGCACAGAATAGGAAGTAGAGACAAATGCAATCAACCAGACTTGTGGTTGATGAAATTGTTGGAGGAAGACAAGAATGGGAACGCGGCTTGGATTATAGCCGAATATCTTTCAAAAAGGGCACCAGGAATTAAGGATAGTTGTGATGTTTGTGGAGGTCACTATGTGACTGCTTTAGCGAGAAACCTAGGGTATTTCGAGAATGAGGAATTGGTTAAGTGTTCGGAGCCAACGGAGAGTGAAACGTGGGATGCCAAAAGTTTTGGTAAGGCATTGGATAGGACGAATATGACGTTAGGAGCTAGGATAGAGCAAGTGATGGCTGCACCTCAACCCGCACCACAACAACCATATCAACAACCTCCAAATCAACCACCACCACCGATAAGGAATATTCATGCATCGAGTAGTTTTGACTCGGGATGGGGGGATTGGAACCAGGAGTTAAATGAGATTGAGCGTAGGGACGTGTGGAGAGATTCTATTATGATGAGGAATAATTACAATTTTGATTATTCAATACCGATGCTCCAACATGTGGCACAAGAAGCCAACTATGAGGTACCTCCCTATAACCCACCAAACGTTCCACCCTACCCATTTCAGTATGACCCATATCCTGGCCCATATCCTTACCCGTATCCCGGGTATGCACCTTTCGCCGATCCAGTGCCGGTTTATGGTAGAGTTCCTAATGTTGGAGGTTCGAGTTATGATGTGGAAGGATCATCAGCTGGAGTTGGAAGAAAGAGGCAAAAAGTTTTTACAGTTTTAGATAAGGAAGAGAATTATGAGGAAGTGAACGAGGAGGATGATGAAAGTGAAGATGAGAGAATTCATGCTACTGATGACATGGATGAAGATGATGAGTGATCATCGGGGATTTGGTTTATGATGGTTGTGTTTCAAAACAATTATTGGTTGAACAATTTCTATTTCTATTATCTTAACTTAATTTTCTTAGGATTACTTATTTATGTTTAAATTTTATATGGTTTACTTTTGTTTGTTTTAATATTTTGTTTGTTTGTTTTGTGTATTTTTGAAGTTTTTGCAGGGATGAAGTACCGGAAGCTTATTGTTGATCAATGTTTGGAGTTGGAGAACTCATTTGCTTATTTGTAATCAAATATGCGTCTGCGTATTTTCCCTGGTAGTACCTTTTTTAACTAAAATTTTCCCATTTCCTTTACTTTGAAGTTTATTTTTATTACATTGAGGACAATGCAAAACTTAAGTGTGGGGGAGGGAAGAAAATAGGAAAAATTGGTTTAATTTTTAAAATTTTAGGTTTAGTAGAATTTTGGATTCAAGTAACTAGAATTATTCGCCCTTTATTTTCTAGTTGTTTTCTCATTTAATATGTATAGTTTAAAGAACTAGATTGATTCAATGGTAAAAATGAGGTTATTTGAATTTTTTTTGGAATTTAATCAAGTTATGAGAGCTATTTCAATTTTGGAATCAATAACATTTACTAGTACATGTTATAACCTACCTTAAATTGTGAGGATTTAAGCCTTTTTGTATAAAGCATTTCTTATGCTATATATTTCGTTATGAGTGTGCCGGTGATTATGTTGATTCTAGAACTTGTACTTTTTATGCATTACAGTTAAAATCACTTTCGAGTGATAAAATATATGCAAATGATAAGAGGCAACTTAGGATTTACACCAAATGGCCATCCGTTTACAAAATATTTGTTTTGCTAACCACATTGGTTAGTTATTCTAGTATTTGGAACCCATTTGTTAGCGTTAATCTTTTACGCTAGATACCCTTAGTTACACCTTCTGAGTCTATCTTTTCTTTTGATTAAATCCAGAAAAATACAAAAATATTTTACACTTTACACCTTAGCCTTACCCGAATCAAGTTCAGTTGAAGTTCGAAAACTATTTATTTTTTGATGATTACGCGTTGGCCACACCTTGATATGTGTATGTGTTGTTTCAATGAAGAAGGAGGTCGCTATTCTTATTTGTATTTTTTGTAGCGTGTGCTCATCCAAAGTGTGGAGGTGACGAGAAAGAAAGTTGTAGTTAAAAAAATGTGAAAAAGAAGAAAAGAAAAAAGTGAATAGCCAATGAGCTATAATGTACGAGTATAAATTAGCCAATGAGCTAAGAAGGGAATAAGTAAGTATGAGATGCGGAATAACAATCGAAGAAGTTTGGGAAGTGATCATTTGAGGTATAAAGAGTTGGGAACGGAATTTGGACTTGATTCTTATTTATTTTTCATTTTGTAGAAACCAATCATAAACAATTCCCATGTCTTGTCCCTACCTTTTACCAATTACTTTATTCGTTGTTAGCTTTCGAGCATCCGGATTTAGTGATGGCTTTGTTTAGATATGTAGTGCATGGATGTGTAGTGACCATCCGGGTTTTTGAATAGTTGAAAAAAGTTGCTAGCGAGCTAGTGCGTATTTTGGTGACCATCCGTTATGTAAGTAACGTTTCCAGCGAACCAATGTACAATCTAGTGACCATCCGTTGCTTAGCTAGTCAAGAATTCATTGCCAGCGAGCTACTATATTCTTGTATGAAATATTTGAACCTTAGCCAGGTAAACCTTAAACCTTAACCTTAAACCCGAATAAAAGACCTCTTTGATGTTTTATTTTGTTGTTTTGATACTTGTACAAGCTTATGGTAAGACACATGAATCATGACTAAGCAATGAGTGATTTACCAATCAATCTACCCTTAGAGTGTTGTGTGAATTAAAAAAAAATCGTGAGGTGCTTAGTTATGTTATCAAGCTCAAATTAACTTGTTTATGTTTCAAGAACTTTTCACATTTAAATTAAAATTAACAATTATTCCTTCGGGTTAGTTGTTAAATTTTTGGAATCATGATGACGATGCCATTGAATTCAGTTTTCTAAATGCTAGACTTGCTCGAGGGCGAGCAAAACTCAAGTGTGGGGGAATTTGATAACGCTCAGAATGAGCATGTTTTTAGTTGCGTTATCAGTGGTTTTGTGCATCATATTTGGTTATATTTGTGTGTATTTGTTACTAAATCATGAAAAAGTGTATATGCAAGTGAATGTAGCCAAGTACAGGAAAAGATGACAAAAAGATGAAGAATTGAAGTGATTATGCACATTGGAAGATTCTCGAGATGGAAACGAGAGAGAAACCACACAAGAACTCAAGGATTTGATTATGTCAAGATTTCTATGTTCAAATATCAAGAAAAGATCAAGTTCTATGGAAGAAATTAGTGCCATAACAAAAGATAAAGCACGCGACAAGAAAAGAAAAGAAAAATCAAAGTTGTGTGTGGCAGAAGGCCCCATCCGATTCGGATGGGGAGCGTTGGGATTTACCGAGAGTTCCAACCGATCGGTTGGAGCCTAAAACCGATCGGTTGGATGAAGATGATGTTACAAAGTTCCATTTAATGACGAATTTAAGCCCCATAATCATGGTGGCTTATCATTTCCTGCTTATTAACTAATAGTGGATGTTTTTACTTGATAGAGAAGGGTTCCTTTATTTATTTATAGGATCCTAGGTTAGATTGAAAGGTGTGACACCCCAAACCTAGTAAAGGCTTACACCAAGTCCTTGCTAACTTATTATCATTGCCCGAAAGCTTGTAATTGCTGTGAAAAACGTCCAGGAAGTTTGAGTTAAAGTCTCAATAGTTTGGTTCGAGTGTGGAGTTGTTTCCGTGGAGTAATAGGCGATTGGAGGAGTGTGGTTGCTATAGTTCCATAATTCTAGTTCTTGTAATCTAAAAACTAGTTATCTCTTGTTTAAATTACTATGAACTACTTTTACTTTAAGATGAATGAAAGTTTTGTTTTTTTACTTGTGTTTGATAATGTTTGATATGGAGTAATTTTTGGTATACTTGTGTGTATGATGTGACAATTGTTGGAGTATTCTTATTTTATAGTGATGCATGAAAACATGTCTTGTTTTATGAGTTTGTTGAAATACAATCTAATCTTGCTTAATTAGTTGGTAAAAACAATGTTAAAGAATAAAAAAGGCCGAAAGGATTTTCTTTATGTTTTTATACCAAAACGTTAGTGCACGAATTAGTATGGGATATGGTGTGTGACAAGCACCATATTAACTCATTAAAATGGATTTGAAATGATTTCATCACGAGAATGGGCTGAAAGGATTCGTAAGAATTCATAAGATAAGAAAAGCTTTTCAAAAAACAAAGAGTTAAATAGAATTGTCGTAATAGTTAAAAAGGCCGAAAGGAATTAACTAGGAGATTGAATTCTTAGAAATGATTTTCAAAAGATAAACCATTGATTGTGAATCATTCATATAAAGTTTTGCATCACTACAAGTTGCACCAAACTTTGTAGAATACTCTATGTAATTAGTTAAGGAATTACACACAAGTATATGTGTTTTTGATTGATTGAATTTTACTTGCTTTTGAATTTTCACCAAATTGGATTGACACCGCTTTTTGTAAAAACTTGTTTTACTAAGTTCTAATACCAACTCCCTTGGGACGATCTCGACTTACCCACCTTTACTATCACGGACGAGTATACTTGCTCGTATATGTTAATTAGAGAATTGGATAAATCGTGTTTATAAATTTTTAAAACTTGCACACGACGCGACACATCAGTACAAGATTGTGGTATTAACTCATTATAGTTAATATCTTGGATTGAGATACAAAACGGTAAGGGGTATCTCGTTAATCCGTTCTTGATAAAGATTTGAAGATTGAAGTTTGATTCTTGTTGTGCTAGAATCAAAAGGTACATTTCACTTTAAATATTCGGTTAATTCTTATGTGTTAAAATTAGATCATACGCTTCCGCATGTGTATGATGAATACTTGGTTAATATATGAACTAGTCATGATTATTAAATTCTAACAGTGGTATCACGAGCCGTTTTTAACATGTAATAAATTACCGAAACACATAAAAAATGAATCTTGGATTAGGTTTTGATGTTAATCGATTTTTTAGGGTTTAAAAAATCAAAACCCTAATTTTTTAGGGGGGGGGGGTAGATGCCCTTTATAATTAAAAATTAGTTTTGTAGTTTTGAAACCCTAAAAATTGTAACATGTTTATGTGGTTATAGTTGCGTTCCTTGTGACTTGCATTAATCCATGATGAAACATGCATGTTTATCATGGATTAGGTTTGATTAATTGTTAAGTTAAATGACACATGTAATTATGATAGATCTAAAATTGGGGAAGACCTCAATTAATTATATTAATGAATCTATTATGTGCTATTTGGTATATGTTTGCTAAGACTAACGCAATCGATACGTCGATGCATGTGGCTCACCTACCATTGTAGGTGATAGTCTTAGTTAAATATATGCATAATTAACATAGAAAGATTATTAATAGGTTTTATCAAACAAGTTTGTATGTGGCTACTTGATACATAAATTAATTGTTAAGATTATGTGTGCTTATTTAGTTGTTTATTTTTATTAATTAATTGTTTTTTGTTTAAATTGTATGACACGTTGTAAGCAAAAAAGGGTAATTTTTGAATAGAAAATAAATGGACTAAATAACTATGAAAATTGTTGTAATAAATTATAGATCTTGCAAAGTCTTATGTGCCGATAGTGGTTCGCTTCGCACGGTAATTTGCTCCCACCCAGGTGAGACTAGCAAGATTATAGTTTATTACATGTTTTTAAGACTTAAAGTCAAAAACTTTTAATTGAGTGATGAGTTTTGTACCAATAGTGTGAACGGCTCACCCAGTTTTGACAAACTATAAGAGGGGTATAAGGAGGATTGACTTTAAATTGTCAAACCGAAAGAGACGCGTTTTTAATTGGCATTTAGTGCTGACGTTTGTCTCTCCGCTCCTTTGTGCGTCAAATTGGAGCTACCAAGTATGCTATTTTATGTACAAAATTATCTTAAGGGTGAATTGACCTTAATTCAACGTGCCATTTTGTGGTAATTATCCGAATAACTTGGGTCTTTTGACTCATGCAGCAGTAGGATATAGTGGGCGATAATTGTAGGTAATTCTTTGATTGGTGAACCCAATACCTCAATTAAAAATTTGTTAATTTAAATCTTAGCCTAAATTGGTAAATAAAAACATTTTGAAAACTTATGATACGAAGATGTGTGCATGCTTCTTCGTACATATTTTGATTGACACATCAAAATTAATACCCTAAAATTCAAGTTCATGCCATCTAATTATAAGAGACACTTGAAGTTATTATTTAGCCTAAGTGAGACCTTACCTAGATTTTAATGACAAGGTAAATTTCCATTATGCGTGAGACCAGTAATGGAGAATTTGCAGATTCTAAATTACACGACTTAATTAAGTTGTTAGTGAGACCTAGAAACTTAAGGCATGAGATGGGATGAAACATGCTTACTTTGAAAATTGTATTTTGGAAAATGTAAATCCCATAATGATCTAGGAATCAGAAATTGTTTGCCGATTATTGTTCGACAGATTACCATATTTTGTACTTTCACTACTAGCTGATCAACTGATGTAGTGAAACTATGAAAATTTGGTTCCTAGTTTTCAAGAAGATTAAATGGTTATATGAATATTTCCTGGGTATTTCATTTTCTTGAAAAGTTGTATTATCAGAATACTAATATTTGAACTTTTTCTGTAGAAATGGCTCAACCCGATAATGTTGTACTAAGTTCTGCTTTCAAAAACCACTTTGAAAGGGAAAAATTGACTGGCCCGAATTTCAATGACTGGTATAAGTCACTCAGGATTGTCTTGAGAGTGTCCGACAAACTGGAATACTTGAATAAGCCTATCCCTCTTGAACCAGAAGCTACTAAATCCGAGGAGGTCAGAGAAGCCTGGAAATTGGAGTACAAAAGGCACAATGAAGTTGCGTGCTTGATGCTTGGAAGTATGGCTCCCAAATTGCAAAAGCAGTTTGAGAACTAATTTCTTTATGATATGCTTCAAGAACACCAAAAGACTTATGAGAAGCCACTTGCAGTTGAATTGTATGATTTGATCGATGCATTACATAGCTGCAAGTAGGGGAAGGTAAACCTGTTAGTGATCATGTGTTGGAAATGAAGAGTTACATGGACCAACTACATCAGATCAACTACATCTACCCAGAGAATATATGTGTGAACCTAATCAATCGATCCTTGAACAAGGATTTTAAAGGTTTTGTTCAAAACTATAACATGCATTGCGCGGGAAAGATAGTCACGGAATTGCTTGCAATGCTTGTGGACTATGAGAAGGGTTTACCAAAGAAGGCACCTACTCCTCTGGTATTAGCTATACAAGGAGGTAGGATCCAAAAGCCAAAACCGCAGGCGAATAAAAAGGGTAAGGGTAAGGTTGACAAGGGTAAACAAGTTATGGCCTATCAACCTATGCCCAAGAAGAACAACCCTAAGAAGAACAAGGTGAATCCTAACAAGAAGGATCAGGCTTGTCACCCCTGCCATGAGATAGGACATTGGAAGCGGAACTGTCCACTCTATCTTGAGGAGTTGCGTGTGAAGAAGTTGAAGGCTGAGGCTGGTAAACCCAGCACTTCAGGTGACTTTTTCATGATTGAATTATTTTCATTAACTCATAAAATAAATTCCTGGGTATACAATACCGGATGTGGTATTCATATTTGCAATACACTGCAGGGGTTTAGAGTTGAAAGGAAACTGGCCTATGGAGAACAATATATGCACGTGGGTAACAGAGCACATGCAGCTGTTGAAGCTATAGGCGTATTTAAATTAGTTTTGCCTTCGGGCTTAGTATTTTTTTTAAATAATTGTCATTATGCACCTACTATTGTTAGAGGTGTTGTTTCCTCTTCGTGTTTATTGGATATTGGTGTTAAACATACTATTACAAGCAATGGAATTTCAGTTTCTTTAAATAATGTTTTTTATTTTAATGTTGTTGATGTGAATGGTGTATTTGAAATTGATATGAATGATTTCAATAATTATAATTCAATGTATAGTATCAATAATAAGATAATCAAGAATGTTTTGGATTCATCTTATCTTTGGCATTGTCGACTTGCTCATATAGGCAAGACTCGTATGGAAAAGCTGCAACGTGATGGGCTTTTACAAGATATCAATGATGAATCATTTGATAAATGCGAATCTTGTATATCTGGGAAGATGACAAAGAAACCTTTCAATAATCATATGGAAAGGGCTTCTGATCTACTTGGTTTAATACATACTGATGTATGTGGACCACTTAGACATGTGTCAAAGAGAGGTGCTAGCTACTTCTTAACCTTTACTCATGATTTCAGCCGTTATGGACATGTTTATTTACTTAAACATAAACATGAGGTATTTGAAACATTTAAGGTTTTCAAAGCAGAAGTATTGCAACTTGGAAAGAAGATTAAAGCTCTTCGATCCGACAGAGGTGGTGAATACCTGAGTCAAGAGTTTAAAGATTATTTAGCTGAGAATGGAATTGTCCAGCATCTCACATCTCCATATACTTCACAACAAAATGGTGTATTTGAGAGAAGAAATCGTACATTGTTGGACATGGTGCGATTGATGTTTAATCTTACAACTCTTCCTTTATTCTTTTAGGATTATGCCTTAGAATCTGCTATTCGCATTCTGAATATGGTTCCGACCAAGAAGGTTGATAAGATACCTTATGAGTTATGGAATGGAAAAACTCCTAACTTGTCTTATTTAAAGGTTTGTGGTTGCGAGGCATTTGTTAAACGTGACTCAGCAGATAAACTCCAACAAAGATCTGTAAAGTGTATCTTTGTAGGATACCCAAAGAAAATGATGGGTTACTACTTTTACTACCCACCTAAAATCAAAGTAATTGTTGCTAGGTATGGAGATTTTCTTGAAAAAGATCTCATATCTCAAGAATTCAGTGGGAGGATCTATGATCTGGAAGATGATCAAGAGGATACATTACCTTCTGAAAACACTAGCGAACTTCCTGTGGAACCTGAAAGTCTGGGTCCTCCACCTGAAGTTGTTCCCATTCGCAGATCTGCAA
Organism: Artemisia tridentata subsp. tridentata; assembly: GCA_021014915.2. Lineage (NCBI taxonomy): Eukaryota > Viridiplantae > Streptophyta > Magnoliopsida > Asterales > Asteraceae > Artemisia > Artemisia tridentata. The sequence continues at coordinate 195,041,659 of CP139508.1, read as the reverse complement.
GGACTGTGAAAGCACCTGAACGTCTATGTCTTAACGTAGAAGTTAAGGGGACTATATTAGGGGATCTTAGAGAACCTGCTAATTATAGAGCTGCCATGAATGATCCTGAAAAGGATAAATGGCAGATTGCTATGAATGGGGAAATGCAATCCATGAGAGACAATGAAGTCTGGATTGAAGTGGACCTTCCTCCCAATGCCAAGGTAGTTGGAAGTAAGTGGCTCTTCATGAAGAAAACTGATATGGATGGCAATGTACACACCTATAAGGCCCGTTTGGTAGCTAAAGGCTTTACTTAAACTTATGGTGTTGACTTTAAGGAGACCTTTTCTCCTGTAGCTGACATAAGGGCTATTAGGATTCTCATAGCCATAGGAGCGTACTATGATTATGAGATTTGGCAAATGGATTTCGAAACCGCCTTTTTAAATGGTCGCGTAGATGAAGACATCTATATGGCGCAGCCTAAGGGGTTTGTGAATCCAGAATTTCCAAACCGTGTATGAAAACTTCAAAGATCCATTTATTGATTGAAGCAAGCATGACGGCAATGGAATAAGAGATTTGATGAAGAAATCAAAAAGTTTGGATTTACTCAGAATCTGGATGAGCCATGTGTATATCACAAAGCTAGTGGGAGTGATGTTATTTTCCTAGTCCTATATGTTGATGACATATTAATCATGGGTAAAAATATTCCAAGATTGAAAGAGGTTAAAGCCTATCTTGGGAAATGTTTTTCCATGAAGGATTTAGGAGAAGCAGCATACATTCTGGGAATCAAGATTTATAGAGATAGATCAAAGCGGTTGATTGGATTAAGCCAAAGTGCTTACATTGATAAAATATTAAAGAGATTCAATATGCAAAATTCAAAGAAGGGATATTTGCCGATGCAAGAGAATCATGGCTTAAGTAGCAAAGCATGTGCTTCAACACCTGCTGAGGTGACACGCATGAAGAGAGCCCCTTATGCTTCGGCTGTGGGATCTATTATGTATGCGGTTAGATGCACAAGGCCTGATGTTGCATTTGCTCAAAATATAACAAGTCGATATCAACAGAATCCAGGTGAACTCCACTGGACTGCTGTTAAACATATTCTCAAGTACTTGAGAGCTACAAGAGATATGTTTTTAGTATATGGGAGAAATCCAGAAGCAGAACTTGGTGTTACAGGTTACTGCGATGCTTCCTGGAAATGTGATAAAGATGATACGAAGTCTCAGACGGGTTATGTCTTTGTCATTAATGGAGGAGCTGTGGATTGGAAGAGCAAGAAGCAGAGTACCATAGCAATGTCTGCAACAGAAAGTGGGTTCATAGCTGCTTCAGAAGCTGCAATGGAAGCTGTTTGGATTAGGAAGTTCGTTTTAGGGCTTGGAGTTATGCCCTCGATCGAAAAACCTATAAAGATGTATTGTGATAATTCAGCTGCAATTACATTTGCCAATGAACCTGGAATCATGAAAGGCACCAGACATTTCCTGATTAAATATCACTATGTTCGAGAACAAGTCTAGATAGGTGAAATTGAGTTACTCAAAGTTCACACAGATAATAACTTAGCTGATCCTTTAATGAAGGCTTTACCTGGTGGAAACCTTAATCGACATGCTGAAGGCGTAGGACTTCATTTAGCTTGTAGTTTCATGCCCATCTGAGATTAGTGTTTGGATAATGGGATGTTATGAACAATTATTATTTTAATGAAATAAAATACTTGTTATGTTTGATTATCATTTTCTTAATAATATATCATGTATTTGCATGTTTAATCCTTGAATAATTTGATTATTCTAAATTGTTCGTTGTCACTTAATGATATGGGAATATCATTAAATCAAGACAAATCTGAGTATTGGTAGAATATACTTGAATGTATATTGATGCGTTGACATGCCAATTTCACATGATATTCAATGAATTGAATATAGGACTTATCCCAACTTCTTAAGTTTACTTTATGGATCTTGTCATCAAGTAAATCATGCATATACTTATCCTCAGACTTGAGATACCTGATAACTGTCATGGATGTTGTGCATTTCTGTAAAGTAATTTACTGCTATACGTTAGTGGTAGCCATAAGGATTATTTTCAGGAGTGTTGCAAAGTTCATGGGTTAGGCTCGTAGTCAAGAGAGAATTTGTTCCTTCAAATTTGTTTTGAAGTTTAATACTATTGGGCCCCTCGTAGGGTTGACAGGATGTTTGCGTGGCCACGCCCAAAATCTATTTGGAATACGTTCAGACGATTTGGTAATCTTGCTCAATCAGAAACAACGAGAAACAGAATGGTTAATAAAGAATAACTAAGATCCATATCTTTATTAACGTAGTATTAGAAACAAAAGGATAAGTATGATGATGAATCGTCGAATGGTTTTTCCAGGAGACCAACCACTCGAGTTGTACTAGGGGCATTGGCGTGTTGCTAGATGCTAACCAATATCATTACACTATTAATAAATGTCCAAGTGGGAGCTGTTAAGTTTTGTGGACAAGTATTAATGTGTATGTCTAGAATCGAACTCGAGACCACGGGATTGCACACATTACGTATGAGGAATTAATGGATAATAATTAATATATAAACCGTTATGTATTTAATTATTAAAACACAAAAATAACGACTAACGGACGTTAAGTAGTTAACGAGAATTGACTAACGACCGTTAGGGAATAAGAGAAGGACTATTGATGAAATTAGAGGAACAAGAAGCTTCCGGAATCCCTTGGGGACTCCTTGGCCGATTGGCATGGGCTTGGTATACCTAACCCATTACCAACTTGTTCTCCAAGATTCTCATCCTATATATACAAGACCTAGGGTTATTGTTTCATTAACTCTTGCACTCTTGCTATAACCCTAAAGTCTTTTTCTCTTCTTCCACTTGCTAGGTCGATCGAACTAAATCCTTTAAGGGTCGATCCACTTTGTTTTTCATAAACAAAATTGTTTGGTTTATTTTGTGTTTACATTACTAGCATAAACATTAATTCGGTTATAGTACGTGTGTACAAGATTGTGGTATTAACTCATTATAGTTAATATCTTGGATTGAGATACAAAACGCTAAGGGGTATCTCGTTAATCCATTCTTGATAAAGATTTGAATATTGAAGTTTGATTCTTGTTGTACTAGAATCAAAAGGTACGTTTCACTTTAAATATTCGGTTAATTCTTATGTGTTAAAATTAGATCCTACGCTTTTGCATGTGTATGACGAATACTTGATTAGTATATTGTAGCACCCCAAACCCGAAAAGGGTAGAAATGTCACATCATGGTATCAATCAGAACATAATATACGCAAGCGGAAGACTTTTATTAATAATAAGGTTACATAAGTTCTTTTAAGGAAATAATAAAATACTAAGTCTAAAACAAAATAACTTCTAAATGAATTACAATTCCAAATGAGGTCTAAATGAAGGATAACTCCAAATCTAATCCAAACGCAAATGGATAACTATCGTCAGGGTGGTCCACTAAAAGCTCCTACTCTCATCACTCAAATCCTAGCATCCTGCTTGAATACCTGCCGCAGGGAAAGAAAAATGTGGCTGAGCTTAAAAAAGCCCAGTAAACAGATATAAAAATATTAAACTGAACATGAATAAGTACACAAAATGAAGTCAAAGGAATCTGCTGAACAAGAAATCATATGCCATAAGAGTCAAATGAATAATGAGTTAAAGTGACGATAAGGAAATCAAGGAATCATAAGGAAATGCCCCACGAGCTCAAAACATATGTCTAAGAATGATACATGAATAGACAAAATAATCATATCATATATTATATCCTATCATATCGAATGGAGTAGCGATCTCCCAAAAGTGACATGGGGTGTATGGCACACACAAACCATTCACTACTAATCCATATCATAATCATATCACAAAACATACCTATGATGCATCCATACGCTCCTTGCAAAACAAAGTTATGTACACCACCATACACCTGTACTCAGAAAAATATATTGGCGTACCAAAATGGCAATAAGCGCGCTAGCTCAATAATAATATACATATGACAAGGGAACACCGTGGGCCAATCACACCGCCACAGATAGTGTCATGCCATTGGTGCCTCAATGACATGTCCATGGTACCTCCGTGACTAGTTAGCTCGGGTAACAGAATAAACAAGATATCACATCATAACGAGTTAATGATAGTATATTTAAACAAGAGAATGTTAACTGAAATGAATGCCATCTTAAATGACATAGAATGTTAGCCATAAAGTATGTCATTATCGGGAATTGCAATAGCATTTAAGTACAAGGGCTAGTTTAGACAATAGGGCTAAGTTAGACTTGTATTGTTGTAATAAATACCTTCCTAGTCACAACTAGGAAGGTGGGATTCACATGTTACTTGGAGCTGTGTATGTTTTCTTTACTTTCTCTCTCTAGAAAACATACACACCTCCCCCAATCAATAAACTAGTTCTACCATGTTTAATCTTTATTTCGTGTTTCCCCGACCTTCCTAGCTTCGAACGTGATCTTGTAGAGGTCGAACCTTCTTTCTTTATCACACAAACACACAACACAATGAGACACTCAAGAACAATATAAGGATGAGAAACAATGTAAAGTAGATCGTATGGTTTGGATTGAAACCGAATGTATATTAGCTTTGAAAGAGATAATACACAAACTAGAAATGTACACACTTACACACACTCTTACCTTTTGCTATGAGGACCTAGAACTAATGTGGTGAGAGAGTGTGATTATATATGTCGACCTAGCCAACACCAAATGGATTGGTGGGCTTTTACTTGGGCTTTAGAGTGGGCTATACTTGTATAACACTTATACACATACAATACAAATATAACTAATACATATAGCCCACTAATTAGACTAAACATTACACTTGACACTTAAGTTCCATTAACAAATGACCATCACTTTCACAATTAAATAAATTAATTGCAAACAATCTCCCCCTAAGGGATGGTCATTTCAATGATGCTCCCGTGATTGGTCTTTTGCCTTCAATGTCTTGAACTTTGCGTGTCGATGTATAATAGTCTTCATTCAATGTTCCTTCATGCACTATGATCTTCAAAGAATAGTCTTTTGGTCGTTCTTGCCTTGATCTACTTCTTCTATCCAGATGCTTCGTCGTTGTAGATGATGATGGTCAATGGACTTTCGTCAGTACCTGCATAAGACAGTTAGTAATAAATCGTCCAGCGCTTATAGGTTCAGGTTTCGAGATCGTTATCAGCATAGTGTGAAAACTTTCTCTAATCTTTACCAAGGCCGTTAAGAGCCTCTGAAGTATACCGAAATATCACTTCAAGACTGTAGACCGTTTGAAGCGAGTAACCATCATGACATAAGGCAAGATCCTTAGATCTCGTTAAGACTCATACAACTTGTATCCTTTTTGATGAACACAAGTGTATTGCATAGGAAGTGTTCCTAAGAGATCTTTGATGAATCTCATGTCTCTAGACTCTATAATGTGCGTTTTGGTTTTTCGTCGTCGGAGGCATGGAGCAGAGTGCCACCTTTTCAATATCAACACATCTCGGAGTGAGAGGTCGATAGATTATGCAGTGTTCTCCGTGAGAAATGAAACAAATATCTTTTAAGAGATATCTGAGTGGATAGGAGGGGTGGTGCAATGCGTCACTGGGTCCATTACGTCTTGTCTTCAATATCAGTATCACCTTAGTGAGTACCGATAGCAGATGTATTGACCCGGTTTCTGACCTAAGTTTTCATGGAGGGCTATTTCTTTTCACCCTTTCATTAAACTTTTCTTTTTAATTCTTCAACCCCTTCTTTCTCATTTCTCATTTTTCTCCTTTTTTCAATCTTACCTAAGGACTTCTAATTCTAATCTATTGGAATTGTCCTCGGTTAGATCCCTCCGGTTCTGGCGGAGCTTTGGACATAACCTAACCATAATCACCTTATTACTCCATGATTATCCTAGATTATAGATCACTTGCCATAAAACCTTTTTGTGGAAATCTCTCAAAGTGTTCATGAATAAACACATTTAGTTAACACATTGAGAGTTTTGCATTTTTGAAATACTCCCCCTTCACATGTGCTCATGCATTTTTGGTATAAATTTGCACATGTTGGGTAGAGTTCGCACATTTTGAAATGATCGACTTTCAATGAACATGACCTTCGCGAGACACGCTTACATCACTAGTTAGACTAGCTTGAAATTATTACCCGTCCCGGTCATATTCAAAGATCATCTCTCGAATTGGTACATTCTACTCAGACAAGTCCTTTGCGAGACATGCTTACATCACTAGTTAGACTAGCTTGAAATTATTACCCATCCAGGACATGTCTTTTCGATAGCTGACATTTAGTTTCGTCAATTCGAGGGTTATACTGAGTCTTTTTGAAGAGCTCGTTTGAGATTCAAACCACAAAACTTTTTGATCACATTTTAATCATGCCCTCTCCCCTTATACCTAATTACCATTCAATCTCCCCCTCAAAAATAGCATGAAGTGATATTTTTGAAAACAGTTGATTAAAATGAAATGTTTTGGAAAGACGGACTGATTTTAGCATGAAAGCGGAACATTTTTTGTTTGTACTCCCCCTTAAACAAAGCATATTATTAAACACTTGAGTTTAAAAGCAGTTAAGGGTCTTAGAGGGAGTGATTGTGAGCACAAAATTTATAGAAAGACTTTGAAAAATCTTTTTGAAACAATCTTTATTAAGTGCTCATGGTTTTTGCTTTTTGTCATTAACACTGCGAGTCCTGATTGGAAATAATCAGAAGTCATCAATGTAGCCTTTATATGAAATCTTTTCGAGTTGGAGAACCCGAGCTGCATTGAAAGATTTCACGATAAAGCACGGGTTTCGTACTGAAATATACGAAAGCCTTAATGAAGAAAATTTTAGAAACGACATGTTTTGGAAAAAATTTAAATGAACTCTCGCTCAAGCATCTGTACATGCCCGTATCATTGTTGAATGACATTTCTAGATACGTACAGAATATCGATTATACGAGAGACATGTCGTGAGAAGAATATTGTTGGTTTTTATGTTTTATATTTTTTTATGTCTTTTTGAAATTTTCTATTTTTATATTTTGTTTTTTGAAAAATATTTACATGCGAAGCTTCATGAGATAATTCACAAAGATTCGAGAAGACTTTCTAACTCTTCGGGAGTTAGGCTTCGCATTCCAATTCGACGAACTAAGTTTTCAAACCGCTCTTTTGGGAGGGCTTTAGTAAATAGATCAGCGAGTTGGTATTCAGTCTTCACGAAAAATAGTTCAACAGTACCCTCTTCGACGTGTTCCTTTATGAAGTGGTAGCGGACTCTAATATGCTTGGTCTTGGAGTGTTGCACCGGATTGCACGAGATGGCTATGGCACTTTTCGAGTCACAATACAAAGGTATGCGATCGAAAGAGAAACCATAATCTGTTAGTTGTGTCCTCATCCATAGAACTTGGGCACAACACGCAGATAGAGACACATACTCGAATTCTGCTGTTGATAGAGCAGTGCAGTTTTGTTTCCTTGATGACCAGCCTACTAGCTTTTCTCCCAAAAATTGTGCTCCGCCTGATGTACTTTTTGCTGTAACTTGGCAACCGGCATGGTCTGCATCTGAAAATGCTATTAGTGTAAACTTCGAATCCTTCAGATACCAAAGGCCCATGTTAATGGTTCTTCTTAGGTACCGAAAGATCCGTTTAACCTCTTGGAGGTGAAGTTCGGTAGGCCTTGCCTGAAACCGTGCAAGTAAACAAACAGCAAAATGTATATCTGGTCGACTAGCAGTTAAGTACATGAGAGACCCAATCATGCTCCGATATTTCTTCGGATCCATGGGTTTCCCATATAAATCAACACCTATTTTGGGTGAAGTGACCATTGGTGTACCAACAGAGTCACAATTTTCCATTCCATGTTTTTTCAATATCTCAATTGTATATTTAGCTTGATTAAGAAAAATACCACGTGGGGATTGATGAATTTGTAAGCCTAAAAAGAATTTTAATTCACCCATCATGGACATTTCAAATTTGCTTTTCATGAGATTTTCAAAATGTTTTGAATGTTGCGGATTAGTGGACCCAAATATTATGTCGTCCACGTAAATCTGAACAATCAAAATGTCATTTTTGAATTTTCTTGTAAACAAGGTTGGATCAATTGTTCCTTTGGTGAAATTATTTGACAACAAGAAAGATGATAACTCGTCATACCACGCCCATGGGGCTTGTTTCAAACCATAGTTAGCTTTCTTCAACTTGTAGACATAGTCTGGATGATCTTTGTCGACAAAACCGTTTGGTTGACTCACGTGCACTTCTTCTTTCAGAGTTCCATTCAAGAAAGCTGTCTTAATGTCCATCTGATAGACTGTGATGTTCTTGTGAGCTGCATAAGCTAAGAAAATCCTGACTGCCTCAAGCCTTGCTACTGGCGTGAATGACTCTTCAAAATCTATCCCCTCTTCCTGTCTGTATCCCTTTGCCACCAGACGAGCTTTGTTGCGAATTACAGTCATCTCTTCATCCATTTTGTTTTTCCATAACCACTTAAGATCAATGACGAGTTTGTCAATTGGTCTTGGAACTAAATCCCAGGTGTCATGGATTTGAAATTGAATAAGTTCATCCTGCATCGCTTCAATCCAGTCATTTTCTGCCATTGCTTCCCGAATGTTCTTAGGTTCTATGAGACTGACTGAGCAGACATAGATGCACATGTCGCAATCGGTGTTTAGTTATTTTCTCGTCTGAATTGGCCTTGAGGGTTCACCAATGACTTGTTCTATAGGATGGTCTTTTGTCCACTGTAATGTTGAAGGGTACCTTGGTGTTGAAAAATGTGTGTTAGATGGTTCATGTAACCGTGAAGATGATTCAGCGGAATCCGTTGAAAATGGATTTTCAAATGGTTCTTTATCTAACACAACATTATTTTGTTCTTGCTCATCAATTCTTGGTAGAACAATTTCAATTACTGGAGTTGCTGGAGTAGATGTTGATGACGTGGAGGGAGTTGGTGCGTCAGCTTCGAATGTTGTGGATGCATCTTGATTTGGTGGTGGTGGTGGTGGTTTTTGATTTTGAGCGGGTGCAGCGGAACGTTGGTTAGATGCATTTGTCGAAGCGCCACCATAGTATTCATCATACATAAACTCGAAGAAATTATCCAGTTCCTGATGTGTGGGTTGTTCGTTATGAATTGATTGAGCTCCTTGAGGTGCGAGTCCTAAACTGATATGTCCAAAAGTCATCAGGTTAAGCGCGGGTTCTAGAGCGAGTCTCTCAGAATCCATTTGTGAAATTTCATCAAACTTCACATTCATCGTCTCCATGATCTTTTTAGTTCTTCGGTTATACACCCTGAATGCCCTCGAGTTTTCAATATCACCCTTAGCTTTCAACTTTCCCAGATCTTCCCTGTCATTCGTCAGATAGCACAAAGCGCCAAATACATGAAGATAAGAAATATCCGGTTTTCTGTTATTTACTAGTTCATACGGGGTTTTATTGAATCTTGGATGAACTAAGGATCGGTTCTGAGTGAAACAAGCAGTGGAGACAGCATCAGCCCATAAGAATAACGGTGCACTGGAATAAATCAGCATTGTGCGAGCAGCTTCCACAAGAGTTATGTTTCTTCTTTCAACGACCCCATTCTGCTGTGGAGTTCTGACAGCTGATGTCTGGTGTGTAATACCAGTTTCTTCAAAAAATGATCTTAACTCCTGATTTACAAATTCCGTGCCATTGTCCGTTCTTACAATCCTAACTGGAGCTTGAAGTAGAACTTGAATACGCTTCAGAAAGGTGATGATGCTGCCTGGTGCTTCGTCTTTTGACCTCAAAAATTTTACCCATGTATATCTTGAATAGTCATCAACAATTACAAGGATATACTTCTTCCCATTTATGCTTTGAACTCTCATTGGGCCACATAAGTCCATATGCAACAAATGTAACCTATCAACCGAACTAGGTACGGGTTTAGGTTTATATGTTGCCCTTTTTCTTTTGCCTTGCTCACAGGATGGACATAAGTGTTCTTTGGTGTATTTGAACTTTGGGAGACCATTGACGATGTTTTCTTTGGCAAGTTTGTTTATGGTGTCAATGTTAAGATGGGACAAACGTCTATGCCACAACCAGGATTTTGTTTCGCTTGCCCTGGTCATGAGACAAATTGGTGATGAAGAGGCCATTTGGTTTATGTCAATTGCATAGAGATTGGTGCCACGATTCCCAATTAAGAGATCATTTCCAACCAAATTCCTAACATAGCAAGTGTTTCTCCTAAATGCAACCTCTAAATCAGCATCACAAAACTGCCCGACTGAGAACAGATTGTGTCCCAACCCTTCGACATAGTAAAGACGAGTGATCAAGTAATTACCAAACCGAAGATCTCCATAACCCAGAATAGCTGCAACATGATCATTCCCAAACCGTACAGTCCCCATGAACTGCCATACAAAGTTGATCAGCAGCTTCAGATTCCCGGTCATGTGCTTGGAGCAACCCGAGTCGATGATCCAAAGACAGATTTCAATGACCTGCGAAGAACAGATGATTTTGTATATGGAAACCGTTTAACATTTGGTTCCAGGGGGTTAGATGTAACAGGTGAATTACACTTAGAGATGGTTTCCATTGTTGCATTGGGAACTATTTCTAATGTGCCATTCTTAAGTGTGAACATTCTACCCGTTGGTTTCGATGCACAAAACCTAAGGTGATCCTTAGGCAATAGGCTACTAGTGGTTTTCCTAGCTTTTGCAATAAGTCTTCGAATATATCTAGACTTAGCCCTAGTTACTGAAGGAACCTTTTTCTGTTCAGGCATATCATTCACAGTATCCGAAACAATATCATCACAATCATTTTTAAACAATGATTTCTTTTTCATTAAACAAACAGAGTCATTACATGCATTCAAAACACTGGTCTTAACATTACATCCAGATGATATATGTTTCTTATTTGAAAGCTTTAAATTCCTAGGGTGTTCTTCTACTTTCTTGCATGCACTCTCAGAAACAGGCGAGACACTAGTTTTCTTGTTAATGCTCCTAGACTGTCTTCTGCTCTTAGAGTTGCTTTCTAATCCTGTAGAAGGTAAGGCACACTCATTAGAATTTATGTTGTTGTCCTGAGATGTTGTTGTAGCATTCCTAATCTCGTTTGGATTATCTTAATTACTTTTTTCTATCGCCCTATATGTTTTAGATGAAGAGGTAGATGCAGTAGTGGGACTAATCCTATAAAGGCCAGGCACTATTACATTCGATGTTTTGATAACAGCTTTCTCTTTTTGTTTCTCATTAGGCAAGGGGGTTGATGGTGATATACCCTTAGTTTCCTCACCCTTCCCGTTTTGACTTTCAAGCTGAGACTTTAAAAGATCAATTTGTTTTTGCACGTTGAGGTAGGAACGCTCATACGACAGTTTGTCATACCTGCATTCTTCCTTTTTCTGATCCAGTTGTTTAAAATATGTGACATTTTGTTTTTCAATCTTGGCAAGTGCCTTTTCATATTTTACAACAATTTCAGAAGTCTCAGGCCGAAGCCTTTCGTCATCCTCAACAGAATATGTTTGGTAAATAATAGACATAATTTCGGTCGATAGAGCTATTTCAGAGAGTATGTCATTATGTTGTTCCAAAACCTTTATACGTTCCAAGTATTCATTAGCCTCCTTCACTAAGGATTTGTGGTCCTTAACGAATTCTGCTGATTCTTTCAAAAGATTATGTTCCACATTTTGAACAACCGCATAGATTGCTGCAATATGAGGATTAATTTCCATTTCAAAAATATTTTTCAGTTCAGTATTAACACTTAGAAACCAGTCTAGCTGTTGACTGTTTGTTTTGGATGCCACAATACGTTGAAGTGTTTCAATTCTCTGTTTAAGATCAACCCAATATAGTCTAGCTGCACTTGTGTCACAAGTGTTTTTAGATGCCATTTGTTCGATGTTAGACAGATGTTTTAAGACAACTATTCATTTTCTGACAGCCACTGGTCTTTTGAAAAACATTGGTGACTCTTTTTGAACAAGATGAACTCCAGAATCTGTATTAAGCTTGTTATAATCAATTGGTTGAAATTCTCGGTTCATTTGTTTCATTTTAATTCTACTCTCTTTGGAAAGCTCAATTGTTTCATCAGAATCATGAACCTCGGGAGGATCATGTGAAGCATTTAGCACACTACCATTATATAACACATTCTGTTCTTTCTGAGCTTTCTTGAGATAATAAGGGTTTTCACAACCGATAGCCATTTTCTTTATTGTATGTAAAATCGGGTTTGGATCGTTAATTAACAAATTAATTATTTGTGTAGAATGACCTGTTTTTACAAGCAAAATTTTCAACTTTGCGATGGTTTCCTTTTTGTCAGTGATCTCTTTAAGAAGATCCTTTTCTCGTTTTGAAAATCTTTCATTCAACTCTTTCTTTTCTTTTTCAAGATTAGAGTAAGTTGATTTTTGTTTTGAAAGCTGGTTGGTTAATTCAGAAATTTCCTTGTTTAGAGATTTGATTTGCACATTCAAATTAACATCTAAGGTGTCAAATTTGATTTGCAAATGTTTTTCTCTTAACTCAGAATCTCTTAAACTAACCTCAAGTTCTGACTGTTGTTTGTTATTAAAATCATAAGCTCTTGCATTATCCTTATAACTCTCAAGCTCAGTGGTCAATTTTGCATTCGCGGCCTTAACATTGCGATTGATCTTTTTGACCTTTTCTATTTCAATACTACAATTTTGCAATAATGATTCAAACAAAGTACGTGTTTCCTCAGCATTCTCAGTATGCTGTGACTCGAAGTCTCCATTAAAATCCACATCTGGACTTACCAAATTAGTATTGCTACAACTTGGTTCGTCCATGTATGTATTGTAAATGAGATTAGGAGTCGCAGGATGCTGTTCATTTTGAGGTGACATATCAAACATTTCATTATTGTGACATGTAGCATATGGTTGTACCTCAGAAACCGCATTGATGTCAACAGCAGAAGGTGCTTCAGAATCCGTGTCGTACTTAGCCTCCTAGAGATTTGCCATAAAAATGCAGTTTGCATCAATGTCCTCGAGATCTTCTGCATCATCCATAAGAGCCATGAAGTCATTCTCTTCTGCACTCAACTATAACCCAGCCGTTTCCTTGTTTGCCAACGTCAATGCTTTCTGCAAGTAAGCTGGATCCCGTTTTTTCGGCTTGTCTGGACAGTTCCTAGCCATATGACCAATACCCTGACAGTTGAAGCACTTCATCACATTACCCAGATTCATATTCCCAGCTCCCGGAGCACCAACATTCCCAAACTGATTCCCAGCATTCTGACCCCTTTGATTACCAACAACTGTACCCATCTGATTCCCTGCATACTGACCCATCTGATTACCAACATACTGCCCTGCAGTCTGATTACCCAACTGATATCGAGGAGCATATCCCTATTGATTCCCATATCCCCCAACCATCTGTCCTTGTTGTCCCATGTTGAAACTCGGCTGTGCAATTTGCTTGTTGCGAGTGTTTGATGAGATTCGTTGATTGTTGTTGGTGGGTGTGGAGTAGCGTCCTTGGAATGCTTTTGTTAGGTAAGCAAAAGCTTGAGTCAAAGCAGCAGTTGACTCATCCTGATCATCTTGATCTGGGTGTTACGGGTATTGTTGTTGTGGGATTACTTTTGTTGTTGTGGGTATAACGGTGTTTGAGGATTGTATTGTTGTTGCATGAAGTGTTGGGATGAAGATGAAGAGGGTTGTGTATTTACTGTTGTAGGTGTAGGTGTATGGACAATGAGTGCAAGAGGATCATGTTGTTTTGCTAGTTTCTCTTTTCTAACTTCATTTGCCTCTGCTTGGTTTTGCTTTAAACATTCATAGAGCTGATCATAGTTCACCTCGTGAAGGTTCTTTTTTTGGTTGACAATAGTGACATATCGTTCCCATTCCTCTGGAAGGTTGTTGATGAACTTGATGTTTTGAACAATTTGGGTCGGTGCCAACTTGTTTCTGATCAACTCATTCATTAGAGTACAAAACCGTGTGTAGTAAGATTCAATCTGTTCAGCTGGAGTGGATGTGAACTTCTCCAATTCAGTTAGAAGCTTGTTTTCTATGTCTTGTTTACCAATTTCAGTGCCATGACAAAGTCGTCTAACTCGTTCCCACATATCATAGGCAGTTTCACAACTATCTACAGCACAAAATATTTGTTGCGGTAAACCGAGTTGGATTAAGTGCATTGCCATGTCATCTGCTTTGATTTGCTTCCAATCTTCTGGCGTATAATCCGATTCCTCTTGGATTCGGTATGTTGCTTCGACGGGAGGTGTTGCATCTGGATTTCCAGCTGTTACTTCAATCTTACGAGGCTTGAATGGACCTTTCTCAATGGATTTAATCAAGAGTCTACCTTGACCTTGAGGCTTGGTTCTCATATATCGAAGCATACGACTAGTCCATGAAAGATAACCACCTTTTTCTAGCATTGGAGGACGGTTTTCAGCACCGGCGGCATGAATGTCTTGTTGTGTAGTCATCTTTGAAATTTAGTATGATAAAGTGGATTGAGGATCGTTTCAACAAAATAGGAGTTGTTGTTTACGGTTAAACTTGGTTGTTGTTGTGAAGCCTTGGTTTGTTGTTGATGATCGTTGAAGTTGTAGTTTAGATAAACGAAACAAATTAAATGAAGTTACAAAATTTGATTAGAGTATAATTAAGACAAAGTCAAAAGTTTATAATTTTGACAAAAGTTATGTAAATTACAATTTAGATAAAATAACAATTTCTATAGAAATTTCAATTTGACCAAAATTTGTACAAATTATGGCAAAATGTCAATTTAGATAGAAATATATCTAATTTATATAAAAAATCTAACACTCTTATACAAGAGGGTAGATATCCGTTTGTCGAAGTATTTTACACACTTATACAAGCGCGAAAATACCGAGTTCACTTTTGAGTTGACGAAATTACGTTCGAATCAAATCCTTAAAAGTTATTTAACTTTGAAATCGTTTTACACAAGTGCGAGGGCCAAAACTGTCAATTCCGAAACTTCCCAAAAGCTGCTAGAAAAGAGAAGGACTAAATTTGCCAAAACTGAAAACTGCTTCTTTGTCCGAGATCTGGTTTGCGATGACTTGTCCGATATCTGAATTGCGATAAAGAAGTCGGACAAACCTGTATTTTCCGAATTGCGATAAACTGGACAAATTTGAATTGCGATAAAATCTCAGTCTTGAATTGCGATAAAATCCAACCTTTGAACTGCGATAACACTAGCCAAATGCAATTTCGATAAAAATCACCTATCACAATCTTATACAAGATTGCGATAACCCTGGCTGAATTGTACGGGCTGATCTCTCATGGGAAAAATAACTGGGATGCATTTAGTGAGATAAAGATGTTGATACTCTATTCCCCCGAACAGATTCAGGGTACTCAGGGCACTCATAAAATGAGGTTGTCAGTTTGGGGGAGAGCACTAATTAGGGGAGAACACTCAGGGCACTCTGAATTAAACCCTAATTAGATTTGCTCACATGGTTCGTCTACAAGTAAAGAAATGACAGCTGAGAAGAATCTGCAAGCTGAACGAAGTAATGAAGTTTGAAGACCTTTCTCTGTGCTTATGGTTTACATTTTACTTGTAGGGAACGTTGTAAGCAATTCCCGTATGACATCACTTTGGGGAGAGATTGTTAGCCATAAAGTTATGTCATTATCGGGAATTGCAATAACATTTAAGTACAAGGGCTAGTTTAGACAATAGGGCTAAGTTAGACTTGTATTGTTGTAATAAATACCTTCATAGTCACAACTAGGAAGGTGGGATTCACATGTTACGTGGAGGTGTGTATGTTTTCTTTACTTTCTCTCTCTAGAAAACATACACACCTCCCCCAATCAATAAACTAGTTCTACCATGTTTAATCTTTATTTCGTGTTTCCCCAACCTCCTGAACGTGATCTTGGTCTCTACATAGAACTAAATATCATATCATAAGAAATCATATCAAACGGAAATCACCAAAGAATATCATAACGAATAAAGTCAAGGATCGAAGAGTTAATGCGAAACCCTTACTGAGAAAGGGTAGAATATATGTACCTTAGCGAATGAAATGGAAGCAAATGGAACAGTGATCACAAGGAAAACAACGTCACGCCTTCTTCAACGAATCTACACGGATTAGGGATCATTTATTATTTATCAGTTCATTTATTAAGGGTTTCCTTCCAGTTTTAGTATCTTTCCATTTTTAGTAACTTACCACTTTTAGTAATTTCCTGTTAATTGGTCACATTAGGGTTTCTAAATGATAATCAGTTAAGTCTAGGGTTTAAATGCACTTAAAACCAATATATAACAAGGTTAGGGTTTAAGTATAATAATTAGTTAATTAGGGCTTACACCGTATTTAATTTACGTTGATGACCAATTTAAGCAAGATCAATTAAATATAGGGTTAGGTCGAAAGTAGGTTAACACATGTTTAAGAGTATCCGAATTAATGTTACAATGTTATTAAGGTCAAAACACATTCAATGGGCTAGGTTACACTAAATTCTCATCTTGAAAGATAGTTCAGATTTTACCTCATTCTGGTCCTAATTTTTATGAATTTTAAACCATACTTAATTGTCTATTGGGAAGCTAATATTTTTATCACAGATAATTATACATGTTGAGCACTTACTGTAATTTTCTTAGATTTTATTTCAAAGTGATATTACCCTTTCAAAAATCGTTTTCCCGGACCTGCCCAGAAAGATAACTGCACAGACATCCAGAAAGTTTGCATTTGGCTACCCCATGAGAACCCTTCATAAAATTCTATAAAAATTCCATTAAGTCCCGTACATCCTATATATTCTATCTGTAAAAGGAGACCTCCTAATTCCTCACCGTTTGGAAAATAAAATTCAAAAACACCAGCTAAATTTTCAGACTCCTAAACTCAGGATTGACATCTAATGTTATAAAAATCAAAAAGTCATCTTTCCGACCTCCAAAATTTATGAAATTTTATATGAAGATAGTACACAACCTAAAATTAGTTTTAGGCTCAAAAATGTTGCAAAAACATGTTGTCATCATCAATTTATGACCCTCTAAACCCGACCTAAATTTTTGAACAACATGCAGATGAGACAGAAAACAAATCCTTAACCCCTTATAAACCCTAATCGAGCATTAATTAATTCTAGGGTTTCTTTTCCAGGTTTTAACACATATTAAATGCATCTTTAATGATCTTATTAGGGCTTCATAAGTTATATCTTAGGGCTATAAAAAGTAACATAAAAACAGTTCATACATAAGGCATATACAATTATGATTTCATGTGTGATACTTACCAACGATTCAACAAGGCAAAGAAAGCAAGAACAATGACTCACGAATTCGTACACAAACACACCCAAGATGATCCCGATTCAACAAGCTTCAAGGCTCCTTCTTCTTTCGATCTTCAAGGGCTAACAAATAAGAAAATGGCTGCTAGGGTTTTTTTTTTTTTTTTTTTTTTTTTTTTTTTTTTTTGAGAGAATCAGTGTGGGGGAGGGTTTTAAGAACCGAATATTAAGAATAGTAGGAAGGAGGGATAGTTGGGCTAGTTTGGGTTGGATTAGGATTGTGTAAGTGTTTTGGGCTTTTGTAAATAAAATATCTCCTAAACACTAACACTACATTAATCGGCCCATTCTTTTTATACATTTATTTTATTATCTTAACAAACGATATTTGCAATACTTATTTATTTAGTTAAACTTGGGATATAATCAAAATGAATATTTGAAGAAAAAAAATTGTTATTCAATTTTTAGGGCGTTATATATATGAACTAGTCATGATTATTAAATTCGAACATAATGTTCAAAGTGCCGGTTTCCAACTATTTGCAAGGAAATTGTGTATGATGTGAAGAATAAGGTTTTTGAAATGAGATGATGAGTATAATCGAGTACGTAGAAGGGTATTTATAGTTTGATCATCACGGGTTCAATGAATGCATGCCAACCATATATGTAGAAATAGTCAACAACGTTAATATGTGTAGAAAAGTCTACAAATTTAACATGCGTAGAAAAGTCAACCAACTTGCTGCAACGAAGGAAGCAAAAGAGAAACATTCAAACTGTTTTCCATATCTGCTTAATCTGATCAACTACGTGTATATTCGTATACTTGAACATTATCACATAAATGCTAATGAACTCAAGCATTAAACACTTGTACGTTTAGCTGATCGGCACTTTACGTATTGTTAGCATTTAATTTATGCTATTTAGGAAGTGATGGTCATTTGCTATTTAGAACCAAAGTGTTATGTATAATATGTAGTTTAAAAGTGGGCTAGTAGCATTAGTGTAGTTAGTATCTTAAGTTATAAGTGTAGTGCAATACTTTAGCCCACACATGGTCCAAAAGAAAAGCCCATCATAGCCCATGATGTGGCTGTCGATCATACAAAACCACACACTCTCACTTTATCTTTGGTTGGCTCATATTGTAAAAGAGAGTGTGTGTTTTCCATATTGTCTTTGTATTATTTTCTCTCAAAGTTAATAATCATTCGACACAAGTTTTCCCATATGATCCACACTTCTCTTCTTGTTCTTTAATGTGTAACACCCCAACCCGACAAGGGTAAAGATGTCACATTAATGGTTTCATATCAGATCAAACAAAGCATACTTCAATAGTAATACAATAACTTGTCAAAGGTTACAAATGAAATACTAACATTACAAGGTCAGGAATGAATCAAAATTAAATACTAAGTCTACAAATGCAATTCTTCTAATGACTTCTACTTCAGAAAAACTGTCAAGGTCTTCTAAGTCCAAAAGTCTCTTCACTCATACCCAAACCCGTCATCCTGCTTATAACCTGCCGCACACAAAAAGAAAACGTGCGGCTGAGCTTAAAAAGCCCAGTGAACAGATATAACGATAACAAACAGTAATAGAGAATAGTACAGAATAACAGAAACAAAGGTCAAACAGATGTAATATGGTTTAAGGGATAATTCACTGAATAAATATAAAGGAAAGAGAAAAGGAATAGTAATCCACCACGAGCCCAGAAACAGATCATATCATATCGTAACCATAAATCTTCAAATCATATAGAGGGGAGACCTCTCAGATAATCAGATAATATGAGGGGTGTCCTCATTCTTCAAATGGAGTAGCTAGCTCCCAGATATACGTGAAAGGCATGTATTGAACACAGTACCAGTCACCAGACAAATCATATCAAATCATGTTAAATCCACTAAACAGAACAGATCTAGGATTGCAATCCATACGCCCCCCAGAAACATATATAATCCATAATCAAAGTAATGCGCATATCATAATCAGAATGGGGACGGTGTGAGGAATCACTCACCCACACATGAGTCATGCCAGTGGTGCATCACAGACACGGCCAGGTTACCTTCCTGGCTAGGTAACAGAAAAGTGGCTCGGGTATCAAACTAAGAGTCAAGGTCAAAGGTCAAAGGTTCATATCATAATCAGGGTGTCATATCAGAAGGTTCAATATCAGAAGTTCATAATCAGACCAGTCAAAGTATCAGAAAGTCAAGTATCAGAAGTTCAAATATCAGAAGGTCAAATTATCCCAGGTCAATATCCAAAAAGGGTCAATGTATCCGATGGTCAAATCTTCAAAAGGTTCAATGTCAAAAGTACTTTTCAAAAGGTTTTCTCTTAGGGTTCATTTAAAACCAATCATTCAAAACTAGTTTTCATAAATGGTCTTTCAATTAGTTTTCATAAAACGAACTTCAAAATAGTTTTCTTAAAGTCAATATATCATGCTTGAAAAACCCTTTCAAAATACTTTACTTAAAACATTTCCATCTCATATCAAAAAGGTCTTCATATCATAGGTTCAAAATCAGAGATCAAAGGTCGAAGCAAAGGTGTCATAGCAAGGGATCGTAACAGAGTATCAAATCAGAGAATTTAACAGATCAGAAAAGAATCATAGGAAACCTTACAGAGAAGGTCAGAATATCTGTACCTTATTCCAGCAAAGCACAAACATAATGAACAAGATGGAATGAACTCAGTTCCTCTCCTCCTTCACACCTAGAGGGGTAGACAAGTGTTACAACACTTTTCATTTTTAAGTAACTTTCCATTTTAGGCAGGTTTCCAATATTTAGAAGGTTCACATAATTAGTAGGATTTCCAAAGTCTCAATTTAGTTAGGTTATGATCAATTTTCCAAAGTTACACTTTTTACCCTCGAGATTCCATGGCTAATAATTTCACTCTGTAATTATCAACAATTACACAATAGGCCCTTTTATTATCAAAATGACACAAAACACCCTAATTATGATTTATTATTCGAATGGTCCCC
Source organism: Artemisia tridentata subsp. tridentata (assembly GCA_021014915.2). Lineage (NCBI taxonomy): Eukaryota > Viridiplantae > Streptophyta > Magnoliopsida > Asterales > Asteraceae > Artemisia > Artemisia tridentata. Next base: position 195,021,209 of record CP139508.1, on the reverse strand, counting down.
ATGTTTCCCAAATTTACAAGTTTGGTCCCTCTACTTTTACAAATCGATCTTATACTTTTATATTTTACAAATTAACCTCTTTAATACCAAAGTTACAACAAAAGACCCTCAACTTTCATTTTGTACGATTCAAACTAGTTTCCACAATGTTTCAAAAGCAACCCATTAGTTTCCAAGTTTTACAAGTCGATCCTTCTAGTTTCAAAGACAATCGTACCACATTTTAACCATACCAAACCTTAACCAAAACATTTATTACTTATTGAATCATCATTTAATTTTCGAAATAAAACCCTAACCACAAGAAAACCCTAGATCGATCTTATTTCCCTTTTTAAATCCGGTTTGACAACTTGAAACAACATACGACTAGGACCTTTTGGGTTTGCTTTAACATTCATTAGCTTTATATGGTTAATATAAACATACGAGAAAGAAAATAGCCTCGAAGCGGCAGGTCGCATATCAATAACATTTTTAGAGCTTGGTTCGACATGTACATATATTTATCCAGATCGGTTTATTACGTGCATGGCTCATTTTATTCGATATGTGTGATGTTTATAAGATGAAAGAAATATGAAGGAAAGGTCGAACCAGAGATTATCGATGGAGACGATGCGTATGAAAGATATGAGTCGAACCGAACCACAAGGACTCCACGGATCGAATCAGGCAAAGGACACCTCCAAACCTGCGTTCTCAAAGTCTCCTTGTCGCGGCAAAGAGAGCAATGCTGGGATCGATTCACACCACAGCAGCCTTCAATGGACTTTCTAGGCTTCCTTTAGATGCCATAGATCACGAAGAAACTTTGGTTTAGAGCTTGGAATGGTCGGGTTAAGTATGGCAGCCGGTCTTGTGTTTTCTAGGGTTTTTTTTTTTCTTTAGTTTGTTCGGTTTGGTTTGGATGATAAAAGGGAGTATGTGAATGCGTTTAGGAGAGGAAACCGTGTGGTATGCAAGGAATGGGGCCAGAAATTTCGGTGGTAGTTGCATGACCAAATCCCATTTAAGAGTTTCCAAATATTCTTGGTGATTCAAAATAAATTGTGTACTGTCTGTATTAATTCGGCTAGCATGGTTCAAAAAGGTCCACGTGACTTTATTAACGTGTCAAATGTGATTTTGGATCATTAGGTTTCTTAAGTTGTTAATTTACCAATCTTCGGAATCAATTCGGTGCGTTAAGGACTTATCGTGTTAAAGTTTTAGATTGTAGGGGCATTTTGGTCCTTTACATGTTTTAGATTTTTTTCGGGTTTTCCCATATGATCCACACTTCTCTTCTTGTTCTTTAATGTGTTTGTGAGTCATCATAGTTCTTGTCGAGTTGTGTGATAAAGAGGAAGTGGTTCGACTCATTCCAAGTAGAATTCGACTTGTTACAAGTGGTATACAAGAGCCTAGCTTCAAGGTAGGAGTATTTTGTTTGATCCTAAAGATTAAAACACCCATTGTTATTTTTCTTTTACTAGAAAAGTTACAATTTGTGTTTTATATCTATTCGGTCTATACAAAATCTAAAGAAAAGTCGTGGTTGTTTAAGATAGTTCGACTTGGTTCATGAAGCTTTGCTAGTTCTTCACTCAAATCTTAGTTAGGAAGAATAGATCTTGTGTTTGTTCTTGGTTCTTTGATCGATAATCACAAAAAAATCTTGTATAAGATTTGTTTGTGGATATTGAAGTGATAGATTTGATTGAAAAGAGTTGGTGACTAGTTGGTAGAAGTTAGTAAGGTTGACATGGTGTGTGTAAGAAGTATATCTGTGGGTAAGTAAGACAAAAGGACAAAGAAGTTGGTAAAAAGTGCATTTATCGAAATTCACTTCTGCAGTCATTTTATCGCAATTCAAAGAAAGCAGACGATCTGTCGCAATTCGGAATTTCTATCGCAATTGGAAGCTGAAATTTCTATCACAATTCAAGCTGAAAGTTCTATCGCAAATAAAAGTTGGAATTCCGACAATTTTATCGCAATTCAGCATTTGGCAGAATTATCGCAAATCAACAATTCAGCCTTGTCCGAGATATTGTCTTAATTCAGATATCAGATAGAGTACCAATTGCGATATCGGACAACACTAAATTTCAGAATTGACAGTTTCAGTCCTCGTCTTTTCCAACAGCCTTAGGGAAGTTCCAGAATTGACAGTTTGGCCCTCGTACTTGTGTAAAACGATTTCAAAGTTAAATAACTTTTAAGGATTTGATTCGAACATAATTTCGTCAACTCAAAAGTGAATTCGGTATTTTCACCCTTGTATAAGAGTGTAAAATACTTCGACAAACAGATATCTACCCTCTTGTATAAGAGTGTTAGATTTTATATAAATTACCAATTTATATAAATTAGATATATTTCTATCTAAATTGACATTTCGCCATAATTTATATAAATTAGGGTCAAATTGAAATTTCTATAGAAATTACCATTTTATCTAAATTGTAATTTACATAACTTTGTCGAAATTGTAAACTTTTGACTTTGTCTTAATTATACTCTAATCAAATTTTGTAACTTTATTTAAATTTGTTTCGTTCATCTAAACCCACAACTTACAACTTCAACGATCATCAACAACAAACCAAGGCTTCACAACAACAACCAAGTTCAACCTTCAACAACAACATCTCCTATTTTGTTGCAACGATCCTCAATCCACTTTATCATACATAATTTCAAAGATGACTACACAACAAGACATTCATGCCACCGGTTCAGAAAACCGACCTCCAATGTTAGAAAATGGTGGTTACTTTCCATGGACGAGTCGTATAATAAGATACATGAGAACCAAGCTTCACGGTCAAGGTAGACTCTTGATTAAATCCATCGAGAAAGGTCCATTCAAGCCTCGTAGGATTGAAGTAACAGCTGAAGATCGAACTTCAGAACCTCCCGTCGCAGCAACTTACAAAATCCAAGAAGAAAAGGATTATACTCCAGAAGATTGGAAGCAAATTGAAGCTGATGACTTGGCAATGCATTTAATCCAACTCGGTTTACCACAAGAAATATTTTGTGCTGTAGATAGTTGTGAAACTGCCTATGATATGTGGGATCAAGTTAGACGGCTCTGCTATGGTACAGAAATTGGTAAACAAGACATGGAAAACAAGCTTCTGACTGAATGGGAGAAGTTCACATCCACTCCAGCTGAACAGATTGAATCTTACTACACACGGTTTTATACTCTAATGAATGAGTTTATCAGAAACAAGTTGGCACCTTCCAAAATTGTTCAAAACATCAAGTTCATCAACAACCTTCCAGAGGAATGGGGACGATATGTCACTATTGTCAACCAAACAAAGAACCTTCACGAGGTGAACTATGATCAGCTCTATGACTTTCTAAAGCAAAACCAAGAAGAGGCAAATGAAGTCAGAAAAGAGAAATTAGCAAAACAACATGATCCTCTTGCACTTATAGTCCAAACACCTACTGATGCGTGCGGTGTCGTAGTATAGTTTTAGCATTTTTAATGCCTACTCAAGTTTTAAATTTATATTTAGCCGACTTATCAATAACACACACACTTAACGAGCAGTGTACCCGGTCAGTATGAATATAATGGTAAGTAGAGTGTCGATCACTAAGAGTGGAACGTATTATCTAGTTATTCTAATCAGTATTTTAATATCCTAACGCAAGGGGGTTTCAGCCTGAGAGACTGGCACGGTTTTGTTTGCAATTAAATAATAAAATAAACCAATAGGCACGAATCAGCAAGTAGCACACACGTACACAGATAAATACTCGAGACAATAAGAGGGCTGTCCTTATAATTAAGTAGATTGTCACTTGTTTTATTGATAGCTTTATATGAAGTGTATGTAGTTAACCCTTTCTCGTTGGTCCTAAGCTTATCGGCGAGTAAACCCTTAATGATTACTTATGTCTAAAAGTTATTCCTAAGTGATCAATTTAGTAATAACCGTGGGAGCCACATTATTTTCCGCAGTCAAATGCCCGCAAGCCACTAATAAACACAGAGGTTATCAATGCACTAATAAGTAGTAACCAAAGACATCAACATATAAACTTTAATTGATGGGAAAGCAAGTATTAAAGGGAGTGCAATCTTTCGTTGTCACATTACACAAGCCACCAATCCTGATGAATTAAAGTTTGCTAACACAATAAAACAAAACTACTTAATGAATTAAACACATGCAGCACCTTCTTACAGCTCTTGTATCTTTGATTTGGGTGTGTCTTGTGCTGCTGCCTTGACTGAATTCGTCCTTGGTTTCTGGTCTTCGGTCTTAGGTTAAAACTTTTGGAACTTGTAATTCGTCTGGTCTACGGGGTATTTATAGTTTCTGTCTGAGGGAAGATGCGGCGCATCTAAGGAGTAGATGCGGCGCATGTACTTAACTTCGCGTGGGGTCCAAGATTATAATATTCAGGAATATTCGTACACCGCCAGAAGATGCGGCGTAACTCCATGATTAGATGCGGCGCATGTCCTCTTGTATCTTGGATCGTATCTGGTGATATCTTGATAGAGATGCGGCGCATGTCGAGAGTGAGATGCGGCGCATCTGGAGCAGATTAGTCTTGATCTTCTTCATTTTCGTAGACTCTTAACTTTATGCATGTTATGCTCCATAATCAGTCCAAAATTGCTAAGTTTCACCAAATGCTTGTTTTTACCTGAGAATTACAAAAGTAAACGATTAAGTATCAATCCTCATACATAATATAGTAAAACAAGTCAAATTAATAGGATAAATGATAGTAATAAAATGTACTTATTTGAGTTCATCAAATATCCCCCCACTTGAACTTTACTTGTCCCCAAGTAAACCTTAGAATTTCTTTTATGAAAATGTATCCTAAAAGATGTTAGGATTTATTTTTATATTTAAGCATGTATTCGTTTATTTCATAATCACACAACTAAACACTTTAACGAATTAGAAGTATAATAAAATAATTTGATAAAAGCAAATCTAATCGTTTAACTGTCCAGTCGCGACGAATATTCTATCATAAGCTTGGCAAGTATACACATCTCCTCCACTAAAGTCAAGGAATAACAAGTCTAAAGCGGTAAAAAGGGTTTTTAGGCTTAAGGGTTAATTATCCTCTTTTCACTATCGATCTCAAATTCCAGAAAAGGCGACAAAATCACAAATACATGATCGAATCCACGAACACGATACTTGCAATTGCTCAAATCCTTAACTCGAATAGGCTAAAGATAGGTCCAAACTTCACCAATAATAATATATCAAAAAGGGCGACAAAATCATAAATACATAGCCGAATCCACGACTACGATACTTAAGATTGCTCAAATCCCTAATCTCAATAAATCAAAGGTTCGGTTGGGAAAAGAATAATAAAGGGTATGGATAACATTTGGGATATAAATTGGTGTAAAGTGAAAAATAAACAAAACAAATAAATTAAAATCCTAAGTGTGGTTAATCACTATCCCAACCATCCCATGAATAAGACTCATATCATCGAATAACTCACGCTTTAACACTTGAAACACACGCTTTAGGTAGACACGAATTATACTCAACAAGATCTTAATCAAAGAATAAACCTTAATTGGCGTTCCCATAACTGCCAACTCCCATTCAATCCATAGATATAGTACAACAAATAGTGGTGATATCGACCACTTACATAACTTTACATAAGTTGGTTAAAACTAACTTCCAACTTTTCTTTCTTTCTTTTTCTTTTCTTATTTTTTTGATTTTTTTTTTTTTTTTTTTTAAACATAAAGATAGATGTGTAAAATTTCACCACATCACTATAATGATAATTCTGGATAATTTTTCCATACTTTTCATACTTCAGAAATAACGGTAATAGTGAAAGTAGTAAACACACGAAAAATAAACTCAAAGATATACAATATTTACTTTCACTCCAATTGCATTGTGCAATTTCCCGACCTAACCAAAGATAATGAATTACGCACGCGAACACAGGTAATGTAAGGAAACACACTTTGCCTATAGCAATCAACCAATCACGGATTCTAATCTACAGGGTAGGCTAAGGTGTAAGGGTGTAACGAAACATTTTAAACATAGGTGTAAGAAACGAAAGGAATGGCTCTGAGGGTTTTTCTAGGGGTATCTTACTCTAAAAATGAGAGTAACAAAAGGTTTATACGGGGGTTAACTAACCAGTGTAGTTAGTTAATAACACATAACATATAATAGCTATTTAGGTGTAATCCTAGAATTTTACCAATTTAGACAAGTCATTCCAATTATATAAATAATACTCATTATGGTGGTCTCGAATAGTATACAAGCCAAGTTCTAAAGTTTACAAGTCACCGGCACACTCATAGATTTGTGAATTTTGAAAAATCACAATTTTTGAAAATAACGTCATGTGTGCAGCTATGCAACTTAGATCTTAAACAAAAACATGCTAAAAAATTTTTAAGTTTGATATATTAAGCACATTTTAAGCATAATTTTTGAAAAAGTTTAGGACAAGTAATTGTTAAGTGTTCTAATTCTCCAATCCCCCCACTTAAGTTAAACAACGTCCTCGTTGTTTGTATAAAAGGTTAAAAACTGGAAAATAAAAGAATTAGAACAGAAAAACTCCCCTGAGATTTGCTCGGTATGATCCTCCATTTGTATTAGAGCAAAAATCATCTTTCTTGTGGATGAGAACGTTAAAGCTTCATACTTGATGTATCCACAGGAAATCCAGGAAACTATAATACCACCAACACTTTAAAACACACCTAAGATAAGAAAGGTTCAACTTGCATAATACATTAGTAGTTAGGAAAAATAAAAATTAAAAATTAAAACTGAAAATCATCAGGTCAGTCGATGCGCCGTATCTTATTGAAGAAGATACGCCGTATCGATCCTGGAATAGATACGGATCAGAATAAAGATGCGCCGCATCCTTAACCAGGGATGCGCCGCATTGAAAATAAACTGAAAAATAGTTTTAAAGTCGAAAATAAAAATGCAGAAAAATTAAAATAAGATATGACCATTGCAGGAGATGCGTCGCATCTCAGGATGGAGATGCGCCGTATCCTCGGCGGCCTAACTGACTCGACACAAAAACAGAATAGTAAAAGATAAATCCGGGTTGTCTCCCGGTAAGCACTTGTCTTTATTCCAGAGTCTTCAAGTTAGACTCACGTTCAGCTCTTTAATATCGATCATTGACTCCCACATTGCTTACGTAGGATCCATTTAGTGACTAACTCGTCATGTATATATTCAGGTCCCAACTTCAACACTCCATTGTAGAATCCTTCCATCAATTGGTATGGGTACTCAATCCCTCTCTTATTGTCATCATCACTAACAAAAAGGAATGGAGAAAATTTGTAGCAGATCCTACTAGTAGCATGTTTAAATCCAGGATGAGTTCGGGGCATCATATAAGTGATAACGTCGCTTCCACATTGAAAGGTGATCTTTCCTTCAAATCGTTTTGCATTAATAGTGATCTCCCTACAAAATGGTTTTCCAACAATCACGTCACCCATATTGCTGTCACAATAGGCATTCATGTCTTCAACAACGGCGAACTCAGTTACAATAGTAAAGCGTCCCACGAATATCGGGACATTAATGAAGGCACCAACTACATTCTTTCCCTTATACTCTACTTTATTTCTCATAATGGAATTGTAAAACCTTCTTGACATGACATTGATTGGTAAAATAGGAAAGAAATTGGCGTCAATACACTTGTACCCAATCATGCATGTGAATTGCAAATTGTAAGCACAATCGGCGTGGATCCTTCTACCGTAATCCCAAGAACCATCATATCCCTCAAATTCATCGTAATTCCTAGTAGTAATAACGTTGACTTTTGGACTATCTAGGATTTCTCCATCTTCCAGCTCAGATTCCACATCATCCATGAACAGGTCACTGGATTCTAATGGTCCATTAAGGTCATTAAGTTCAATGTAGTCCCCATTGTAATGTTCGGGTGATTTTTCATGCACTAATATTTCATTCATAAAATTGGCTTCGAAGTCTAAGTCAATCAGTTCTCCGAACCCTTCCATTATCCTTCTGAAACAATCACGAAAAGCATCAGTAGGATTTGTTCGCTAGAAGAGAAATTAATGAATATAGAAACGGATATAAGAATACAAATAGCTGATATCTGCAGACGATGCGCCGTATCCAAAAAGTTGGATACGCCGTATCTTATAATCGATAAAATTTAATCAGACTTTATCCAGATAATAGATACGCCGCTTAGAATTTATGAATGCGCCGTATCGAATTAATTAATCAAAAATCAGCTTATCTAATTAAAATTAAATGCGTCGTATTAACGAAAGTTAATGCGCCGTATTTTCGTTACGTTTAAAAATAAATATCGATTTTTGATTCAGTAAGATGCGCCGTATCGATATAGATCGATGCGTCGTATCTGTTTAATAATTCGCAAACTGTTTTTAATAAAAATAATAGATACGCCGTATCTGCGAAAGCAGATGCGTCGTATGGCGTTAACGTTTAGAAAAAAAAAATTCTTAAAAACAGATACGCCGTATCTGCTAAAGCAGATGCGTCGTATTACTTTATCGTTTTAGAAAAAAAAATTTCTTATTAAAAACAGATACGCCGTATCTTGGGGAAAAGATGCGTCGTATCGAATTAATTAAACGCGTTGTATTTTTTAAAAATTAAACGCAATACGCCGTATCTGAGAAATCAGATGCGCCGTATCGTTTGATTTAGCACAGTACAACGATAGCAGAACAGAAAAATACGAAAAATAAAAATCAAATAAAACACACGAAAATAAAAACAAATAAAGCAAACAAATAACACAAAACAAATAACACACAGTACAACAAATATGCAAAATAATACAATGATGCAATTAATCTAATAAAAAGAAAAACCTAATTAAAATACTAATCAAATTAACAGATAATAACAATTCACTCCCGGCAGCGGCGCCAAAAACTTGATGCGTGCGGTGTCGTAGTATAGTTTTAGCAGTTTTAATGCCTACTCAAGTTTTAAATTTATATTTAGCCGACTTATCAATAACACACACACTTAACGAGCAGTGTACCCGGTCAGTATGAATATAATGGTAAGTAGAGTGTCGATCACTAAGAGTGGAACGTATTATCTAGTTATTCTAATCAGTATTTTAATATCCTAACGCAAGGGGGTTTCAGCCTGAGAGACTGGCACGGTTTTGTTTGCAATTAAATAATAAAATAAACCAATAGGCACGAATCAGCAAGTAGCACACACGTACACAGATAAATACTCGAGACAATAAGAGGGCTGTCCTTATAATTAAGTAGATTGTCACTTGTTTTATTGATAGCTTTATATGAAGTGTATGTAGTTAACCCTTTCTCGTTGGTCCTAAGCTTATCGGCGAGTAAACCCTTAATGATTACTTATGTCTAAAAGTTATTCCTAAGTGATCAATTTAGTAATAACCGTGGGAGCCACATTATTTTCCGCAGTCAAATGCCCGCAAGCCACTAATAAACACAGAGGTTATCAATGCACTAATAAGTAGTAACCAAAGACATCAACATATAAACTTTAATTGATGGGAAAGCAAGTATTAAAGGGAGTGCAATCTTTCGTTGTCACATTACACAAGCCACCAATCCTGATGAATTAAAGTTTGCTAACACAATAAAACAAAACTACTTAATGAATTAAACACATGCAGCACCTTCTTACAGCTCTTGTATCTTTGATTTGGGTGTGTCTTGTGCTGCTGCCTTGACTGAATTCGTCCTTGGTTTCTGGTCTTCGGTCTTAGGTTAAAACTTTTGGAACTTGTAATTCGTCTGGTCTACGGGGTATTTATAGTTTCTGTCTGAGGGAAGATGCGGCGCATCTAAGGAGTAGATGCGGCGCATGTACTTAACTTCGCGTGGGGTCCAAGATTATAATATTCAGGAATATTCGTACACCGCCAGAAGATGCGGCGTAACTCCATGATTAGATGCGGCGCATGTCCTCTTGTATCTTGGATCGTATCTGGTGATATCTTGATAGAGATGCGGCGCATGTCGAGAGTGAGATGCGGCGCATCTGGAGCAGATTAGTCTTGATCTTCTTCATTTTCGTAGACTCTTAACTTTATGCATGTTATGCTCCATAATCAGTCCAAAATTGCTAAGTTTCACCAAATGCTTGTTTTTACCTGAGAATTACAAAAGTAAACGATTAAGTATCAATCCTCATACATAATATAGTAAAACAAGACAAATTAATAGGATAAATGATAGTAATAAAATGTACTTATTTGAGTTTATCACCTACACCAGCAACAGTTAATACACAACCCTCATCATCTTCATCCCAACAATTCATGCAACAACAATACAATTCTCAAACACCGTTCTACCCACAACAACAATATGTAATCCCACAACAACAATACCCGCAACACCCAGATCAACATGATCAGGATGAGTCAACTGATGCTTTGACTCAAGCTTTTGCTTACCTATCAAAAGCATTCCAAGGACGCTACTCCACACCCACCAACAACAATTAACGAATCTCATCGAACACTCACAACAAGCAAATTGCACAGCCGAGTTTCAACATGGGTCAGCAAGGACAGATGGTTGGGGGATATGGGAATCAGCAGGGATATGCTCCAAGATATCAGATGGGTAATCAGAATGCAGGGCAATATGTTGGTAATCAGATGGGTTAGTATGCAGGGAATCAGATGGGTACAGCTGTTGGTAATCAAAGGGGTCAGAATGCTGGGAATCAGTTTGGGAATGTTGCTCAGGGAGCTGGGAGTATGAATCAGGGAAATGTGATGAAATGCTTCAACTGTCAGGGTATTGGTCACATGGCTAGGAACTGTCCCGACAAGCCGAAAAAAAGGGATCCAGCTTATTTGCAGAAAGCATTAATGTTGGCACAGAAGGAAACGGCTGGGTTATAGTTGAGTGCAGAAGAGAATGACTTCATGGATATTATGAAAGATTCAGAAGATCTCGAGGACATCGATGCAAACTGCATTTTTATAGCAAATCTCCAGGAGGCAAAGTACGACACGGACTCGGAAGCACCTCCAGCTTTTAAAACAAATGCGGTTTCTGAGGTACAACCATATGCTACATGTCACAATAATGAAATGTTTGATATGTCACCTCAAAATGAACAGCATCCTGCGACTCCTAATCTCATTTATGATACATACATGGACGAACCAAGTTGTAGCAATACTAATTTGGTAACTCCTGACATGCATCATAATGGAGAATTCGAGTCACAGCATACTGATAATGATAAGGAAACACATGCTATGTTTGAATCATTATTGCAAAATTGTAGTATGGAAATAGAAAAGGTCAAAAAGATTAATCGCGATGTTAAGGCCGCGAATGACAAATTGACCGCTGAGCTTAAGAGTTATAAGGATAATGAAAAAGCTTTTGATTTTCACAACAAACGTCAGTCAGATCTTGAGGTTAGCTTAAGAGATTCTAAGTGAAGAGAGAAACGTTTGCAAATAAAATTTGACACTCTCAATGTTAATTTGAATTTGCAAATCAAATCTCTAAACAAAGAAATTTCTGAACTAACCAACCGGCTTTCAAAACAAAAATCAACTTATTCCAATCTTGAAAAAGAAAAGAAGGAGTTGAATGAAAGGTTTTCAAAACGTGAAAAGGATCTTCTTAAAGAGATTACTGACAAAAAGGAAACCATTGCAAAGTTGGAAGATTTACTTGTAAAAACGGGACATTCTGCACAAACAATTAATTTGTTAATAAACGATAAAAACCCGATTTTACATACTTTAAAGAAAATGGCAATTGGATGTGAAAACCCTTATAATCTCAAAAAGGCTCAGAAAAACCAGAATGTGTTATATGATGGTACGCTTATAAATGATAACCATGGCGCTCCAGCGGGTTATGATTCTGTTGAGACGATTGAGCTTGAAGAAGAGAGAAGAAACAAAATGCGACAAATGAACAGAGAAATAAAACCCATAGACTATAATGAACTTAACAAACTTTCTAGGGTTCATCTTGTTCAAAAAGAGTCACCACTGGTTTTCAAAAAACCAGTGGCTGTCGCAAAACGAATATTTGTCTCAAAACATCTGTCTAACATTCAACAAATGGCATCTAAAAACACTTATGATACAAGTGCAGCTAGACTATATTTGGTGGATCTTAAACAGAGAATTGAAACACTTCAACGTATTGTGGCTTCCAAAACAAGTAATCAAAAATTTGAATGGTTTCTAGGTGTTCAGGATGAAATTAAAAAGATTTTTTAAACGGAAATTAATCCACATATTGCGGCAATCTATGCGGTTGTTCAAAATGTGGAAAATAATCTTTTAAAAGAGTCTGCAGAATTCGTTAAGGATCACAAATCCTTAGTGAAGGAAGCAAATGAATACATGGAACGAATAAAGATTTTGGAACATCAAAATGACATGCTCTCTGAAGAAGCTCTATCGACCGACATTATGTCTATTATTTACCAAACATATTCTGTGGAAGATGATGAAAGACTTCGAGCTGAGACTTCTGAAATTGTTGTAAAATATGAAAAGGCGCTTTTTAAGCTTGAAAAGCAAAATGTTACATATTTTAAACAACTTGATACGAAAAAGGAAGAATGCAAGTATGACAAATTGTCGTATGAGCACTCTTATAAAAACATGCAAGATCAAATTGATTTTTTGAAGTCTCAGCTTGCATGTCAAAAAGGGCAGGGTGAGGAAACTACGGGTATTGCACCATCAACCCCCTTGCCTAATGAGAAACCAAAAGAGAAAGCTGTTATCGAACAATCAAATGTAATTACGCCTGGCCTGTATAGGATTAGTCCCACTACTGCATCTGCCTCTACATCTAAAACATATAGGGCTGTAGATAAAAGTAAAAAGGATAATTCAAACGAGTCTAGGAATGCTACAACAACATCTAAGGACAACAACATAAATTCTAATGAGTGTGCCATACCTTCTACAGGACTAGAAAGCAACTCTAGGAGCAAAAGACAGTCTAGGAGCAATAACAAGAAACCTAGTGTCTCGCCTGTTTCTGAGAGTGCATGCAAGAAAGTAGAAGAACACCTGATGTGCGTGTCATTGTGTTCAAGTTTTAAAATTTATAAACATGATTTATCCAATTCTCTAATCACACATACGAGCAAGTATACTCGTCCGTGGTAGTAAAGGTGGGTAAGTCGAGATCGTCCCAAGGGAATTGGGGTTTAGGTTTAGTAAATAAGTTTTAGCAAAAAGGAGTGTCAATCCAATTTGAAGTAAATTCTAAAAAGAAACAAGCAAGGTTCAATCAATCAAAAACTAATATACTTGTGTGTAGTTTCCATGACAATTGTTTAGAGTAACCAATCAAGTTGGATGTGACTTGTAATGATGCACAACTTAAAATGAATGATTTACAATCAATGGTTTTTGTCATGAGAAATCATATCTAAGAATTCAATCTCCTAGTAAACTCCTTTCGGCCATGATTAACTATTACGATAATTCTATTAAGTCCTTTTTGTTGTTTGAAAGCATTTCTTATCTTAAGAATTCCTACGAATCCTTTCGGCCTTTTTTGTGATGAAATCGTTTCCAAATCCATTTTAATGAGTAAAGGTGTTGCTTGTCACACACCACAATCCATACTAATTCGTGCACTAACTTTTTGGAATAAAAACATAAAGAAAACTCCTTTCGGCCTTTGTGAATCTTTGAAATTGTTTTTACCAACCAATTAAGCAAGATTAGATTTTATCTCAACAAACTCATAAAACAAGATATGTTTTCATGCATCACTATGATAAGATTACCCCAACAATTGTCACATCATCCACACACAAGTATAACTAAAATTACTCCATAACAATCATAATCAAACACAAGTAATTAACCAAACTTTCATTCATCATATAGTAAAAGTAAAAGTAGTTCATGATAACTCAACAAGAAATACCTAATGAAGGAATTACAAGAACTAGAATTGTGGAACTATAGCAATCCACACTCCTCCAATTACCTATTATAACACGTAAACAACTCCGAACACGGACGCAACTCTTGAGACTCGAACTCAAGATCTCCTGGACGTTTTCACAGCAACTACAAGCTTTCGGGCAATAATAATAAGGTGGTGTAGCTTTTTTAGGTTATGTCACTTCCCCAAAAAGAACTCTCTTTGTAAACTAACTAAGGGTTCCTTAAATAAGTGAGGAAACCCTTATTCTTCAAGTAAAAACGTCCCAAATAAGTTAACAGCCGAGATATGATAAGCCTCCATGATTATGGGGCTTAAATTCATCATTAAATGCAACTTTATAACTTCAGTGTTGGCCAACCGATCGGTTGGAGCTCTCGGTGTCTCCAACTTCAACCCATCCGAATCGGATGCGGGCAGCATCCGATCGGATGGATGACTCTGCCATGCAACTTTTATTTTCTCTTTTTCTCTTCTCGTTACGTGCTTGATCCTTTGCTGTACCACTAATTTCTTTCATAGAACTTGATCTTTTCTTGATATATAAGGCATAGAAGTCTTGGTCTAATCAATTCTTTGAAGTATCGTGTGGTTTCTTTCTCGTAATTCTCCTTATGTGCATAATCTCTTCATTTCTTCATATTTTCCTCCACTTTTCCTGTACTTGGCTATATTTACTTGCATACACACTTTTTCATCATTTAGCAACAAATACACACAAATATAACCAAATATGATGCACAAAACTAGCAATAACGCACCTAAAAACATGTTAGATTTAAGCGTTATCAAATCCCCCACACTTGAGCTTTGCTCGCCCTCGAGCAAGTCTAATTTTTAGAAAAGCTGAACTCAATGGTATTTTCATTACGTTCATGAAAAAAAAATCCTTGAAATGTATGCAAGTTAAATCGAGCTTTGTTAACATCACCGAGCTCCTCACAAAGGAAATTTTAAATTCACACAACTCTCGATGGTAGATTTGATTGTAGATCACTCAACTGCTCAGACGCGATTCACGTCTCTTACCATAAGCTTGTACTTGTATCAAAACAACAAAATAAAACATCAAAGAGGTCTTTTATTTGGGTTTAGGCGTCAAAAGGGGTTTTGATTACCTAGCTAATGAATAGATATTTCATACAAGAACATCATAGCTCGCTAACAACGAATCCTTGTGTAGTCAAGCAACGGATGCTCACTAGATCGTGCCTTGGTTCGCTAACGACGTTACTTGCATAACGGATGGTCACCAATTTACTCACCAAATCGCTAACAACGCTTTTCAACTACCCAAAAACTCGGATGGTCACTAGAACATACATGTGCTACGTATCTAAACAAAGCCATCACCAAATCCGAATGCTCGAATAAAGTAATTGGTAAAGGAAAGGGATAAGACATGGGAATTTGATTTGGTTCTATAAAAATAAAAATCAAACAAGAATCAAGCCCAAATTCTATCCTAACTCTTTATATCACAAATGATTACTCCACCAAACTTCTCCGATCATTATTCCGAATTTCATATAAACTCCATCTTCCATAATAGCTCTTTGACTATCTTATTTTCACACATACATAGCTCATTGGCTTTTCTTTTCTTTTTCTCTCTTTTTTTTTTTTTTTTTTTTTTTTTTTTTTTTTTTTTTTTTTTTAATAACAACACCCCCACACTTTGGATGAGCACACGCTACAAAAAATATAAATAAGAGTAGCGACCTCCTTCTTCATTGGAACAACATATACATATACAAGGTGTGGTCAATCATGCAATCATCAAAAATAAATAAATAGTTTCGAACTTCATTTGGACTTGATTCGGGAAAGTCTAAGGTGTATGGTGCAATGATTTCTGGGTTAAATCAAAAGAAAAGATAGGCTCAAAAGGGTGTAACTAAGGGTATCTAGCATATAATGCTAACAAATGGGTTCCAATTACTTATGACAACTAACCGATGTGGTTAGCAAAAATGTATTGTAAACGGATGGCCATTTGGTGAAAATCCTAATTTGCCTCTTATCATTTGAATATATTTTATTACTTGAAAGTAATTTTAACCGTAATGCATAACAAGTACAAGTTCTAGAATCGACATAATCACCGGCACACTCATACGAAATATAAGGCATGAATCCTCACAATTTAAAGTGGTGGTAAAATGTACTTAGCAATAGTTACCAATAACTCTCAAAACTTGACTACATTTCAAAAAAATTTCAAATAACCTTATTATTTACCATTGAATCAATTTGTCTATCAACTAGAAAGTCAAAGGCAAACATGATCACACATTCTAGTCCTTGAAATCCAAAAATCTAAAATTTAAAAAAAAAACAAATCTTTCCTATTTTCTTCCCTCCCCCACACTTAAGTTTTGCATTGTCCTCAATGTAATAAAACGAACTTCAAAGTAAAGGAAATGGGAAAGAAAAATTAAAAAAAAATAAAAACTACCCGGGAAAAAAATTAGCATAGGCCTAGTTGATCACAAGGAATCTCATGAGTTCTTCCAACTCCAAAAATTGATCAACACTAAGCTTCCGTCAACTCTTCCCGTGCAAACTATGCTCGAAACAAACAAACAAAATACCAAAAATAATAAACCAAACAAAACATAAAAATAAAAATAAAAATAATAAAAACAAAACAAATAAATCCTACAAGAGTTAAAGTTTAAAGTAGTAGAAATAGAAAATAGAAAATAGTTCAACCATCATTGTTTTGAAACCATAGTCATAAACCTCCATCCCAGGTGGTTATTGGTTGTATATCTAATACTTCTGGAAGTCCTCTTAACTTTCCATTCCTGCTTTCTCTAAGATTTGTGAACTTTTTTATATCAATACTCCATGGAACAACTGGTTCGCCAAAATCGCTCATTTCCTTTTCATTAAACAACCCAAGATTCCTAGCAATTCGAGAAATAAAATGCCCCGCACATATGTAATTTCTTGTCCTATCTGCTGCGTGTTTGTGCAAATGTTGCACTATTACCCATGCTACGTTCAAATGCCTATAGGGATGCTTCTCATCTAGTGCGTGTAGTACCCATAAATCATCTTCATAAATCAACTCCACACCAGACGTCCTATGTAACAATGACTGCACTATTATCCTATGAAGCACACGTAACAACGGTTTCTTGATCGTCGATACTTCACTTTCTCCAAACACTAGCTTGTCTTCCGTACTAATCCTCTCCCAGTATCCGTTCGCATCAAAATTATTTTTATTTCTTCCTCCACTTATTACCAAAAATTTGAAATCCCTATTACTTAAATCTTCATCCGAATATAAACCTAATAGGTTTCCAAATTCAAATAGTGTAACCTCGTGTTTTTGTCCCCCTAGTCTGAATTCGAGGAATTTATCGGTGGTAACACCGATATCATTGATCTTTTCTTTCATCCTCATTGAACATAAAAATTCTAAGCACCATTCCTTGTATATCGGTTCCCTTATGCTCAATGCTTTCATCCACATGTTGGAAGTCAAAATTCGTCCATCCCAAAGAATCCTAATAAGAAACATGTCTTCCAGAAACTCATCACAACCAAGCTCTTTCATGTCACTCCAGTTTATAATCCTTGGTGAATGAATCACCCATCCACCAATCTTAAGAAGTACAGTACTAAAAGCTTTTCAAACACTCGCATCCTCCCCTTTCCACAATAGATTAGGGTGACATTCCGGTATCGGCATCTGTTCTCTCTTCCTAATTCCTTCTCTCGTTCTTTTCGATATTCCTGATCCACCTGCAAGATAACTCTGTAGAAATCATTACTATTCGTTAGTATAAGAGTATAAGAAACAAGGTTAGATGATTTAGAAGTCCTAAAGGTTCGTTTTGAAAATCTTCATTCGATCGGTAGCTCTCTCCATCCGATCGGATGGAGTTATGACCTTGTCCAGCCGATCGGTAGCAACTCGCAACCGAATCGGTTGTAAGTACTGTATCCAAAACAAAAAATTTTCCGACTTCAAATCAATCCTATCTAGTTCCACTCTTCCTTATCCTGCATTTCATCAATCACTATGGTCTCTACACATCCCACTTATCTCTAAATCATATCCATAACATACTCGCATGATCAATCTTAAAACCCATGAACATATTCGAAATCAAACCTTATTGATGTTCTAATCCATAATACATCATCCTAGAAACACTAATTATCATCTAAACAACATCTGGAAATCATTAATTTCTACCCAGAATCGATTCAAAGTTTTGACCCATATGATTCAAAAAATCAATTAATTCATTCTTCCTCAAAACTTAATCAATCCATCTCATTCTTTTTGCAATGATTTCCTCAATCATTTACCCATCTATTCCAGAAAAATCATGCCTTAATTCGAACTATATCAAAAACGCCTAAATTTTGACCTAATTCAATCAACTCGAATTAGAACCTAATTGACACAAATTGATGATGTTACTTACTTGTTTTGGTGCCATTGATGATCCTTCAACTCTCCTGCAACTCTTAAAACTCTTCTAATGGTCGAATTAATGAACCCCAAGTATGGTGGAATGAGTGTGTGTGTGTTTTTATGATTTTTTAAATCTTGGGTATATATGCTTCACTCCATCCAAATCAGTATTTCATCCAACCGATTCGGATTGAATTTTTGCAAAACTTCACTTTTCCTTCTTTCTTCAATACTTTGACACTTGCAAGAACAAATGGCAAGTATTTGACTCCCTTAAAAGACTTCACTTTAAGTATGAAAAATACCACCAACACACTTATTCTCCCAACTTGTTATCCAATCTATCTCTACAACTTCTAAAACAAAACTTAACTCCATAGATTAAAACTTAATAAAACCACAAGGTAACCAAAAGGTCTTAAACTTAAATCAAACTTAAATGCAAAACATTAACTACTATTAAAAATGCATTAAAAATAAACAAAACAAACATTAGCACAAGCTTTGTGCTTTATTCTTCATCTTTTGCTCTTCAACCTTCAACCTTCAAAGTATTCATGCTTCAAGATGTCTTCACTTTGAAATTTGCCGGATAACTTTCGGTTAGTCATTTGTGTTTTAAACTTCCTTGCAAAATTCCTTCCATCCGGACAAACTATATCAAACTTCACGTGCCATTCTCCATCACCTTCTTCTTTCTTGTAAACACTAGCTCCTTCGGGTCCCCATTCCAAATTCTTCAATTGAACCGGTAAGGATCCAAGAAAATCTGTCAATTTATGGAACACAAAAACATTCTTGAATGGGTTATAGAAAACCTCCATAGCTAATGCTCTTTCCAACTCATCTTCAATACCAAAGTAACTAGGGACAACCGGCCCATACTTAGGCCTTCCCTCTTCATCTCTACCAACTTCGAAACAACCTAAATGGTCTTCTTCTTCTTCATCTTCATGCACTTCCTTAATAATCTTGCCTCTAGGTTTAGGATAGTAGGTATGCTTCAAGATCCCATCACTAATAGTCATAGTACCTCTACCCATATCTATAATAGCTCCGCAAGTTCTCAAAAACGTTCTTCCTAACAACAACGGTAACTCCTTATCTTCGGGGATATTAAGCACAAGAAAATCGGCTAAGAAAGCTTGATATCCTACTTGCACTCGAACATTCTTCACTTCTCCCATTGCTTTTGCTCTTGAATTGTCAGCCATAGTAAGATTATATTGATTTGGTTGAGGATTACCAAGTCCTAATCTTTTGTACAACGGGTATGGCATCACATTCACACTTGCTCCTGTATCGGCCAATGCATACATTGCATCGGTTCCATTCACCTTAATGGGTAACACAAAATTTCCCGGATCGCTCTCTTTCTTAGGCAACCCATTTTCAACTATCCTTTCCCTTGAAAACTTATCAAAATTCTTATCCTCTAGCCTAGCTGTTGCCATCATAACCGCATCTAACTTCTTACGATAAACCATGTAATTGTTCAACACTTCTATAACCGGCTTCTCTTCCATAAGCTCCTTAAATTTCATTTCCAAGTTCTCCAAAACTGCTTCTTTTTGTTCTTGAGTCAATGGTTTAACTTCTTGAGGTGATTTGGGTGATGAACTAGATGAACTACTCTCATTCTTAGGGGTGGCGGGTTGGGTAAGTTTGTTAAGTGGTGTTTTCTTGCGATTAGCCTTTCCCATTTTAACAATCTCTCCTCTACCTTCCTTCTTCTCTACCATATCATCATCAACATCAATTCTCATCTCTCCCATAGCAAAATCAACCCTACATTTAGTTTTCACCATGAAATTTCTACCAAACATAACTTCCGGTTCACCCACATTTCCATACTCCAACACAACAAAATCAATCTTGAAAACATGACCATGAATATTAACATTCACATCTCTCACTATCTTCCTTCCATAATTCTCATAATCAAGCCTAACAAAGCCAAGCTTACTAAGCATATCTTCCATAATGTAATTCTCACCATATTCCATATTAAGTTGAGCATCCCAAGCCTTAACTCCTTCCACACCACATGGTGTAGCATACCTCATAAATGGTACATCAAACTCTTTAGGGGGTGCTTGCGTAAACACAACCACTCTTTTCTCCTTAGGTAAACAAACACTGCTTTCGCCAACTTCTTCTTTTCTTTCTAAACCAATCTTAGCTTCATCCAAAATGCTTTCCAACTTCTCCAAAGAATCTCCTGAATCTCTCAACATCTCTTCCAAATGTCTCAAATATTCTGAAACATTGCTTAAACTCTCCATTCTACTTAAGCACTAACTATAACATAACCACAAAACAAAAAAAAATCCAAACTATTAGCGTGAGGGTTAGTTATAATCGAACCATATCAAAATATCAAACCAAAGCAAGCTAACAAACAACTTCAAACTATCAAAACATCAAAACAACTAAAAATCAAAAATCATAAAAACTTTTACCGAGGCAACTATCCGATCGGTATCACCTTCCATCCGATCGGATGGGTAAAATGCAAAATACGAACTCTCACCAACCGAATCGGATGCGGGCAGCATCCGATCGGTTCGATCAACAATTTTTTTAATTTTTTTTTTTTTTATAATAATAAGACTAAACTAAAGACAACCTCTTTTTAACTTGTTTTTGTGTTTTTTTTTTATTTTTATTTTTAGATGAACTAAAAAGAAGAATAAATTAATAACTAAAACTAATTAATATAATCCTACAATTAACTATCAAGCATTAAACTATGAGATTAACTTTTAACTCTTTAACTAATGACCATAAAAACTAATTATAAATTCATTCAATGAAAACTATAAAACTACCAAACATTAAAATTAATAAATTAACTACATTAACTAACATTTAACATAATAAAACTTTTTAATACCCTAAATTAATTAATATAATTACTCTATTAATTAAACATAATATTAATGAATCATAAAAACTGAAAAAAATTAAAATAACAAAGATTACTAAAAAAAAAATGTTAAGGAGACCACCAACCGATCGGATGGACATCCATCCGATTCGGTTGGTCCGAACCAAACTCTTTTTTTTTTTTTTTTTTTTTTTTAACTTTTTAACCTTTTTTTTTTAAATAAAAACTTAGACTACTAAGCCCAACTACCAAGAAAATCTTAACAATTCCCCGGCAGCGGCGCCAAAAACTTGATGTGCGTGTCGTTGTGTTCAAGTTTTAAAATTTATAAACACGATTTATCCAATTCTCTAATCACACATACGAGCAAGTATACTCGTCCGTGGTAGTAAAGGTGGGTAAGTCGAGATCGTCCCAAGGGAATTGGGGTTTAGGTTTAGTAAATAAGTTTTAGCAAAAAGGAGTGTCAATCCAATTTGAAGTAAATTCTAAAAAGAAACAAGCAAGGTTCAATCAATCAAAAACTAATATACTTGTGTGTAGTTTCCATGACAATTGTTTAGAGTAACCAATCAAGTTGGATGTGACTTGTAATGATGCACAACTTAAAATGAATGATTCACAATCAATGGTTTTTGTCATGAGAAATCATATCTAAGAATTCAATCTCCTAGTTAACTCCTTTCGGCCATGATTAACTATTACGATAATTCTATTAAGTCCTTTTTGTTGTTTGAAAGCATTTCTTATCTTAAGAATTCCTACGAATCCTTTCGGCCTTTTTCGTGATGAAATCGTTTCCAAATCCATTTTAATGAGTAAAGGTGTTGCTTGTCACACACCACAATCCATACTAATTCGTGCACTAACTTTTTGGAATAAAAACATAAAGAAAACTCCTTTCGGCCTTTGTGAATCTTTGAAATTGTTTTTACCAACCAATTAAGCAAGATTAGATTTTATCTCAACAAACTCATAAAACAAGATATGTTTTCATGCATCACTATGATAAGATTACCCCAACAATTGTCACATCATCCACACACAAGTATAACTAAAATTACTCCATAACAATCATAATCAAACACAAGTAATTAACCAAACTTTCATTCATCATATAGTAAAAGTAAAAGTAGTTCATGATAACTCAACAAGAAATACCTAATGAAGGAATTACAAGAACTAGAATTGTGGAACTATAGCAATCCACACTCCTCCAATCGCCTATTATACACGTAAAAACTCCAAACACGGACGCAACTCTTGAGACTCGAACTCAAGATCTCCTGGACGTTTTCACAGCAACTACAAGCTTTCGGGCAATAATAATAAGGTGGTGTAGCTTTTTTAGGTTATGTCACTTCCCCCAAAAGAACTCTCTTTGTAAACTAACTAAGGGTTCCTTAAATAAGTGAGGAAACCCTTATTCTTCAAGTAAAAACGTCCCAAATGAGTTAACAGCCGAGAAATGATAAGCCTCCATGATTATGGGGCTTAAATTCATCATTAAATGCAACTTTATAACTTCAGTGTCGGCCAACCGATCGGTTTGGTACGCGTCGGTTGGAGCTCTCGGTGTCTCCAACTTCAACCCATCCGAATCGGATGCGGGCAGCATCCGATCGGATGGATGACTCTGCCATGCAACTTTTATTTTCTCTTTCTCTCTTCTCGTTACGTGCTTGATCCTTTGCTGTACCACTAATTTCTTTCATAGAACTTGATCTTTTCTTGATATATAAGGCATAGAAGTCTTGGTCTAATCAATTCTTTGAAGTATCGTGTGGTTTCTTTCTCGTAATTCTCCTTATGTGCATAATCTCTTCATTTCTTCGTATTTTCCTCCGTTTTTCCTGTACTTGGCTATATTTACTTGCATACACACTTTTTCATCATTTAGCAACAAATACACACAAATATAACCAAATATGATGCACAAAACTAGCAATAACGCACCTAAAAACATGTTAGATTTAAGCGTTATCAACACCATAGGAATTTACCGCTTTCCAAGAAGAAACATGTATCATCTAGTTGTAATGTTAAGACTCCTGTTTCTAATGCATGTAATGATTCTGATTGTTTAATGCAAAAGAAATCTTTGTCTGAAAATGCTTGTGATGACAATGTTTCTAATAATGTGAAAAAGAATGATATGCCTGAACAGAAAAAGAATCCTTCAGTGACTAGGGCTAAGTCTAGATATATTCGAAGACTTATTGCAAAAGCTAGGAAAACCACTAGCAGCCTATTGCCTAAGGATCACATTAAGTTTTGTGAATGGAAACCAACGGGTAGAAAGTTTGCACTTAAGAATGGCACATTAGAAATAGTTCCTAATGCATCTAAGGAAACCAGTTCTAAGTGTAATACACCTGTTACTTCTAACCCCTTGGAACCAAATGTTAAACGGTTTCCATATACAAAATCATCT
Source organism: Artemisia tridentata subsp. tridentata (assembly GCA_021014915.2). NCBI lineage: Eukaryota > Viridiplantae > Streptophyta > Magnoliopsida > Asterales > Asteraceae > Artemisia > Artemisia tridentata. The sequence continues at coordinate 194,997,457 of CP139508.1, read as the reverse complement.
GTTCTTTGCAGGTCATTGAAATTTGTCTTTGGATCGTCGACTCGGGTTGCTCCAAGCACATGACCGGGAATCTGAATCTGCTGATCAATTTTGTGTGGCAGTTCATGGGGACTGTACGTTTTGGGAATGATCATGTTGCTTTTAGGAGAAACACTTGCTTTGTTAGAAATTTGGTTGGAAATGATCTCTTAATTGGGAATCGTGGCACCAATCTCTATGCAATTGACATAAACCAAATGGCCTCTTCATCACCTATTTGTCTCATGACCAGGGCAGGCGAAACAAAATCCTGGTTGTGGCATAGACGTTTGTCCCATCTTAACTTTGATACGATCAACAAGCTTGCCAAAGACAACATCGTCAATGGTCTCCCAAAATTTAAATACACCAAAGAACACTTATGTCCATCCTGTGAGCAAGGCAAAAGCAAAAGGGCAACATATAAACCTAAACCCGTACCTAGTTCGGTTGATAGGTTGCATTTGTTGCATATGGACTTATGTGGCCCAATGAGAGTTCAAAGCATAAATGGGAAGAAGTATATTCTTGTAATTGTTGATGATTATTCAAGATATACATGGGTAAAGTTTTTGAGGTCAAAAGACGAAGCACCAGGCACCATCATCACCTTTCTGAAGCGTATTCAAGTTCTACTTCAAGCTCCAGTTAGGATTTTAAGAACGGACAATGGCACGGAATTTGTAAATCAGGAGTTAAGATCATTTTTTGAAGAAACTGGTATTACACACCAGACATCAGCTGTCAGAACTCCACAGCAGAATGGGGTAGTTGAAAGAAGAAATAGAACTCTTGTGGAAGCTGCTCGCACAATGCTGATTTATTCCAGTGCACCGTTATTTTTATGGGCTGATACTGTTACCACTGCCTGTTTCACTCAAAACCGATCCCTAATCCATCCAAGATTCAATAAAACCCCATATGAACTTGTCAACAACAGAAAACCGGATATTTCTTATCTTCATGTATTTGGCGCTTTGTGCTATCCAACGAATGACAGGGAAGATCTGGTGTAAAACCCAAAAATTTGAAAGCATGGTAAAAGACAAAAATGCCCCTATGAATTTAAAAATTTAATAAAAGGTTTATAAAGTACCGAATCAATTCCGAACTTCTGGAAATGGACGAGTTATGCTACCAAATAATTTTGCTACTACGATTAATATTTTTACAAGTTATGAAATGACCAAAATACCCCTTAAGAACCGAAAATTATAATATGTACATTAGTTATGTAAATTAAAGTTTATAATGAAATTTAAAAGTTTAAAATGCATATTTAAATTAAGGAAAGTATGTCAAATTAATTAGGCCTTATTTTTTTGAGTTTATGCCAGCCCATTCCCCCCCCCCCCTATTCGGCCATATTCAATAATAAATCAAGCAAATCCTAACAAACCCTAATTTCCTAGCCGCATAAACAAAAACACATAAACAATTCTCTCTAGTGTTCATCCGATTTTCTGGGGTACCAAGCACAATTTTCTAGTGTTGTACATGTCCTAAGGAAGCCAAGAAAATTTGGTTTAGGTCGTGGGAAGCTCTGGTTCAATCGCTAGCCATTTATGTGTCTCTAAAATCAAATCGCAAGGTATTTTCACAAACAATTCGTCCGATCTCTATAAAATTCGTTTTACATTTTTTCTCATGATCCTCATATATTATACACTCTGTGAAAAATGATTCCAAGGTGGTTTGGTCGCATCTTTGGTCGTGGTGATTTATTTGGTGTCGAAGGGTTCTAGCGAGTGACACAAATTCGTACAGCCTTTTCCACTCGTCCTAAATTCGATCTGGTATTTTTATAGACTTCTAATGATCATATCTAACGTGGGAAAAATGAGAAAAATAGGCCATGCAATATATATAAATCGCATGGAAATTATTGTGTTTAAAACCCTAAAATCAAAATAAATTCTATAAATCACCTATGCGAATTTTCTGGGCTGGTTCTATATTTTTCGTGGCTTCTATCATCATCATATAACATCACAAAAATGTTCCTTCAAATTTTTGAGGCCTAAAATCATGTTTGTCGAATTTATGTTAAAACCGGATTAAAGAAATAAAAGGAAAAATTGTGAAAACCCTAATACCCTAATCGACCTAGGGTTTATATAATTAAATCTGGAATATTAATGTGTATAAATGATGTGGTTATGATGATTTAATGATTGGTGAAAGTTAGGGTTTTGATTTTGTTATAAAAATGTATACCGATTGTGAAATTTAAATTGAAGGGGGTGTTTTGTAATTTTTAAAACCCAAGGGACAATTTTGTAAATTATGTTAGACCTACTAGATATTGTGGAAAATATAAAAGGAGGGTCTCATGTGTAAATGTTTCATTTAAAAGGGTTATTTTGGTTAATTAATTAAAGTGTTATTCGAATTGTAAAATAATTAAATAGAGGGACTAAATATGTAATTTACTGGAAAGTTAAGGTGGATTTGAGTAATAAATTATATTCAGGGGATAATGTGTAATTTTGGTGGTTTAAAGGCCTAACATGTAATTGTTAATAATTAAAGGTTGAAATTGTAAATTAAAGGACTTAATATGTAACTTTGATAACTCGAAGGACTTGATGTGTAAATTATGAATATTTAAGGATTCATTCGTATAACATGTTAAAATAAGTACTCATTTTGTAAAATTGATAAATGAAGGGTTTAATGAGTAACTATGAATATTTGAAGGTTTAAAGTGTAACTTTTGTAATAAAGGGGTGTAAAGTGTAAATTGCGAAACCCTAAGGACCAAATGTGTAAATCTGATCAAAGATACCTTATTTCCATTTAATAATGATTTAACTAAGTTATGTTACTCCATACTTCTAAAAATGGAAACTTTCTAAAAGAGGAGACTTTCTAAAAATGGAAACTTACCAAATATGGAAAGACAGTTAAGTAAGAATGAATTGTAATTCCCTTTTACTCCTTTAGGTGTGAAGAAGGAGAGACCTTGAGCTATTCCCTATTTCTGTGCTTTCGTCATAAGGTACGGATACTCTACCCTTTTTAGTAAGGGTGTCTTTTCACCTATGCATTGATGTTGAGCTATGATTTAAACCTTTGCCATGATCCTTTTGACATGAACCTTTTGATATGACCTTGAGATATACCTTCTGATTATGACCTTGAGATGCACCTTGATATGACATTGAGACCTGACTCTTAGTTTGATACCCGAGCCATTTTATGTTACCTAGCCAGGAAGGTAACCTGGCCATGTCTGTGATGCACCACTGGCATGACTCATGTGTGGGTGAGTGATTTCTCACACCGTCCCTCTTATATTATGATATGGCCATTATGACTTTGAGATTATGATTTTGAGATGACTTTGAGTTTGGGGGCGTATGGATTGCAATCCTAGATTTGTATGTTTAGTGGATTTAACTATGACTTTGAGTTATGACTTTGAGGTGACTGGTACTGTGTGCAATACATGCCTTTCACATTTCTGGGAGCTGATCACTCCACCCTTTTGATACATGAGGACACCCCTTATATTATCTGGTTGCCTAAGAGGTATCCCCTCTGATTGTGAGATTATGACTTTGAGATATGATGTTGAGATTATGACTTTGAGTTTTGGGGCTCGTGGTAGATGACTATCCTATTCTTCTCTTATTATCCATTTGTTTCGTTATACCTTATGACATTCCTATTGCCATATTATATTTCTGCTTCGTTATCTTTGTTGTATTATGTATCTGTTCACTGAGCTTCTTAAGCTTAGCCGCACGTTTTCTTTTCGTGTGCGGCAGGTAATAAGCAGGGCGACGGGTTTTGGGCATGAGTGAAGAGACTTTTGGACTTAGAAGACTTTGATAGTTACTCTGAAGTAGAGACCATTAGAAGAATTTGCATTTGCAGACTTAGTATTTAGTTTTGTTTCCCTTGTATCCTTGTGTATTCAGTATTTCATTTGTAACCTTTGGGAATCTCTGTATTACTATTGAATGTATGTTTTGTTTGATCTGATATGAAGCCATTAATGTGATACTTCTACCCTTGCTGGGTTGGGGTGTTACAATTATGGTATCAGAGCGACAGGCTGCGATTTTGTAATACATTTACCCTTGACCTGTGTAAGTTAGGACCACTATGCTTTCCCTGTAGGCACTCGTAAGTCAACCTTTGAAAATTGCTTTAGGATTTCCCATAGGAACCTAAGTTTTGACCGGTGAGGAATGGGTAGACTATAAGGCATTTGTTTAAGCATCATTGCTTCCGTATCACTCTGATTCGTGCCTTGCTTTTGGTTAGATCCTGTTGATACCATTTCTGGAAAGTGAAAGCTTATGCTTTGCACCACCTAAGTTTTGAACCTGATTAAATATTGAAGACATTGAGAATTTCGTAATAATGGGCTGACGCTATTTGAACCTTATCTTCAAATCCCTTTTGTTAATCATTTTGATAATGACCCGCATTTCACTCTGATTCTTTTGTTAATCACTTTGACGCCTCTTCAGGCATTCCGAGAACCTCTATGGCGATGACGTACTGGATATGTTTTGCTATTTGATAAGTATCTATGAATCTTCCGACACTATTCAATTTCGTTTCACCCATCTCTGTCCTTATAAGAAGCCTTGAGGTGTGTAACCACGAGGATAAGAATGTTTTTCCCTCTCACTTTTAAATGATAAAGATTTGATTGTGATCCGTCTATCTTGGGATAGTTAACTTCAATTTTATTCTGACAAGGAATCGGCTGATTGAGCATTCAAATATGGACAATTTCCCTTCTATGTCTCACCTTTAACGATTGCAACAATTTTGAACACCCTACCATGATTACCGATTGATAAACCCTCTACTATCACTATTACTCTGGAGTCTCTTGTGTTAATTCAGCGGGTACGAAGTTTTCCTAGAACCCATTTCGTACGCTAATGAATGAACCTTATCTTGGAAACTATTTGGCACTTTGGGTCGTCTGAGCATGAACCTTGTATTGAACGCTATTTGGCACCCTGAATTTTCTGAAGCACGATTTCTGATTGAACCACCAAGTTTTCCACCGGAGTGTAAAGTAAGTTGCTTAAGTGCATTCTCTTGGCTTAAGTCAGTTTTGTTCGCGATAAAGAAGAATGATGATAGGAGATATGTATTGATTTCTAGAAGCTGAATCGTAATACTATTAGGAACCAATATTTCTCCACCCTGAAATGATTATGTGGTTGTTTGAATTTAGAGCGCGAAGTTCCCTTCTGATGAATTGAGTCTATTTTTGGAATCGACCCCCCCCCCATATTCGTAATCAACTACTATGACGGTTAATGACGCTAATAGTATTAGCTAAAACTCTGACGATTTTGGTGAATTTGATAGATGATATTTTCTCATGAGTACTGGGCATATGGTCATTGTATGACTTAATGGTACATTCGGAGACGAGGAAGAACATGAAAATCATTTTGCACCTTGTTAGAGATTTGACGATCATTTGTGCATTCTGGGAGATGAATACTTGTTGAGACAACTAGAAGCATTACTTCACTGCATGGCCTGGAATTGACAACAATGGTGGCTACCCTGAAGAGAGAAGACGTTCCTTACAAGACAGAAGTGTTGGCGATGCAGAAGAAGAAGGCTAGTCAAGACGGCGAACCTGGAGCTGACGAAGACATGCAGTCTCACTTCCCTATTCATCTTGGTTGTACTAAGATGAATTGAGAGCGGAAACATACTGTATGATGGAGAGACTGAAAGATCGTACCAGAGATCCACAACACACCATCACATTCCAAGAAGAAATGCAGGAGGCTCGACGAACCAGACACCAGTTCCCGATTGTGGTTTCACTTCCCGATCGATAGACAGACGAGGACAGATTTACCGGACTTGAAGAGATTGGATGTGTTGAATGAGCGGAATTTTGAAACAGACCTTTCATGTTTGGAAGAATTGATTCCATGAAGGCTGAAGTTTGGCGACTAACTTTCATTTCCGTTGACCCTCTTAAGTTTCGTTATCTAGTAATAAGTTCCTCTTATGATTTAAGTTCCCTAGAAGCATTTCAGTTCGTGTTTATCTTTCGTATGATTCGGTGATGACTTTGTTTTGAGAGATTTTGGCGAATTATGGAAGATATGATGCTTGTGACGGCGTACCCCACTTCTGCTAGACAATCTGGGATTTTGATACTCGTGCGAATAGTTTTGTTTTCTCTCTTGACTGTGACAATTGTTTTGTCGACCTCTGAGACTGTAGAAATACTAGGTGGATTAAGATAGGTGGTTTTGATTTCGATTTGAGATAAAGTATGACCATCATGAGGGCATATTTATATGATGCCAGTATTATGACGTCTGGCCAACGTGATAATACTTACATCATATAGCGTGCACTTGTTGTGGGCATAGGATATCTTGGGAGATACCTAAGAAGTTTAGAAGTTGATCTCTGATGGATTATCCGTGATTAGTGAGACTTTAGGTTCATTCTACCTATGCGTTTAATCTGCTTTCATCGTTATACGACTGGATGCGTTTGGATACTCGACACGCGTTTGTTGACCTTTGTACTCCCGATAAGAATCTTAGGTTCTGTGTAGAACTCTCTACGTCTGTTTTCTGTCAGTATTGATTCGATCTGTTACTATTAAAAAGTACTCCTACATTTTGCTATATGTACGTTTCGCATCCGTTGATTATGTTTCATTATGACCTGCTATGAGTGATTGAGGCTTTGGATTTTGAGGAGCAAAACCTGTTTGTTTATGAGAACACCTATGAAAGGTTATACTGAAGTCGAGACTATTTGAGAATCCGAAGAGTTTGAACCCATATACTACTCCCATGTTCGCTACAATTCGATACGTTTTAATCTGATTTGACTATTCCTATTCCACGGACGAAAATCCGTCAATCCTACATCTTCCCTGAACCCCTTCTGATGAGATACGTTTATCATCCATTACGTTTAGTATATCATTCTTTTGATGTGAATCCTGAGCGTTATGTCTTTTTGAGAAAACCGAAATTATTTGATCGGCAAGATTGAGTCATGAGAAAATACTTGGTTTGGAAGAACCTGCTCGAGCGTGAGAATGTTTTGTTGATCGTTTGCAACTTGCTACGACTTCGTTTAACTTTGCGACTTCAAATTTCGAGGACCAAATTTTTCCGTTAGAGGGGAAGAGTTGTAAAACCCAAAAATTTGAAAGCATGGTAAAAGACAAAAATGCCCCTATGAATTTAAAATTTTAATAAAAGGTTTATAAAGTACCGAATCAATTCCGAACTTCTGGAAATGGATGAGTTATGCTACCAAATAATTTTGCTACTACGATTAATATTTTTACAAGTTATGAAATGACCAAAATACCCCTTAAGAACTGAAAATTATAATATGTACATTAGTTATGTAAATTAAAGTTTATAATGAAATTTAAAAGTTTAAAATGCATATTTAAATTAAGGAAAGTATGTCAAATTAATTAGGCCTTATTTTTCTGAGTTTATGCCAGCCCATTCCCCCCCCCCCCCCTATTCGGCCATATTCAATAATAAATCAAGCAAATCCTAACAAACCCTAATTTCCTAGCCGCATAAACAAAAACACACAAACAATTCTCTCTAGTGTTCATCCGATTTTCTGGGGTACCAAGCACAATTTTTTGGTGTTGTACACATCCTAAGGAAGCCAAGAAAATTTGGTTTAGGTCGTGGGAAGCTCTGGTTCAATCGCTAGCCATTTATGTGTCTCTAAAATCAAATCGCAAGGTATTTTCACAAACAATTCGTCCGATCTCTATAAAATTCATTTTACATTTTTTCTCATGATCCTCATATGTTATACACTCTGTGAAAAATGATTCCAAGGTGGTTTGGTCGCATCTTTGGTCGTGGTGATTTATTTGGTGTCGAAGGGTTCTAACGAGTGACACAAATTCGTACAGCCTTTTCCACTCGTCCTAAATTCGATCTGGTATTTTTCTAGACTTCTAATGATCATATCTAACGTGGGAAAAATGAGAAAAACAGGCCATGCAATATATATAAATCGTATGGAAATTATTGTGTTTAAAACCCTAAAATCGAAATAAATTCTATAAATCACCTATGCGAATTTTCTGGGCTGGTTCTATATTTTTCGTGGCTTCTATCATCATCATATAACATCACAAAAATGTTCCTTCAAATTGTTGAGGCCTAAAATCATGTTTGTCGAATTTATGTTAAAACCGGATTAAAGAAATAAAAGGAAAAATTGTGAAAACCCTAATACCCTAATCGACCTAGGGTTTATATAATTAAATCTGGAATATTAATGTGTATAAATGATGTGGTTATGATGATTTAATGATTGGTGAAAGTTAGGGTTTTGATTTTGTTATAAAAATGTATACCGATTGTGAAATTTAAATTGAAGGGGGTGTTTTGTAATTTTTAAAACCCAAGGGACAATTTTGTAATTATGTTAGACCTACTAGATATTGTGGAAAATATAAAAGGATGGTCTCATGTGTAAATGTTTCATTTAAAAGGGTTATTTTGGTTAATTAATTAAAGTGTTATTCGAATTGTAAAATAATTAAATAGAGGGACTAAATATGTAATTTCTGGAAAGTTAAGGTGGATTTGAGTAATAAATTATATTCAGGGGATAATGTGTAATTTTGGTGGTTTAAAGGCCTAACATGTAATTGTTAATAATTAAAGGTTGAAATTGTAAATTAAAGGACTTAATATGTAACTTTGATAACTCGAAGGACTTGATGTGTAAATTATGAATATTTAAGGATTCATTCGTATAACATGTTAAAATAAGTACTCATTTTGTAAAATTGATAAATGAAGGGTTTAATGAGTAACTATGAATATTTGAAGGTTTAAAGTGTAACTTTTGTAATAAAGGGGTGTAAAGTGTAAATTGCGAAACCCTAAGGACCAAATGTGTAAATCTGATCAAAGATACCTTATTTCCATTTAATAATGATTTAACTAAGTTATGTTACTCCATACTTCTAAAAATGGAAACTTTCTAAAAGAGGAGACTTTCTAAAAATGGAAACTTACCAAATATGGAAAGACAGTTAAGTAAGAATGAATTGTAATTCCCTTTTACTCCTTTAGGTGTGAAGAAGGAGAGACCTTGAGCTATTCCCTATTTCTGTGCTTTCGTCATAAGGTACGGATACTCTACCCTTTTTAGTAAGGGTGTCTTTTCACCTATGCATTGATGTTGAGCTATGATTTAAACCTTTGCCATGATCCTTTTGACATGAACCTTTTGATATGACCTTGAGATATACCTTCTGATTATGACCTTGAGATGCACCTTGATATGACATTGAGACCTGACTCTTAGTTTGATACCCGAGCCATTTTATGTTACCTAGCCAGGAAGGTAACCTGGCCATGTCTGTGATGCACCACTGGCATGACTCATGTGTGGGTGAGTGATTTCTCACACCGTCCCTCTTATATTATGATATGGCCATTATGACTTTGAGATTATGATTTTGAGATGACTTTGAGTTTGGGGGCGTATGGATTGCAATCCTAGATTTGTATGTTTAGTGGATTTAACTATGACTTTGAGTTATGACTTTGAGGTGACTGGTACTGTGTACAATACATGCCTTTCACATTTCTGGGAGCTGATCACTCCACCCTTTTGATACATGAGGACACCCCTCATATTATCTGGTTGCCTAAGAGGTATCCCCTCTGATTGTGAGATTATGACTTTGAGATATGATGTTGAGATTATGACTTTGAGTTTTGGGGCTCGTGGTAGATGACTATCCTATTCTTCTCTTATTATCCATTTGTTTCGTTATACCTTATGACATTCCTATTGCCATATTATATTTCTGCTTCGTTATCTTTGTTGTATTATGTATCTGTTCACTGAGCTTCTTAAGCTCAGCCGCACGTTTTCTTTTCGTGTGCGGCAGGTAATAAGCAGGGCGACGGGTTTTGGGCATGAGTGAAGAGACTTTTGGACTTAGAAGACTTTGATAGTTACTCTGAAGTAGAGACCATTAGAAGAATTTGCATTTGCAGACTTAGTATTTAGTTTTGTTTCCCTTGTATCCTTTTGTATTCAGTATTTCATTTGTAACCTTTGGGAATCTCTGTATTACTATTGAATGTATGTTTTGTTTGATCTGATATGAAGCCATTAATGTGATACTTCTACCCTTGCTGGGTTGGGGTGTTACATCTGGGGAAGTTGAAAGCTAAGGGCGATATTGGTATCTTCATTGGTTATTCGGAAAACTCGAGGGCATTCAGGGTGTATAACAGGAGAACGAAAAAGATCATGGAGACGATGAATGTGAAGTTTGATGAAATTTCACGATTGGCTTCTGAGAGACTCGCTCTAGAACCCGCACTTAACCCGATGACTTCCGGACATATCAGTTCGGGACTCGTACCTCAAGGAGCTCAATCAATTCATAACGAACAACCCACAAATCAGGAACTGGATAATTTCTTCGAGTTCATGTACGATGAATACTATGGTGGCGCTTCGAAAAATGCATCTAACCAACGTTCCGCTGCACCCACTCAAAATCAACAACCACCACCACCACCACCAAATCAAGATGCATCCACAACATTCGAAGCTGGCGCACCAACTCCTTTAACATCCACATCATCTACATCTACTCCACCATCTCCAGTAATTGAAATTGTTCTACCCAGAATTGATGAGCAAGAACAAAATCATGCAGTGTTAGACGAAGAAGTCTTTGAAAACCCGTTTGGAACGGAATCTGCTGAATCATCTTCCAGATTACATGAACCGTCTAACACGCATTCGTTCAGTCCAAGGTACCCTTCAACATTACAGTGGACAAAAGACCATCCAATAGAACAGGTTAATGGTGAACCCTCACGACTAATTCAGACGAGAAAACAACTAAACACCGATTGCGACATGTGCATCTATGTCTGCTCAGTCAGTCTCATAAAACCTAAGAACATTCGGGAAGCAATGGCAGATAATGCCTGGATTGAAGCGATGCAGGAAGAACTTCTTCAATTTCAAATCCATGACACCTGGGATTTAGTTCCAAGACCAATTGACAAACTTGTCATTGATCTTAAATGGTTATGGAAAAACAAAAAGGATGAAGAAATGACTGTAATTCGCAACAAAGCTCGTCTGGTGGCAAAGGGATACAGACAGGAAGAAGGGATAGATTTTGAAGAGTCATTCGCGCCAGTAGCAAGGCTTGAGGCAGTCAGGATTTTCTTAGCTTATGCAGCTCACAAGAACATCACAGTTTATCAGATGGACATCAAGACAGCTTTCTTGAATGGAACTCTGAAAGAAGAAGTGTACGTGAGTCAGCCAGACGGTTTCGTCGACAAAGATCATCCAGACTATGTCTACAAGTTGAAGAAAGCTATCTATGGTTTGAAACAAGCCCCAATGGCGTGGTACGACGAGTTATCATCTTTCCTGTTGTCAAATAATTTCACCAAAGGAACAATTGATCCGACCTTGTTTACAAGAAAATACAAAAATGATATTTTGATTGTTCAGATTTACGTGGACGACATAATATTTGGGTCCACTAATCCGACACATTCAAAACATTTTAAAAATCTCATGAAAAGAAAATTTGAAATGTCCATGATGGGTGAATTAAAATTCTTTTTTGGTTTACAAATTCATCAATCCCCACGTGGAATTTTTCTAAATCAGGCTACATATACAATTGAGATTTTGAAAAAACATGGAATGGAGAATTGTGACTCTGTTGGTACACCAATGGTCACCTCACCCAAAATAGGCGCTGACTTATATGGGAAGCCCATGGATCTGAAGAAATATCGGAGCATTATTGGGTCTCTCATGTACTTAACTGCAAGCCGACCAGATATTCATTTTGCTGTTTATTTACTTGCACGGTTTCAGGTAAGGTCTGCCGAACTTCACCTCCAAGAGGTTAAACGGATCTTTCGATACCTTCGAAGAACCATTAACATGGGTCTTTGGTATCCGAAGGATTCGGAGTTTACGCTAATAGCATTTTCAGATGCAGACCATGCCGGTTGCCAAGTTATAGCAAAGAGTACATCAGGTGGAGCGCAATTTCTGGGAGAAAAGCTAGTAGGCTGGTCCTCAAGGAAACAAGACTGCACTGCTTTATCAACGGCAGAAGCCGAGTATGTGTCTCTATCTGCGTGTTGTGCTCAAGTCCTTTGGATGAGAACACAACTCACAGATTATGGTTTCTCTTTCAACCGCATACCTTTGTATTGCGATTCAAAAAGTGCCATAGCCATCTCGTGCAATCCAGTGCAACACTCGAAGACCAAGCATATTAGAGTCCGCTACCACTTCATAAAGGAACACGTCGAAGAGGGTACTGTTGAACTATTTTTCGTGAAGACTGAATATCAACTCGCCGATCTATTTACTAAAGCCCTCCCAAAAGAGCGGTTTGAAAACTTAGTTCGTCGAATTGGAATGCGAAGCCTAACTCCCGAAGAGTTAGAAAGTCTTCTCGAATCTTTGTGAATTATCTCATGAAGCTTCGCATGTAAATATTTTTCAAAAAAACAAAATAGAAAAATAGAAAATTTCAAAAAGACATAAAAAATATAAAACACAAAAACCAAAAATATTCTTCTCATGACATGTCTCTCGTCTAATCAATATTCTGTATGTATCTAGAAATGTCATTCAACAATGATACGGGCATGTACAGATGCTTGAGCGGGAGTTCATTTAAATTTTTTCCAAAACTTGTCATTTCTCAAATTTTCTTCATTACGGCTTTCGTGCACTTTAGTATGAAACCCGCGCTACATTGAATGACTTCTGATTATTTTAGATCAGGACTCGTAATGTTAATGGCAAAAAGCTAAAACATTGAGCACTTAATCAAAATTGTTTCAAAAAGATTTTTCAAAGTCTTTCAATAAAGTTTGTGCTCACATCAACTCCCTCTAAAACCCTTAAATGCTTTTAAACTAAAACGTTTAATTATATGCTTTGTTTAAGGGGGAGTATAAAAAGAAATATGTTCCGTTTTTCATGCTAAAATCAGTCCATCTCTCCACAAAAAGTTTCATTTTAATCAACTGTTTTCAAAAATACCACTTCATGCTATTTTTGAGGGGGAGATTAAGTGTTTATTAGATATAAGGGGGAGAGGACGTGATTAAAATGTGATCAAAAAGTTTCATGGTTTGAATCTCAAGACTCAGTTATAACCCTCGAATTGATGAAACTAAATGTCCGTTATCGAAAAGACTTGTCCTGGACGGGTAATAATTTCAAGCTGGTTTACCAGTAATGTAAACGTGTCTCGCAAAGGACTTGTCTGAGTAGAATGTACCAATTCGAGAGATGATCTTTTGATATGACCGGGACGGGTAATAACTTCAAGCTAGTCTAACTAGTGATGTAAACGTGTCTCGCAATGGTCATATTAATTGAAAATCGATCATTTCAAAATGTGCGAACTCTACCCAACATGTGCAAATTTATACCAAAAAATGCATGAGCACATGTGAAGGGGAAGTATTTAAAAAAAATGTAAAACTCTCAATGTGTTAAATAAATGTGTTTTCTCATAAACACGTTGAGAGATTTCCACAAAAGGTTTATGTCATGTGATCAACAAATCTAGGATAATCATGGAGTAATAAGGTGATTATGGTTAGGTTATGTCCAATGATCCGCCAGAGCCGGAGGGATCTACCCAAGGACAATTCCAATAGTTTAGAATTAGAAGTCCTTAGGTAAGATTGAAAAAAGGAGTAAATGAGAAAGGAGAAAGAAGGGGTTGAAGAATGAAAAAGAAAAGTTTAATGAAAGGGTGAAAAGAAATAGCCATCCATGAAAACTTAGGTCAGAAACCGGGTCAATACATCTACTATCGGTACTCACTAAGGTGATACTGATATTGAAGACAAGACGTCATGGACCCAGTGATGCATTCCACCACCCCTCCTAGCCACTCAGATATCTCTTAAAAGATATTTGTTTCATTTCTCACGAAGAACACTGCATAATCTATTGACCTCTCACTCCGAGATGTGTTGATATTGAAAAGGTGGCACTCTGCTCCATGCCTCCAACGACTAAAACCAAAACACACATTATTGAGTCTAGAGACATGAGATTCATCAAAGATCTCTTAGGAACACTTCCTATGTAATACACTTGTGTTCACCAAAAGGATACAAGTAGTATGAGTCTTAATGAGATCTAAGGATCTTACCTTATGTCATGATGGTTACTCGCTTCAAACGGTCTACAATCTTGAAGTGATACTTCGGTATACTTCAGAGGCTCTCAACGGCCTTGGCAAAGATTAGAGAAAGTTTTCACACTATGCTGATAACAATCTCGAAATCTAAACTAATAAGCGCTGGACGATTTATTGCTAACTGTCTTATGCAGGTACCGACGAAAGTCCATCTACCATCATCATCTACAACGATGAAGCATATGTACAGAAGAAGTAGATCAAGGCAAGAACGACCAAAAGACGATTCTTTGAAGATCACAGTGCATGAAGGAACATTGAATGAAGAATATTATACATTAACACACAAAGTTCTAGACATTGAAGGCAAAAGACCAATCACCGGAGCATCATTGGAATGACCATCCCTTAGGGGGAGATTGTTAGCATTTAATTTATGCTATTTAGGAAGTGATGGTCATTTGCTATTTAGAACCAAAGTGTTATGTATAATATGTAGTTTAAAAGTGGGCTAGTAGCATTAGTGTAGTTAGTATCTTAAGTTATAAGTGTAGTTCAATACTTTAGCCCACACATGGTCCAAAAGAAAAGCCCATCATAGCCCATGATGTGGCTGTCGATCATACAAAACCACACACTCTCACTTTATCTTTGGTTGGCTCATATTGTAAAAGAGAGTGTGTGTGTTTTCCATATTGTCTTTGTATTATTTTCTCTCAAAGTTAATAATCATTCGACACAAGTTTTCCCATATGATCCACACTTCTCTTCTTGTTCTTTAATGTGTTTGTGAGTCATCATAGTTCTTGTCGAGTTGTGTGATAAAGAGGAAGTGGTTCGACTCATTCCAAGTAGAAGTCGACATGTTACACGTATGGAGATCATGCACATATGTTATATATGAATGTCATGTATATGGACGGGATCAGGGTGCGTTTTACAGGATTACACACACCTATATATGGATTTTTACGGCTTAGTGTTAATATTTGTAACAAACCTCGATTTTCTTTTAAATGTACCCGGCTAAAAAAAAATGTATTTCTAGCATTGCTTAGTTTTATAAATGCACATGGTCAAATATTCTACTCTTTCCGTCCCAATATGCATTCTACTTAGCATTTTTATTCACTCAGTTTAACACTGCCTTGTTTCAAAAATATATATCTAAATAGCAAGTTCAGTACACTCTCCGCTACTCATTGCCGCCACTATTGCTTCCTGATTTTCCGAACGATGCCAACATCTTTAGTTTCATCTTACACGTAAATGCATATACTCCATTTTAACTATTATTGGTTACTACGATGTTCAAAATCGAGATCTCTTATTAATAAAATTCGGTTCACAAAGACAACTTTTGCAAAATTGATTCGAATGAAGTGTTTTATTTTATTAATATAAAAAGATATTAATATCTAACATTCTCAATTCTTTCTGTTATGATTATTTGGAACAAATATTCTTAATTTACCTTATATAATGAATTACTCCATATTAATTAATTTTACAGAATACCTCGGAGCTATTGATGCGTGGTTTTGTAACCTTACAACAGGTTTTACCTCTCGAGGGATCTCAAGAGGCTTACAACCCCACCAGGCAGTGTACCTGACCGATGTAGTATAGTGTAGTGGTAAGTACGGGGGATTGATCGTTCTCCACAGGGAATAGTGTTCGTTAGGTATGAAAAGCTACTCTAATAGGTCTAAGGGTTGAGGAAGATTCTTTTTTATGTTTTTATATTTTTATGAAAGCAAGTAAAATCTCGGTTTTGAAGGAGTGGGCGGAATTAGTTGCTAGTCAACTAACCCAAATTACTACGAATGCAAATAAAATAAAATAACAAAAATGAAAAGTTTGGTGGAAACTTATATGTAGATAAATGTGTTTACTTAGATTTCCTTACTCCCTAACTATCTTTTACCGATTAATTAGTGTGTATTAGTTGCGTGGATGACGGGTGTATTCCTTAATACCATTCGTGGGGTGGCGTACGTACTTCCCCAACTCTACAAGCTCCTACTTCACTCCTATGTCGAGCCGGCTAGGAAGCTCCTAACATGGGATCACTAGAATTCGCTTGTGCATTAAATACAACCATAAAAACCTTTAGTACGCCTTTGGTTCATGTTTCTTAAGACGTTCAAGCAAGTTACCGAATAGGAAGTTAGCCAGTTTTCTTAAGCCTAACATAGATAAACAATCATCCAATACAACTAACAACACACTAATAACCAATAATCAATAGCTAGGTTTCATTAGATCTAAGCAAACACAAGATAAATTTAGCCTAACATGTTAATCAAAAGACAAGAATAAGATAAAATCAAACAACACATAGACATATTGAATGATTAATTGATAACTTATCTTCAATGTAACATGGAAGATCTCAAGGCAAAAAGCCTTGAAAAAGAAGCTAAAATCGTCTTAGGGTTTTCTCCCAAAATTCCACACACAAAGTTCCACACTAATGACAAAAAATTAGAAAACTATATATAGATTTTTGGATCTGACGGCGTCACCTTATGGAGTGTGACGCCGTCACCTCGCCGCTTTTAGGGTTCCCGGATGACCTTCTTTACGCCGTCCCTCTTTAGCTCTTCAAAATCCATTCTGGCTTATCAAGGCTTGACGCCGTCGAACCTTGAACGTGACGCCGTCCCCTTTTGATTTAAGCCGTGACGCCCTTGATCAGGTTAAAGCGTGACGCCGTCAGAATTTACATGCAATTTTCACTGGCTTATCATGAGTAAATTTCACATCCACCTTTTCTTGCCAAGCCATGACGCCGTCCAGAGTAAAATCTGACGCCGTCAAAGGTAACTTTTAGCCGATTTTTGAGACTTTGTCGTTTTCTTCACTTTTATGCTCCAAAAACGTCCAAAATGCCTCCTTTTCCAGATTTCTCTTCAAAAGTACCTAAAATGACAAAAGGAACGATTTAGGGCAATATTTGATCAAATAAATACGATTTAGGGCTTAAATGACCCCTTAAAAGCGGTACACTTTTCGCTTCATCAAATACCCTTACACTTGAGATTTGCTTGTCCTCAAGCAAATGCGCTTTTATTCTAATCAAAATACAAGTTAGGGGTCATTTAATGCAAACATAAAAGTAATTACAACAAATAATCGTTCCACTTTAATCATAATAAGCACGGATATTACAAACTAGCACCTCACAAGTAGTGTTTAGATACTCACATCTCTCAAGTGTCATCAAAATAAATCTCATAAATGAAAACGGATAATATCTCTCACTACCTGTCATAGCAAATAGATTACCATAGGCTTGGGAAAGGATCGAAAACCTCCTCCACTAGGCGTAAGCACCAAAGATAAACTATCAAAGAGGGCTTTTAAATGGGTTATAATGTTAGGTGTAGGGAAAAGGAAAACACGGTTTTGTTGGATAAAGGATGTTTTACTGGTGGCGAGTTAAAGATCTTGATCAATTACATGTACTATAAAATGTTGCTAAGCCAAGACTCGACTCAATCTTAAGCTAGAAACAAAATAACAAAATAACAAAAACATAAAAATAAACATAAAATGAAACGGGATGGTAGTCCGTATGTTTTTTCTATTTTTTATTTTCTCATTTTTTTTTTCTTGATTTTTCGATTTTTTTTTTTTTTTTTTTTTTTTTTTTTTTTTTTTTTTTTTTTTTTTGCATACACTTTTGCCCTACCATCCAAAATAATACATCATAGGGGCATTGCATTCCCCTTACACTTGAACTTTTACATAACTTTACAAATAACTATTTTAATGACTCGAATTAAGATAATTGAAAAACTTGGAGTACTTTTAAAACATTTAGCACATATGGGGGTAATAAATAATGTTCTTCCCCATTACTCCATTACACTAGTACTTTACCCATGAGTCCCAATCGTCCCAAAACAATATGTACAAGGATATGACTCGACTTAGCAACCATGTAGTCAATTAGATAATTAACTTGGGTTTAAACAAATGTTGTCACAATAATGCACTAAAAATGAGTGCATACAAGGTAGGCTAAGGCGATTTGGGTGTACATTTTAGTGGGGTGTAACAAATTCTTCCTTTAAGTAAAATGCTTAAAGGTCGAAACGAAAAGATAGGCTCTGAGGGGTGTACTAGGGGTATCGTGTACTAAAAATGAGTACAACGCAAAGGGTGTGGGAGAATTACTTGACCAATGTAGCCAATGTAATTATAACAAAAACACAGGTGTAAAACAATGGGTTAATCCTAATGCCTCTTATCATGTAGTAAATCTAACTACACGAATGTAGTCTCACTTGTGGCCTCGGAATGGTCCTAACGCAAGTTCTAGAATCTAAGTGCTACCGGTACACACATCATAGCATAAATGCTTTTCCTACCAATTCTAGGGGTGAACCTCACATATTTGGGGGTGGAAAATTTTTTAGTGGTACGGTTTTTGTGCTAGTCATATAACTCCTATCCGTGAGACGCTCATTAAATCAAAGTTTCACTCCTATATGTTGTAAAAAATTTTAAATTTGGCACTAAAATTACCCTAACAGGTATTTATCTCAGTTTTATTACACATCTACTATTAAACAAACAAAAATCAAGCGTAAGAGCATTCTCTAATCGTACTTTTACCCTCCCCTTACACTTAAGATGAACATTGTCCCCAATGTTCAAATAACAAATGTAAAAGCATAAAGTAAAAGAATGAAATCAAATACTCCCCTGATTCGCTCGGTGGATAATGAAGTAACACGGTTAAATCTTCTTCCAAAGTAATGTTGAAGCTCCATGACTAATGCATCGCCATAAGCTTGATTCAAAACATTTCCTTGTCCAAAATAACCTGTTAAACCTGAGAAAACAAACACGAAAACCTGCATAACATCGGCGGGAAAAATCTATATATAAGGATATAATGCTTGTGGAATGATAATTTTGCAGATTCCTGGAGATTATAAGTTGGAGATTTAATAAAAACTTTTTAAAAACAAAACTTTCAAAAATTTCTGAAAATTAAATCTGACGCCGTCAGGTTATAAACCCTGACGCCGTCAGAAATGACCTGACAAAAATTCTCATGTTAAGTTTCCGGAAAATTTCTGGAAAAACCTTTACCTTACTTCCTGGAAATCCTGCAAAACATCACTATGACTCGATACAAGCATTTGACTCAAACAAATACTAATATGTATGTTAATTTATTATTATTACGATTCATGTTAATTTGTGTTCTAATAAACCGATTTAGATTTCCCTTACACTTACCTTTTGCAAAATACCTTTATATGTAGTTAAGACGAAGTTAAAAACAAAATAAAGCATTTTCACAATTTTAGTTTTGAACATGAATCAATAATAATAAAAATTAAACACACGTACGGAAGCAAATAAAATCAAACAAACAAATAAATAAACACACAAAGCAAATAAAGCTTGGGTTGCCTCCCAAGAAGCGCTTGTTTTTGTTCGAGTCACGAGCCTGACTCTACCCT
Organism: Artemisia tridentata subsp. tridentata; assembly: GCA_021014915.2. Lineage (NCBI taxonomy): Eukaryota > Viridiplantae > Streptophyta > Magnoliopsida > Asterales > Asteraceae > Artemisia > Artemisia tridentata. Next base: position 194,977,750 of record CP139508.1, on the reverse strand, counting down.
TATTTAACAGAAATAGGGGAGGTTTTCCCTACACTTAGGATTAAGTGTGGGTGAAAGTAGTGATACACACCCTTAGGGTGGAAATATGCCACGTGAGGGAAGAGTGACGGGTGAATTATATGCTCAAAGGTGCGGGATCCTATCATCATAACCTTACCTAATTCAATTGGGTTAGTGGGCGGATTAAGATTTTCTCCTAGAAAGGGATCATCTTCTATCAACTTCGAGAGACTCCAAGTTAAGAACCCACTTTGACCTAATAAACCCGGTTTAAACCCATAATGTTTCTTGTGATCAATCATAAATGGGTGATGTAAGTATGTAAGGTCATGGTTCACTCCTATGTTAGCTTCCTCTCTACAAGGCCTAGAGTCTACTACCTTAACCTTAACATTATCCGGACTACATGGTTTGATGGGTGGATCGGGACCTAATTCAATTCCTAAGTTCACATCTAAGGATGGAAGATTAGGTAACGGTTTTGGTTTAGGCTCCGGTTCATCAAAACTAGGAACTTCCATAGAACTAAAAGAAAGGTTATGACTACAAGTATTCAAACCTATTTCTTGTAGTTTTGTTTCTTCCAAAGGTTCTACTTCTATTAGGGTTCCTATAGTCTCTTCTACTTCTTCCGGGTAAGTCATAGGTGGTGTGTGTGCCTCAAATGTTGGTAGGACTTGTGGGGTACTTGGTGGGCTTATGTTACTAACCTCATCATTCCTTGTGTCTAGATCACCTATATCCTCATCATGTGTTTTAGTAGGATCTAACCCTAACATTTTCCCAAGTATCTCAAGTGCTTCTCTAGGCATCTCAACTTCTATGTCCGAATCATAAGGATCATCCTTAATATTCTGACTGCTATATTCAAATTGCCTAAAAGATTCATCATGTGTTTCTTGAGATTCAACGTCATCGATCATAAAACCTAGGTCTTTTTGATCAATGTGATCATGTTCGGCTAAATCCTCCATCACGTCAAGATCACCTAAGTGTTTGTTTTGTACTATGGCATTACATGACAACCACTTAGGTATCTCAACACTAATGTATTCATCCCCAAACAAACTTGTTTCATGATCCAGGAAATTTATATTCAATTGACTTGTACTAACGTTTGTTGGGTTGTCTACCCTATAATAATATTGGGCACAATCTTCTATGGCATCCCATGCTTCTTCAGCACTTAATTCCCTAAAGTCCCCATTGGCAAAATCCTCAATGCGCATTTGGTCATATTGGCCAACACGATAGTAAAAGGTTCGGGTTAGGGATGCTAAAGCGAAACTATGATGAGGGAATTTTCGGAGTAAATTTCTAAAACGAGTCCATGCATCATATATGGGTTCATCTCGATATTGTTTGAAATTCGAGATGTCAATAGGGTAGAATGGCCTTTGTGGTTGGTGATATGGTGGATTCGCGTACTCCATAATGGTGAACGGAAGAGTCAATGGAAATTTCTTTTACGAACAAAGACACAAAGAAAAAGATAGACTAAAGAAAATCCTAGAAAAAGAAAATAAAAATCTCACTAGAAAGGAATCTAGCGAGTAAAATAAAAATTCAAACCTAAACAATAACTATTCCCCGGCAGCGGCGCCAAAAACTTGATGCGTGGTTTTGTAACCTTACAACAGGTTTTACCTCTCGAGGGATCTCAAGAGGCTTACAACCCCACCAGGCAGTGTACCTGACCGATGTAGTATAGTGTAGTGGTAAGTACGGGGGATTGATCGTTCTCCACAGGGAATAGTGTTCGTTAGGTATGAAAAGCTACTCTAATAGGTCTAAGGGTTGAGGAAGATTCTTTTTTATGTTTTTATATTTTTATGAAAGCAAGTAAAATCTCGGTTTTGAAGGAGTGGGCGGAATTAGTTGCTAGTCAACTAACCCAAATTACTACGAATGCAAATAAAATAAAATAACAAAAATGAAAAGTTTGGTGGAAACTTATATGTAGAGAAATGTGTTTACTTAGATTTCCTTACTCCCTAGCTATCTTTTACCGGTTAATTAGTGTGTATTAGTTACGTGGATGACGGGTGTATTCCTTAATACCATTCGTGAGGTGGCGTACGTACTTCCCCAACTCTACAAGCTCCTACTTCACTCCTATGTCGAGCCGGCTAGGAAGCTCCTAACATGGGATCACTAGAATTCGCTTGTGCATTAAATACAACCATAAAAACCTTTAGTACGCCTTTGGTTCATGTTTCTTAAGACGTTCAAGCAAGTTACCGAATAGGAAGTTAGCCAGTTTTCTTAAGCCTAACATAGATAAACAATCATCCAATACAACTAACAACACACTAATAACCAATAATCAATAGCTAGGTTTCATTAGATCTAAGCAAACACAAGATAAATTTAGCCTAACATGTTAATCAAAAGACAAGAATAAGATAAAATCAAACAACACATAGACATATTGAATGATTAATTGATAACTTATCTTCAATGTAACATGGAAGATCTCAAGGCAAAAAGCCTTGAAAAAGAAGCTAAAATCGTCTTAGGGTTTTCTCCCAAAATTCCACACACAAAGTTCCACACTAATGACAAAAAATTAGAAAACTATATATAGATTTTTGGATCTGACGGCGTCACCTTATGGAGTGTGACGCCGTCACCTCGCCGCTTTTAGGGTTCCCGGATGACCTTCTTTACGCCGTCCCTCTTTAGCTCTTCAAAATCCATTCTGGCTTATCAAGGCTTGACGCCGTCGAACCTTGAACGTGACGCCGTCCCCTTTTGATTTAAGCCGTGACGCCCTTGATCAGGTTAAAGCGTGACGCCGTCAGAATTTACATGCAATTTTCACTGGCTTATCATGAGTAAATTTCACATCCACCTTTTCTTGCCAAGCCATGACGCCGTCCAGAGTAAAATCTGACGCCGTCAAAGGTAACTTTTAGCCAATTTTTGAGACTTTGTCGTTTTCTTCACTTTTATGCTCCAAAAACGTCCAAAATGCCTCCTTTTCCAGATTTCTCTTCAAAAGTACCTAAAATGACAAAAGGAACGATTTAGGGCAATATTTGATCAAATAAATACGATTTAGGGCTTAAATGACCCCTTAAAAGCGGTACACTTTTCGCTTCATCAGCTATCCTATGAAAGAAAATTGCTTTTCTAAAAATAAGAGTAGACAAAATATTAATTTACATTTACTCCGTATAATTTACCTTTGGTCACACATTCTCACGTAACATACTGTAATAGGAATCGTACTATTTAGTTGAATATTTAATTTCATTTTCTCTCACTTCCAAAACTTATCATCTTCTTCATAAAAGCTTAACTCTACTGTATAATCCGAGCTCTAGAAAAACATTCTCAGCTTGAGTTATCTTCTTCATTAAAACTATTTTTGATGCCCCCTACTTATGTGATGCCCTGGGCGGTCGCCCAGATCGCCCACCCCTAGGGCCGGGCCTGTTTGAACTAATTAGCAGGCCGGACACTTGACAAATAATAATGATTTAGAAATGGTACAAAGAGATTTAATGTTCAATGAAAGAATCATTCAACTACGGAGAGCTGCAACTTAAATTTGCAACAGAAGAGCAAATCCGAAGTGTGTAAGGCTGCTTGCAGTAGGGCGACCAAGTTCTCCCATTTTTCTCTGCCACGTCAGCTTTCTCTCTCCAGCGACCTACAGGCGATTAGGTGCCCCAGTAAGGGCGACCAAGTTCAATTTTTATTTATTTATTTATTTATTTTTTTTTACATTTTTAAACACAAACTCAAATTTTATTTAATAATTAAAACATTACATAATAATTCAAACAAAATAAAAACATTACAATAAAATTGAAATCACACTAAAACATTACGATACTTATTAAAAACTAATAATTAAGGTTGTGTCGTTCCTTGATTTCGTTCTTAATTTCTTGCATCCTTTCTTTGACACTTTCTTGCAAAGCCGGGTCGATTGGTGTTATATAGAATAGGATGTCTTTATCCCGTTTCTTTAGCCGGTCAAATTCAAGTCTTTCTCTTTCGACTTGAACTTTAGTTGCCTCTATTTCCAACGCTTTTTTCTTCAGTTCGTAGTAGCCGTCTGCCATTTCCTGCCTCTTTTCCAAAGCAACATCCTGAAAGTACTGCCATTTCTCGGATACATCTGCCATATAAGAAGACTTGGAAGAACTCTCCGAGGACTTCTTCTTATTTTTCTTAGCGGCGTCTCGGCCAATTGGTCGCTGTTTTCAAATGACTACTTCTTCATCATCAGGCACATCGGAACCCGTTTCGGAAGTCCTTGCCTTCTTTCGACCCACATCTTGGCTTAAAAAAGCCGGCATCTCATTGTCTTTCCAAACCTCATGGTCCTTCAGAATTTCCCAACAATGCTCCAATAAGAACGCATGTTCATACATTAATAGGTATTCTTCACACGCTCGTTTGTAAACAGTGAGGTCATTCCCACCAATTCTAAAATTCTTAAATGAATTATCGTAAATGGCACAAAACTGACCAACTCTAGGACGAATCCTATTTTTCCATTTGGTAACTATCGAGTTGTAAGATCTTTCTGCACCAACCTCATTTTCAAAGTACTTAATCACTTTCTGCCAAAATCCTTTGGCATTTTGGTTGTTTCCGACAATGCTATTCTCGGACACATCGCACCAAGCTCTGCACAATGCGACCTCTTCTTCGCGTGACCAAAGCGAAGAATCATTCTTTGTTTCCTTCTCCACAGCCGGCTTCTTACCCTTCGTCGCTCGTTTTTTTGGTTTCACCGGCAAAGTCTCTTCTGAAATAGCATCTTCATTTGGAACCGATCCATGACCCGAACCATAACCCGAACCTTGACCGGAACCGTGATACTCTTGAGTCGGATAACCCGAACCGGTTCCCATATAAAAGTCAGGATTGTTATATAATTGTTCATCAAAATCACAAGCATTTAAATTCATACGGTTAACCAGAGAATATTCGTGATAACCTGAATATGAAGAGTTTGACGAGTCCATCGTTGGACGATACACGGATTCGGGTGAGCCGTACGGTTGTGGAGGTGGTTGTTGTCGTTGTTGTGGAGGTGGTTGTTGATATGGTGGAATAAATGGACGATTTGTAGAACGATTTACATAAAATGGATTTTCAGTTTGTTGTTGTTGAGGAAGTTGCGATTGATAATCAAAACTAGGAGCTCGGAAATTAATGTTTGGTGACATACCGGTTAACCGGAAATTCGGATCCGGTGTTAATTGCGGCATGTTTTGAGGCAATCGGGATTTTCGGCCTTTTGATTGTGGTGTTTTCTTAGACATGTTGAATTAAGGATTGATGTGTGAGATTTTGATTAAGAGAATTGAGAGAGTTTGGTGTAGTGAATTGTGTTAAATATGTGTGTATTTATAGTGTTTTTGAAAGGATTTTTTTTTTTTTTTTTTTTTTTTTTTTGAATTCAACAAGCAACGTTTAAAAAAAAAACGGGTATATTTCATTTGCACTCGATCGTCCCTGTGACCAAGTTGTAGCCGATCGAGTGGGTCGACCGACTTCTGCAGTAAGGGGATCGATCCCCTAACTCGATCGAGCTAGGGTCGATCGACCCTTCTGCAGCAAGCCTAAGGTCAGTAATTTACAAATACATCTCCCCTTCAAATTAATATTTAGCTCTAGTGTTATTTTATGCTCATATGACTACATGAGTTTATAAGGCGGGATAATAGATAAAGAAATCTTTATTATAGTCGTTCTCGTTCATGCATTGTGGTTTTTTGTATACAATCATGTTTATCATGTCTTGTTGAACAAATTCACAAAATCAAACATGTGCTAGTGAAACAAAAGTAAATGGTTAACAGGATCACATAATAATCGTACCTTTAATCGTATTCACAAATCAAATGTATACCACACCTCTTTGAGGACGATTTCATTAGTGAGGGAATCCAATGATTCCTCTATATCGAATAGTATGACACTTGCTTCATTGGTCCGGAAAACGCAAGTGTTGACCGTCCAAGACTATTAAAGTAAAGTCCTATGGAGCATATTTCTTTCTATTCAATCGATTGTATTGATGACACATATAGCAGGCGACATCTGAGACTATTTTGGTAAGTCCTATAAAGCAAGTGTTATCACTTCTGATACTATTCATGTGAAACATATGAGGCAAGTGTCTACACAATTTAGAGTGTAGTTTCTTGTATAAATCAAATATCACCATCATTTAATCATTAAATCCACTTGTGCGACTTGCGTGAACATCATGTATGATTCCAGTTATCACTACCAGTTTGATTATGAAAAATCACATTCATTAGCGTTCAGAAGTATATAGTAATGGAATAATTACATCTCATTAATCGTATTGAGCAAGTGTTGAAAGTATATTGACGACATACACGAAAAACACCATCCTCCAAATTAGAAGTAGAAGTGGAAAACATCATCTCAGTAAGTAAGTGTTGTCACATCCGAGATCATTCAAGTCAAATTTATGAAGCAAGTGTTTACGTAATCCCGATTATCATAATTTTAGTAAGAAAGCGTCTATTCAATCCTGGTTATCATTACAACTCAGTCACCATTAGTTATTATCAAAAATAACAGTTTCATTAACATTTAAAGTACGTATATCGTAGATATAATTCGACGACTTATGTGACTTCCTTTATTCTATGACGAACACGACGACTACATATTAAACTCGTTTTTAACTTACTTATGATCTAATGAGAAAAAAAAAATAAAAAATAAAAAATAAATTAAATATATTTAATGCTTAACAAAGACCATCTTTGCGGCAATTATTTTCGTGTCAATTACTTGGGGCGAAATTTATCTGGTGAAAAAACAAAAAAAAAAAGATTATATAAGACTTTTAGCGACTAACCATATATAGTCATTATAGGTTTAATATTTTTTTAATTAATTTTGGTGAGAAAAGATCAAAAAAAAAAAATTATTAACGACTTAAAAAACGACACATCTCGTCATAAAAAAGTTAACACGCTGTTTCAAAAAAGAAGCGTAAAGAAATTGTTTTGAATTGAAAATGAAAGTACTAAGTCTCAAAAACTTTTAGCGACGTTGCTAAAAAATTGTCCGAGTTAAAGTCATTAAAACGTTTATTTTGTGTCGCTAATAAAAATTGAAACAATTCTGTTAGATATTACGAATATTTGTCTAGGTCTTTCGATTCTTCTTCTTCCATTTTTTTTTTTTAATAATAATATTTGTCTAATTAACACGTTGAAATTAAAATAACTATCTTACACAAAGACAAGGTGATCAAGTCGTCAATGAAACATCCAACAATACTTTGTTTCTCTGTTTCTTTCTGCACTTAATTCACGGCATGGAAATTAATATCACTTTATGTTGCATGAAAACACAAGTCATCACTTCTTCTTTTTATATTCGGAATTCTTCCATGTTATGAATAGAAAAATAATACAGTAATCAAACTATATAAAATATACACTTGAATTTATCACTATATATAATGAACAAAATAAACAATTTCAATATTTTCTTGCTAGCCAAGATGACACGGACTGTACGAAACCTAGCTACATCCAGATCAATTTGTTGCGGTACAAACCCTACGAATTTCGCCTTGACTTCCTGTTTTTAGCTCAATATTTCCCATCTTCACCATTGATCTTCCAAACTCGACGTCGAATCTGAGTCCTTGTAGCCCTCTAACTCCTAGGAAACGCTGGACAAACCTCTGTGTTGTTGAGTCACTCCATAGCTTTGAATCGGATTCAAGAACTCCCCGTCCATTCCTTAGATTTGCATAGTAGGAATTGTCAAAACTGTTGACGCTGCCTGTGTCTAGCCCCACACGTGTTGTCGCATCACCCCCATTAGGACAAAGTGCACGAAGCTGGGGAAGGAAAGTTTGGTTGATATCTGGGTCGGGTCCATTGGTGTTGTTGAAGTTGTATAGCCTGTAGCTAAATACCGCACAAGCAGCTGTTCCGATAGTGTGCCCACCTGGTAAATATAAAGTTACATGACGATCAGTTTAAAATGCAATCAGGGCCGGTGCTGAAAACGTCAAAAAAAATTTGGGCCCGGCACGGGAAAAAAAAAGTGCCCCTATTGGACTAAATGGATCTGGGCTTATATATATATATATATATATATATATATATATATATATATAGAATAGGCCAGAAAATTTTGTGCCCCTTATTGGGCTGGGCCCGGCGCAAAAGCTGACACAGCGCCGCCCCATCTTCCCCCCTGAATCCAATTGAATATGATTTACCAAATGTGTCAAGGTTCTTGTTTCACTTACCAACAAGAGTAACAAGATCTTGAGTGTTAAGACCTTTGTCAGAAAACTTTCTGATTTGGACGCTAATTGGATCATTAAAGGCTGGTAAATTTGCAGTATCAGATGCTTGTGAAACCAATCCATCTCTACGTCCCGTTGGCACTTCCCATCTACGTCCACCACTCTGCATGATATACATAACTAAAATAAGTACCATTACCTTGTAACATGCAACTCATGAAATCATTAGACCACATAGTTATAACATGGCCAGAAACTAAATTAAAAGTACTCTTGCATATTAGTTACCAGGACTACTGAATCACGGGCAGCTAGAGCAAGAATGTCGGCACAAGAGACCACTCCTGGGCAAGTAGCTTCAAGCTGGGTCTTTGCAGCATCAATAACTTCAAAGCCTCTAATTGGGACATTGGGTACCGCGGTTTTTTCAGCTGATGGCCCATCAATAAGTATGGATCCATCACATCCATTGACAAAACAATCATGGAAGAACATTCTTAGTATACCAGGTGCAGCTCTCGGGTTTGATCTGGCACCAGACTGAACCGCAGATTGGACTATGGATTCGGCCCTTGGACAAGAGGTTCTATAGAAGCCAACACGTGTTCCTTGGCCTAGTGCCGAGGTTGCTAGAGTTGCTAACAAAAAAAATAATAAGATGGACATTTTGTTAATGGAAGAAAGCTTCGTTAATTAATTATTATTAGAAAACTGTGTATAATGTTCAACGTGCCGGTTTCCAACTATTTGCAAGGAAATTGTGTGTGATGTGAAGTATAAGGTTGTTGCAATGAGATGATGAATATAATCGAGTACGTAGAAGGGTATTTATAGTTTGATCATCAGGGGTTCAATGAATGCATGCCAACCATATATGTAGAAATAGTCAACAACGTTAATATGTGTAGAAAAGTCTACAAATTTAACATGTGTAGAAAAGTCAACCAACTTGCTGCAACGAAGGAAGCAAAAGAGAAACATTCAAACTGTTTTCCATATCTGCTTAATGTGATCAACTACGTGTATATTCGATCGTATACTTGAACATTATCACATAAAAGCTAATGAACTCAAGCATTAAACACTTATATGTTTAGGCGATCAGCACTTTACGTATGGATATCATGCACATATGTACATGTTATATATGAATATCATGTATATGGACGGGATCAGGGTGCGTTTTAGGGGATTGCACACACCTATATATGGATTTTTACGACTTAGTGTTAATTATTGTAAAAACCTCGATTTTCTCTTAAATGTACCCGGCTAAAAACATTTGTAATTCTAGCATTGCTTAGTTTCATAAATGAACATGGTCAAATATTCTACTCTTTCCATCCCAATACGCATTCTACTTTGCATTTTTATTCACTCAGTTTAACACTGCCTTGTTTCAAAAATAGGGCAAATTATTAAAAAAAAGTATTATACTTGCCACTGTTTCGTCTTCAAGGTAGCGAACAAAAAAATTTACTTTCCAGCACCATTAAGTTGTCTTTTTTCTCTTTTGTGGGTAATATTTCACTTGCTCAACCGGTACCCGGTTCCAACATTGACGCATCATATTCCCGCTTCTTCCTCCTACTAAAAACACACGCCTTCCATATCAAAGACACACGCTCATACACCTCACCAAACATGTACTTTTTAATATTAATCAAGTACACACCTTTTTTATTATAAAACCCTACATAATCACACACACATCTCTTTCAAGATCCCCAAAATTTATTTGTGTAACCCCAATTTGTCACCCACATTGAATATTTCGAATTGATTGCTGTTTTTCTTAATTGTTCATGTGAAAAGGTAATTTCTGTCATATAGATAATGTTTTTTTACCCCAATTGTATTAAATTATTGAAATATTTTATTTTTCATTTTCTAGGGTTTCCAAAAATTAGGGTTTTTTATATTTTAAATTTGTTTTTTGTTTTTACAAGTCTAATGGATACACCAGAAGATGTTGTCTTTAATAGGCCTAGTAATGGTGACAATGATGGATACACCAGAAGACGTTGTCTTCAGTATTTGCCCAAGGACAATGTAGTTGTTGATCATGTTGCTAATAGGCCAAGTAATGGTGACAATGTGGATAATGTTGATCATGTTACTGATAATATTGTTGAAAATGTTGTTGAAGAACATAGGGTTGATGACCATAGGGTTGAGGCTGAAGAACATAGGGTTGATGACCATAGGGTTGAAGTTGAAGAACCTAGTATTGATGCTGAATTTCTTGCGAGATAAAAGACCCTAGACAAAGGTAAAGGTGTACTGACAAAAGAAGACATTGTTAACAGTAGGAAAAGAAAGAGTGCACCTAGGGGTACTGGTATCTCAATTAGAGAAAATGATGGTCCTTTACCTTCAGACAGTGAGAGTGATGAGTCTGAAAAGTCTTTTCATTATGGCCATTATTCTTCTGAAATTGTGAGTTATGAGTCTGAAAGGTCTTTTGATTATCTGAGTGATATTGAGGACGAAGTCATTGAGCTTAGAAAAAGAAAGATTGAGTCTAAAGAACATAGGGATGAAGGTCATGAGGATGTTGAACCACCTGGTTATGATGAGATGGCACCGTCACTTGATAATGTTGGTGACACTTTCGGTGAGACAGTTAGAGAGCATGAACATTATATGGAAGCTCTAATGCGTAAACTCAAAGGTAATGGGGTGGGAGTCTCAGACCCTTTTGTGATAGTGGAGAAACAAGATGAAAAATATCCAATCTATGATGATCAAACACATTGGAGACTCAAGAAACCTAAGGTACTGAATTAACTTTTTTCATACTTGCTTTCTGATATATGTTTTTTTTTTTTTTTTTTTTTTTTTTGAACTTAACTTTCTGATATATGTATTTGATAACGCTTAAATCTAACATGTTTTTAGGTGCGTTATTGCTAGTTTTGTGCATCATATTTGGTTATATTTGTGTGTATTTGTTGCTAAATGATGAAAAAGTGTGTATGCAAGTAAATATAGCCAAGTACAGGAAAAGTGGAGAAAAATACGAAGAAATGAAGAGATTATGCACATAAGGAGAATTACGAGAAAGAAACCACACGATACTTCAAAGAATTGATTAGACCAAGACTTCTATGCCTTATATATCAAGAAAAGATCTAGTTCTATGAAAGAAATCAGTGGTACAGCAAAGGATCAAGCACGTAACGAGAAAAGAAAAAAAGAGAAAATAAAAGTTGCATGGCAGAGTCATCCATCCGATCGGATGCTGCCCGCATCCGATTCGGATGGGTGAAAGTTTGAGACACCGAGAGCTCCAACCGATTGGTAGGAGCCAAATACCGATCGGTTGCCGACACTGAAGTTACAAAGTTGCATTTAATGATGAATTTAAGCCCCATAATCATAGAGGCTTATCATTTCTCGGCTGTTAACTCATATGGGACGTTTTTACTTGAAGAATAAGGGTTTCCTCACTTATTTAAGGAACCCTTAGTTAGTTTACAAAGAGAGTTCTTTTGGGGGAAGTGACATAACCTAAAAAAGCTACACCACCTTATTATTATTGCCCGAAAGCTTGTAGTTGCTGTGAAAACGTCCAGGAGATCTTGAGTTCGAGTCTCAAGAGTTGTGTCCGTGTGTGGAGTTGTTTACGTGTGATAATAGGCGATTGGAGGAGTGTGGATTGCTATAGTTCCACAATTCTAGTTCTTGTAATTCCTTGATTAGGTATTTCTTGTTGAGTTTATCATGAACTACTTTTACTTTTACTATATGATGAATGAAAGTTTGGTTAATTACTTGTGTTTGATTATGATTGTTATGGAGTAATTTTAGTTATACTTGTGTGTGGATGATGTGACAATTGTTGGAGTAATCTTATCATAGTGATGCATGAAAACATATCTTGTTTTATGAGTTTGTTGAGATAAAATCTAATCTTGCTTAATTGGTTGGTAAAAACAATTTCAAAGATTCACAAAGGCCGGAAGGAGTTTTCTTTATGTTTTTATTCCAAAAAGTTAGTGCACGAATTAGTATGGATTGTGGTGTGTGACAAGCAACACCTTTACTCATTAAAATGGATTTGGAAACGATTTCATCACGAAAAAGGCCGAAAGGATTCGTAGGAATTCTTGAGATAAGAAATGCTTTCAAACAACAAAAAGGACTTAATAGAATTATCGTAATAGTTAATCATGGCCGAAAGGAGTTAACTAGGAGATTGAATTCTTAGATATGATTTCTCATGATAAAAACCATTGATTGTGAATCATTCATTTTAAGTTGTGCATCATTACAAGTCAACACCCAACTTGATTGGTTACTCTAAACAATTGTCATGGAAACTACACACAAGTATATTATTTTTTTGATTGATTGAACCTTGCTTGTTTTTAGAATTTACTTCAAATTGGATTGACACTCCTTTTTGCTAAAACTTATTTACTAAACCTAAACCCTAATTCCCTTGGGACGATCTCGACTTACCCACCTTTACTACCACGGACGAGTATACTTGCTCGTATGTGTGATTAGAGAATTGGATAAATCGTGTTTATAAATTTTAAAACTTGAACACAACGACACGCACATCAAGTTTTTGGCGCCGCTGCCGGGGAATTGTTAAGATTTTCTTGGTAGTTGGGCTTAGTAGTCTAAGTTTCTTTTTATTTATAAAAAAAAAAGGGTTAAAAAGTTAAAAAAAAAATGTTTGGTTCGGACCAACCGAATCGGATGGATGTCCATCCGATCGGTTGGTGGTCTCTTTAACACCTTTTGTTTTAGTAATCGTTGTTATTTTATTTTTTTTCAGTTTTTATGATTCATTAATATTGTGTTTAATTAGTAGAGTAATTAGATTAATTAATTTGGGGTATTAAAAAGTTTTATTATGTTTAATGTTAGTTAATGTAGTTAATTTATTAATTTTAATGTTTGGTAGTTTTATATTTTCATTGAATGAGTTTATAATTAGTTTTTATGGTCATTAGTTAAAGAGTTAAAAGTTAATCACATAGTTTAATGCTTGATAATTAATTGTAGGATTATATTAATTAGTTTTAATTATTAATTTATTATTCTTTTTAGTTCTTCTAAAAAAAAAAAAAAAAAAAAAAAAAAAAAAAAAAAAAAAGTTAAAAAGAGGTTGTCATTAGTTTAGTCTTATTATTAAATAAAAAATAAATAAATATTATATTTTTTTTTTGATCGAACCTATCGGATGCTGCCCGCATCCGATTCGGTTGGTGAGAGTTCGTATTTTGCAGTTTACCCATCCGATCGGATAGAAGGTGATACCGATCGGATGTTTCCCTCGGTAAAAGTTTTTATGATTTTTAATTTTTTAGTTGTTTTGATGTTTTGATAGTTTGAAGTTGTTTGTCAGTTTGCTTTGGTTTGATATTTTGATATGGTTCGATTATAACTAACCCTCACGCTAATAGTTTGGATTTTTGTTTTGTGGTTATGTTATTAGTTAGTGCTTAAGTAGAATGGAGAGTTTAAGCAATGTTTCGGAATATGTGAGACATTTGGAAGAGATGTTGAGAGATTCAGGTGATTCTTTGGAGAAGTTGGAAAGCATTTTGGACGAAGCTAGATTGGTTTAGAAGAAAAGGAGAGTTGGAAAGCAGTGTTTGTTTACTAGGAGAAAAGATGGTTGTATTTAGCAACACCCACCTAAGAGTTTGTGTACATTTTGAGGTATGCTAACCATGTGCTGGTGAAGGAGTAGGCTTGGGAATGTCAATTATATGGAATATGGTGAGAATTACTTACGGAAGATATGTTGTAAGCTTGGCTTTGTTAGGTGATTATGGAGATTATGGTAGAAGATAGTGAGAGATGTGAATGTTAATATTCATGGTCAGTTTTAAATGATTTTGTTGTGTTGGAATATGGAAATGTGGGTAACGGACGTTATGTTTGTAGAAAGTTTTATGGTGAAAATTAATGTAGGGTTTATTTGCTAATGGGAGAGATGAGGAATTGATTGTATAGATGATGATATGGGTAGAGAGAAGAAAAGAAAGGTAGAAGGAGGAGTTATTTGGTAGAAATGGGAAGAGGGGCTAATCGGCAACAGAAAACACCACTTAACAAACTTACCCAACCCTCCACCCCTAAGAATGAGAGTAGTTCATCTAGTTCATCACCCAAATCACCTCAAGAAGTTAAACCATTGACTCAAGAACAAAAAGAAGCAGTTTTGGAGAACTTGGAAATGAAATTTAAGGAGCTTATGAAAGAGAAGCCGGTTATAGAAGTGTTGAACAATTACATGGTTTATCGTAAGAAGTTAGATGCGGTTATGATGGCAACAGCTAGGTTAGAGGATAAGAATTTTGATGAGTTTGCAAGGGAAAGGATAGTTGAAAATGGGTTGCCTAAGAAAGAGAGCGATCCGGGAAATTTTGTGTTACCCATTAAGGTGAATGGAACCGATGCAATGTATGCATTGGCCGATACAGGAGCAAGTGTGAATGTGATGCCATACCCATTGTACAAAAGATTAGGACTTGGTAATCCTCAACCAAATCAATATAATCTTACTATGGCTGAAAATTCAAGAGCAAAAGTAATGGGAGAAGTGAAGAATGTTAGAGTGCAAGTAGGATATCAAGCTTTCTTAGCCGATTTTCTTGTGCTTAATATCCCCGAAGATAAGGAGTTACCATTGTTGTTAGGAAGAACGTTTTTGAGAACTTGCGGAGCTATTATAGATATGGGTAGAGGTACTATGACTATTAGTGATGGGATCTTGAAGCATACCTACTATCCTAAACCTAGAGGCAAGATTATTAAGGAAGTGCATGAAGATGAAGAAGAAGAAGACCATTTAGGTTGTTTCGAAGTTGGTAGAGATGAAGAGGGAAGGCCTAAGTATGGGCCGGTTGTCCCTAGTTACTTTGGTATTGAAGATGAGTTGGAAAGAGCATTAGCTATGGAGGTTTTCTATAACCCATTCAAGAATATTTTTGTGTTCCATAAATTGACAGATTTTCGTGGATCCTTACCGGTTCAATTGAAGAATTTGGAATGGGGACCCGAAGGAGCTAGTGTTTACAAGAAAGAAGAAGGTGATGGAGAATGCATGTGAAGTCTGATATAGTTTGTCCGGATGGAAGGAATTTTGCAAGGAAGTTTAAAACACAAATGACTAACCGAAAGTTATCCGGCAAATTTCAAAGTGAAGACATCTTGAAGCATGAATACTTTGAAGGTTGAAGGTTGAAGAGCAAAAGATGAAGAATAAAGCACAAGGCTTGTGCTAATGTTTGTTTTGTTTATTTTTAATGCATTTTTAATAGTAGTTTAATGTTTTGCATTTAAGTTTGATTTAAGTTTAAGACCTTTTGGTTACCTTGTGGTTTTATTAAGTTTTAATCTATGGAGTTAAGTTTTGTTTTAGAAGTTGTAGAGATAGATTGGATAACAAGTTGGGAGAATAAGTGTGTTGGTGGTATTTTTCATACTTAAAGTGAAGTCTTTTAAGGGAGTCAAATACTTTCCATTTGTTCTTAAAAGTGTTAAAGTGTTGAAGAAAGAAGGAAAAGTGAAGTTTTGCAAAAATTCAATCCGAATCGGTTGGATGAAATACTGATCGGATGGAGTGAATTATATATACCTAAGATTTCAAAAATCATAAAACACACACACACACTCAATCCACCACACTTGGGGTTCATTAATTCGACCATTAGAAGAGTTTTAAGAGTTGCAGGAGAGTTGAAGGATCATCAATGGCACCAAAACAAGTAAGTAACATCATCAATTTGTGTCAATTAGGTTTTAATTCGAGTTGATTGAATTAGGTCAAAATTTAGGCGTTTTTTATATAGTTCGAATTAAGGCATGATTTTTCTGGAATAGATGGGTAAATGATTGAGGAAATCATTGCAAAAAGAATGAGATGGATTGATTAAGTTTTGAGGAAGAATGAATTAATTGATTTTTTGAATCATATGGGTCAAAACTTTGAATCGATTCTGGGTAGAAATTAATGATTTCCAGATGTTGTTTAGATGTTAATTAGTGTTCCTAGGATGATGCATTATGGATTAGAACATCAATAAGGTTTGATTTCGAATATGTTCATAGGTTCTAAGATTGATCATGCGAAGTATGTTATGGATATGATTTAGAGATAAGTGGGATGTGTAGAGACCATAGTGATTGATGAAATGCAGGATAGGGAAGAGTGGAACTAGATAGGATTGATTTGAAGTCAGAATAATTTTTTTTTTTGGATACAGTACGTACAACCGATTCGGTTGCGAGGAGCAACCGATCGGCTGGACAAGGTCATAACTCCATCCGATCGGATGGAGAGAGATACCGTTCGGATGGATCCCTCGGTAAAACTTTTTGAAAATTTTCAAAATGGATCTTTAGGACTTCTAAATCATCTAACCTTGTTTCTTATACTCTTATACTAACGAATAATCATGATTTCTACAGAGGTTTCTTGCAGGAGGATCGAGTTCGTCGCGTGAAGTTAGTAATCCAATTGTGAAAAAGTTTGTGTGTAACACCCCAACCGACAAGGGCAAAGATGTCACAAATATATGGCTTCATATCAGAACAAACATAACATTCAATAATAAAACAGCGGAAGTCTTAACATTAAATCCAAAATAAGTCAACATGACTTATATCAAATGCAAGACAAAATAACTGAAGTACAAAATCCAATATTCAAATGCCTAAACAATGGCATATCAAAATAAATAAAAATCCAGATGGCAAAGCTAAAATCACTAAGGTCAAAACTCCAAATCAGATTGCTCTCATCCCAAAGCTAAAACCCAGCTTCCTAGCTTAAGTACCTGCTGCAGGAAAAGAAATGCGGCTGAGCTACGAGAGCTCAGTGAACAGATATATAGATAACCGAAACGATAACAGATAGCAGTACAGAACAAATCAAGAATACAGATCATACAGATACAGAATCAAAGTGAAAGAATAGGAAATGAAATAAGGAACAAGAAAAGAATGAAAAAGAGATAATGAAACAAATCAGGTTTAAGGAAAACAGAAATCCATCACGAGCCCAGATAACAGATAATACCATAGCATAATCATATAATGCAACAAACCTGTGTAGAGTGGCCAACTCCCAGATAATGTGAGTGACGTGTATCGCACACACCATCAGTCACCAGATATAATAATAACATATAACATAAACAGATAACAGATAACAGATAACAGATTCAGAACTAGGATGCATCCATGCGCCCCCGGTGGCCAGAAACTCCTTAACACACCAGATAAAATAAATCAGGGATGGAACAGGTCATCACTCTCCTGCCCTAGAGTCATGTCAAAGGTGCATCAATGACATGGACATGAAACCCTCATGCCTAGTGATTGGCTCGGATATCAAACTGTAGGTCAGAGGTCAAATGAACTATCAAAATCAGAAAGTCATGTCTTAAGGGTACATGGCAAAAAGGTTCATGTTAAAGTCCAGAAATATCAAAGGTTCAAATCAGAGTTTAAAACAAAGGTTCAGAATAGCAAATCATAGCAGAAGGTTCAAACAAAGATTCAAGATAACAGATCACAACAGAGATTCACAAACAGAGGGGAACATAGCAATGGTATAGGGAATCCTAATAAGGAAAATGAAATACTGAGAGAAAAGGGAAGAAACACCCTTACTGAAATAGGGCAGAATATCTGTACCTTATTAGCACAGCAGAAAATCAAACAAACACAGAACAATGATCAGGACTTCTCCTTCTTCACACCTAAGGAAGAGGAAGACAGAATTACTAAAGTTTCTTATTCAGATTATTCCTTTTAATTTATCTCTTCATTTTATGTACTTTCTATTTTTAGTAACTTTCCAGATTTAGTAAGTTTCCATAATTAGCAGGTTTTCCAGAATTAACATATATTATCATTTCAGATTAGGTTTAACCCTTATTCAGAGATTATTATGGAATACAGTACATTTTATCAAGTTACAGAAGTTTAGGGTTTTAAATGACAATTATACAAAGTTTAGGGTTTTAAATGTAACTTCATTAATTCAAAGGTCTTAAGTGAAAAATACTTTAAGTTACAGAATTATACCCTCATTTTATTCAGAATTACATCTTATTCCCTTAAGTTTCACAATTTACAGATTACACCCCTTTAGTTACATAATTTACAAAACCAACCTTATAATTACATATTTTACAATTTAAACCCTACAATATCCATATTTACCAACCAAGCATATTATATTTCATAATTACAGAATATACCATCAGAATTCAGTACATTACATATTTGACCCCTCAGAATTCAGAATTTACATATTTAGCCCTTTAGGTTTACAAAACATATATATTAAGTCATAATTCATAACAATTACATAATTAGCCCATAAATCCTCAAAATTACACAACAACCTTTTTATATCAGTATTAACTCAAAACAACTTCAGAATTTCAGATTTACACTTTTGGTCCCTCACTTTTAATTAATTTCAAATCGAAACCCTAATATGCCATTAATTCATTATAATGCAATATTTACACTTAGGACCCCAAAGTTATATTTTTCCCACATTCCTACAGATGTATATGATCTTACAAAAATATCCCAGAAGTTTCAAAGTTGACAAAACAGGTCCTTATACTTTTTATTTCAAATCGGATAACACTTTTTACAAACAATTACAAACCCTACTATTCACCAATCATTGAACCATCATTAATTCATCCTTAAAACATCATTAAAGATCAGATTCATGTTCAAGAAGCCTAACCCTAGTAACCCCGATTTCCATTTTATTTGTTTTCTTTATTTTCATGAAATCCGGTTTTAACTAAAATTCACCACGTTAAATATAGGCTTCCAAAAATAAAATAATATTTTTCCCAGATCATATGACTTATAAGGAACCCACGAAAAATAATTAGCATGCCCAGAAAAATCGTTTAACATATATTTGATATTTACGTACGTTTTAGACATCAAAATTACCACGACATGATCTAGGCTACTATAATTCGATCTATCATTTTTCCCAGGTCTATTACATCATATGAGGTCTAAATAAAATAGCTATCATGTCCAGAAATTCGGATTACATATTTTTTGATTTACATGTTCTTTGTTCATTATATTTTCATACGCATAGATTAGCATGCATGAATTGATTCACATAATTTATATGAGTTAAATAACATATAAGGATCACAGGAAAATTGCCATATTAATTTTAAAATGTGTGGTTTAGTCATATGAATTATTACCTTGCGTTTAAGCAATTCGACAAGAAAAAATGGAACAAGAACGAACCAATGAAAACACGCAGCAATCCTTATTTTTACTAGCTTCCTTGCACCTCCAAGAACCCCATAAAAATCCTTGTACACGTCCAGAACTTGTGTGATTGATTGGGTCGATTTATTTTGATCGCTAGGGTTTTTTCTATGTTTATGCGATTAGGTTTTTGAGAGGAAAATAAAAGAGATTTGTTTTTATCTTAAGAACCGACTTAGGGGGGGTAGAGAATCAGGAAATTCGGTTCTTAGTATCACAATATATTTTGGGTTGATTTTCTTAGACCTTTCCTAATTTATTTTACATATTATTTAGATTTAAAAGGTTTAAATACTTATATTTATTTAACATGTATATTTCGGATATAATAAATGTTTATGTTAGTTTTGAACATTTAAAATGATGTAACATTGTCTCAGAAATTTGTTTGTTTCAGATATAGTTCGATTTCAGAAGTTTTGGAATTATTTCAGAATTTTATAAGTTGTTTAATTAGGTTTTATGTTATCAGGGGTAATTTGGTCATTTTACGCGTTATCTGAATTTCAGGTATTACATTGTGAATAGGAATGTCAAGGAGAAGGTTAAGTATACTGTGAATCCAGAGCGCAATGAGAATTTGAAGTTTAGTGGCTTAAGCAGCGAAGAGAAGCATGCTTTTCGTGAGCGTCTCTCGAAGTTACAAGGGCGAAGGCTTGCTATTCCCAGGTTAGTCGATTGGGATTTATTTCATGACTTCGGATGTGAGATAGAGTTAAGGGACTTGATGAAAATGGCATATGTGTATGAAGGAGACGGTTCTAGTTTTGAGGATTATTCGTGGGAGAATGCGTTTAGTATCCACGAGAAAGTTAACCGTGAATGGTGTTTGGAGTTTTTCTCCACGTTTTACTTTGAGAGGAAGGTTGTGGATCTTATGAATGACAAATGCATTTGGTTTAGGCTATGTGGTAGAGAGCATGAGTTTACTTTGCCTGAGTTTGCCGTCGTTCTTGGCTTGTACGAGCCAGATGATATCAAAAGTCGATTGTTTGCATCTCATTTTGTGAGATTAGTAAGGAGGCATAATGATTATGCCGGGTTAGCTGAGTATTGGAACAGTGTTGGTGACCCAAGTTGTACTCGAAGGAATTCATCAAAGCTAAAGAATCCGTTGTTGAGAATTTTACCGAAATTGATAGCTTGGAGTGTTTTGCATAGGACAGGGAGCCATGATAAGTGCAACCAACCGGATCTTTGGGTGATGAAGTTGTTGGAGGAGAAGAATGGGAATGCGGCTTGGATAATAGCTGAGTATCTTTTAAGGAGAGCACCATGAATCAAGGACAATAGTGCAATCTGTGGTGGTCACTATGTGACCAAGTTGGCAAAAAGATTGGGTTATTATGTGGATATAGAGTTAGCAAAGTGTTCAGAAATGTTGGATAGTGAGACGTGGGATGAAAAGAGTTTTAATACGGCATTAAATAGGAAGACACGAGAGTTGGGAGCTTGGATTGAGCCTCAAATGGCTGCACCTCATAGAGCACCACAGCAGCCTTACCAACAACAACCGTATCAACCACCACCTCATGTTGGGAATGTTCATGCCCCGGGTAGTTTTGACTCGGGATAGGGAGATTGGAACCATGAGCTAAACGAGATTGAGAAAAGGGACGTGTGGAGAGATTCGATGATGTTGAGGCAAAATTACAACTATGATTACTCAATGCCGATGCTTCAACATGTGGCTCAAAAAGCCGATTATGAGGTACCTCCTTACAAACCACCAAATGTTCCACTCTACCCATTGGAGTATGACCCGTATCCTGGCCAATACCCTTACCCATATCCTGGGTACGCACCATTTCCTGAACCAGTGCCGGTGTATGGCAGAGTTCCTAATGTTGGGAGTTCGAGTTTTGATGTGGGCGGTTCTTCAAGGGGTGCTGGAGAGAAAAGACAAAGGTACACAATTTTTGAGGGTGATGAGAATTATGAAGATGAGAATGAAGAGAGTGAAGATGAGAGGGTTAATCCAGACATGGATTACGATTGATCGATGGTTGATTATGTCTATGGTTTTAAAACAATGATGGTTGAACTATTTTCTATTTCTACTACTTTAACTTTAACTCTTGTAGGATTTATTTGTTTTAATTTTAGTTTGTTTGGATTATTATTTATTTATTATATTTTGTTTGGTTTATTGTTTTTGGTATTTTGTTTTGTATGTTTCGAGCATAGTTTGCAGTGTTTGCTGGGGAAGAATTGACGGAAGCTTAGTGTTGATCAATATTTGAAGTTGGAAGGACTCATGAGATTACTTGTGATCAACTAGGCCTATGCTAATTTTTTTCGGGGTAGTTTTTTGTTTATTTTTTTTTTCTCTATTTTTCTTTCCATTTCCTTTACTTTGAAGTTCGTTTTATTACATTGAGGACAATGCAAAACTTAAGTGTGGGGGAGGGAAGAAAATAGGAAAGATTTGTTTTTTTTTTTTTAAATTTTAGATTTTGGATTTCAAGAACTAGAATGTGTGAATTTATTCGCCTTTGATTTTTCTAGTTGATAGATCAATTGATTCAATGGTAAATAATAAGGTTATTTGAAAGAATATTTGGAATTTAGTCAAGTTTTGAGAGTTTTTGGTAACTATTGCTAAGTACATTTTACCACCACTTTAAATTGTGAGGATTCATGCCTTATATTTCGTATGAGTGTGCCGGTGATTATGTCGATTCTAGAACTTGTACTTGTTATGCATTACGGTTAAAATTACTTTCAAGTAATAAAATATATTCAAATGATAAGAGGCAAATTAGGATTTTCACCAAATGGCCATCCGTTTACAATACATTTTTGCTAACCACATCGGTTAGTTGTCATAAGTAATTGGAACCCATTTGTTAGCATTATATGCTAGATACCCTTAGTTACACCCTTTTAAGCCTATCTTTTCTTTTGATTTAACCCAGAAATTTTTACACCATGCACCTTAGACTTTCCCGAATCAAGTCCAAATGAAGTTCGAAACTATTTATTTTTGATGATTGCATGATTGACCACACCTTGTATGTGTATATGTTGTTCCAATGAAGATGGAGGTCGCTACTCTTATTTATATTTTTTTTGTAGCATGTGCTCATCCAAAGTGTGGGGGTGCTATTAAAAAAAAAAAAAAAAAAAAAAAAAAAAAAAAAAAAAAAAAAAGAGAGAAAAAAAAAAGAGAAAAAAAAAAAATAAAAGATAGTCAAGGAGCGATTATGGAAGATGGAGTTTATATGAAATACGGAATAATGATCGAAGAAGTTTGGTGGAGTAATCATTTGTGATATAAAGAGTTAGGATAGAATTTGGGCTTGATTCTTGTTTGATTTTTATTTTTATAGAACCAAATCAAATTCCCATGTCTTATCCCTTTCCCTTACCAATTACTTTATTCGAGCATTCGGATTTAGTGATGGCTTTGTTTAGATATGTAGCACATGTATGTTCTAGTGACCATCCGAGTTTTTGGGTAGTTGAAAAGCGTTGTTAGCGATCTGGTGAGTAAATTGGTGACCATCCGTTATGCAAGTAACATTGTTAGCGAACCAAGGCACGATCTAGTGACCATCCGTTGCTTGACTACACAAGGATTCGTTGTTAGCGAGCTATGATGTTCTTGTATGAAATATCTATACATTAGCTAGGTAATCAAAACCCTTTTGAAGCCTAAACCCAAATAAAAGACCTCTTTGATGTTTTATTTTGTTGTTTTGATACAAGTACAAGCTTATGGTAAGAGACATGAATCGCGTCTGAGCAATTGAGTGATCTACAATCAAATCTACTATCGAGTGTTGTGTGAATTTAAAATTTCCTTTGTGAGGTGCTTGGTGATGTTATCAAAGCTCGATTTAACTTGCATACATTTCAAGGATTTTTTCATGAACGTAATGAAAATACCATTGAGTTCAGTTTTTCTAAAAATTAGACTTGCTCGAGGGCGAGCAAAACTCAAGTGTGGGGGATTTGATAACGCTTAAATCTAACATGTTTTTAGGTGCGTTATTGCTAGTTTTGTGCATCATATTTGGTTATATTTGTGTGTATTTGTTGCTAAATGATGAAAAAGTGTGTATGTAAGTAAATATAGCCAAGTACAGGAAAAGTGGAGAAAATACGAAGAAATGAAGAGATTATGCACATAAGGAGAATTACGAGAAAGAAACCACACGATACTTCAAAGAATTGATTAGACCAAGACTTCTATGCCTTATATATCAAGAAAATATCTAATTCTATGAAAGAAATCAGTGGTACAGCAAAGGATCAAGCAAGTAACGAGAAAAGAAAAAAAGAGAAAATAAAAGTTGCATGGCAGAGTCATCCATCCGATCGGATGCTGCCCGCATCCGATTCGGATGGGTGAAAGTTTGAGACCCCGAGAGCTCCAACCGATCGTAGGAGCCAAATACCGATCGGTTGGCCGACACTGAAGTTACAAAGTTGCATTTAATGATGAATTTAAGCCCCATAATCATATAGGCTTATCATTTCTCGGCTGTTAACTCATATGGGACGTTTTTACTTGAAGAATAAGGGTTTCCTCACTTATTTAAGGAACCTTTAGTTAGTTTACAAAGAGAGTTCTTTTGGGGAAGTGACATAACCTAAAAAAGCTACACCACCTTATTATTATTGCCCGAAAGCTTGTAGTTGCTGTGAAAACGTCCAGGAGATCTTGAGTTCGAGTCTCAAGAGTTGCGTCCGTGTGTGGAGTTGTTTACGTGTGATAATAGGCGATTGGAGGAGTGTGGATTGCTATAGTTCCACAATTCTAGTTCTTGTAATTCCTTGATTAGGTATTTCTTGTTGAGTTATCATGAACTACTTTTACTTTTACTATATGATGAATGAAAGTTTGGTTAATTACTTGTGTTTGATTATGATTGTTATGGAGTAATTTTAGTTATACTTGTATGTGGATGATGTGACAATTGTTGGAGTAATCTTATCATAGTGATGCATGAAAAATATCTTGTTTTATGAGTTTGTTGAGATAAAATCTAATCTTGCTTAATTGGTTGGTAAAAACAATTTCAAAGATTCACAAAGGCCGAAAGGAGTTTTCTTTATGTTTTTATTCCAAAAAGTTAGTGCACTAATTAGTATGGATTGTGGTGTGTGACAAGCAACACCTTTACTCATTAAAATGGATTTGGAAACGATTTCATCACGAAAAAGGCCGAAAGAATTCGTAGGAATTCTTGAGATAAGAAATGCTTTCAAACAACAAAAAGGACTTAATAGAATTATCGTAATAGTTAATCATGGCCGAAAGGAGTTAACTAGGAGATTGAATTCTTAGATATGATTTCTCATGATAAAACCATTGATTGTGAATCATTCATTTTAAGTTGTGCATCATTACAAGTCACACCCAACTTGATTGGTTACTCTAAACAATTGTCTTGGAAACTACACACAAGTATATTAGTTTTTGATTGATTGAACCTTGCTTGTTTTTAGAATTTACTTCAAATTGGATTGACACTCCTTTTTGCTAAAACTTATTTACTAAACCTAAACCCCAATTCCCTTGGGACGATCTCGACTTACCCACCTTTACTACCACGGACGAGTATACTTGCTCGTATGTGTGATTAGAGAATTGGATAAATCGTGTTTATAAATTTTAAAACTTGAACACAACGACACGCACATCAGTATTACTTTACTTATTACAACAATATTGTTTCAATCACAGCTTGGAGAAAAGTAAGTGAATTCTGATCAGTTTAGGGAAGCTCTTACCTATTATGCATTGGCAAATGGGTTTTCTTTGTGGTATGTGAAGAGTACGAAACAATGATTATCTGTAAGTGTGGTCGAAGTAAAGAAGTTTTAAAGGATCCAATCAAGGGAAAACAAAGGAATTTTAACCAGTACCCAAGTGGTTCATAGGTCAATGAATGCAACTGGAGAATCTATGCGAAGTGGGTTAAAGAATTGAATACTTTTCAGGTTATTTCAATGACGGATGAGCATACATGTGTACGCGACTTCAATTATGGAAGGCTTGTTACTTTCAAGTGGATTGGAAGGAACTTTGGCGACAAAATTAGGATGAACCCAAAAATTACAATAGCTGCAATTCAAGAATTGGTTATGAAGAAATACCAATGTAAAGTCAGTTATACTCAGTGTTTGAATGCAAAGAAGTATGCGTTGAGTGAAGGTGAAGCTGCTATTCAAGATCATTATGGATTGCTAACGTCATACGCAAAGGCAATTGCAGAATCAAATGTCGGTTCGACAGTCAAAGTAGGTGTGACAGTTAACCCAGATGACAAGACCTACTTTGACAGATTCTATGTGTGTTTCCATGGGTTAAAGGAGGGTTGGATAAAGGGCTGTAGAAAGATAATTGCATTGGATGGGTGTTTTTTGAAGAAACCAAATTGTGGAGAAATTTTGACAGCGGTTGGAAGAGACGAAAACAACCACATATTCCTTGTGGCAAGGGCAGTGGTGACAGCTGAAAACAATGACAATTGGAGTTGGTTTCTTAAGTTGTTAGCTGATGATTTGATGATACCATTTGGTTATGATGTGACACAGATGTCTGATCAGCATAAGGTATAGATTTAATTTTGAGTTTAGAATTTCTCATACTTTGTTTCACATTTGTATTTATAACTGTATACACATATTTTGAAGGGTCTAATTGAAGCTGTTAAAGAGGTAATGCCTCTAGCAGAGCATCGATAGTGTGCACGCCATATTTATGAAGGGTTCAGGAAGCAATTCAGTGGCGTTGAGTTTCGCGGACTCTTCTGGGCTGCATCCAAAGCTTCATACCCACAACTCTTTAAGAAAATTATGCTGAAGATAAAGACAGCTAATCCCAGAGCACATGAATACTTAGAGAAAAAAGACCCAAAGACTTGGTCAAGAGTTTTTTTTCAAGAAGGAGTATGCTGCGAGGCCATTGAAAATGGTTTCAGCGAATGCTTTAACTCACTTTTGTGCACTGTCAGGGATAAACCAATAATAACTATGTTAGAGTCAATAAGAGTTACAGTCATGGAAAGGATGAACACTATGAGAATGCTGAGTGAAAAATGGACTGGTGACATTTGTCCGAACATCCAAAAGGTGTTAGAAGTTTCAAAGGATAACCAAAGGTACTTTCAAATTTAACAATACTAAACTTTGTTAAACTATTTTGTCTTATGCATTAAAACATACATTTACTTTAATTTTTTTGCAACTACTTACCAGGTTTTGGCATGTCATTCCATGTGGTGGAAATACATTTGAAGTCAGAAAGGGCTATGATGCTTTTACAGTAGATGAGCCAAAGAGAACTTGCTCTTGCAGGATGTGGCAATTGTCAGGTTTGCCATGTTCACATGCAATTGCTTGTATTTTTAAACTGGGTAAATTGGTTGAGGAATATGTGCCTGATTGCTTTAGAAAGGATAGGTATATGCTAGCCTATAGTGACTACATTAAACCTATGGATGGCATAAACTTCTGGCCTGACTGTAGTAACTTGTCTAGGATATTGGGTCCCATACCAAAGAAAATGCCTGGTATGCCTAAGAAGAAAAGGGTTAGGGCATCTCATGAACCAAAGTCAGGTAATAAGATATCTAGAGCAGGTGTTGTTATGACTTGCCAAAACTGTGGGGAGACTGGCCATAATAAGAAGGGTTGTAAGAAAGAACCTATACCCAAACCACCCAAAGAAAAAGGAAAAATAGGCAGACCAAAAAAGGTGATACCCACAGAAGAACCCTTGGTTGATGAAAGTGATATACCTGCATTTGTTAACAATACCATTGATGAGTTTGAAATGGGTGAAACAAATAGAAATAGTGTTTTCACATTTACGGATGGTAGGAGAGTTAACATGGGTAGAAATTTTGAAACTAGGAAGAAAGGTACCTTTGGATATGTTAAAATGAGAGGTGGAAAGCGTAAGTCTGGTGGACTAATACCCACACAGAGAATAGGCAGGATGGGAGCATGGTTAGGAATGGATGCAGATACTTCTGACACAATTGATACTTGCGAACCTCTTCATGCACCACAGACAACAGGTACTCTATAACAACACTATATTTCATAAACATCTGTACATGCTGCATAAAACTAACTTGTTTGTTTTGCAGGGTCAAAGAAAAGGAAAAAACATGGTGAAAACATACCTGGGACACAACAATCACAAGTTGTTGGGACATCAAAAGAACCAGCAGCAAGGTCTGGAAGAGGTGGAACATCAGCCACAAGAGGTGGAATGAAAAGAAGAAGCTTCACACAGTCAAGGTTTGTTGAACCACAAACAAGAGAAGAACCAAGAAGAGCTGCATCTGCTGAGCCACAGCCCAGGCAAGGAAGACCAAGAGCACAACCACAACCTCTTCCTCTAAGGATGAAGAGTCAAAGAATTCTCCATAAGAAGCTTTCTGTTCCAGTTACAGGTCCAGGATCAAGTATGGAGAATGAAATAGTCTTGGATTAAATTCCTTCAAGACTTTGTTAGCACATATTTTGGGAAATCTGTATTTTGTGCTAAAACTTTTAACAACCATGATCTGAATTAGGTTTGTAAAAAGTAAGAAACTGATATAGTGTAGGTTTGTAAAAAGTAAGAAACTGATATAGTGCTGCACTTTATGCCACTATTGTGCCCTATTTTGTCTACTGAAGGGCCTTGCTTAGTGAATGTAAAAAGTTGGTAGGAACCTGATATAGTGCTGCACTTGATGCCACTATATATGCTAGCCTATTTTGTTCATCGCAAAGGCATATAATGGAACAGGTTTCTGTGTTCTGGTTGTAACAATGTAAAGTGTTGATGCACAAACAATTGTTGTTATGAAAGAACACTTCTAGTTCAATGAAGCTTTCTTCTTTTATCATTGTTATACTTTGTAAGTGTAGTGTTAGTATTGACTTGTTAAATGGTATTTAACTCAATATATTTGATGCACTACTGTCTTGAACACATAATTCAACCACAAAATTTGGTTATGATGCTTTCATCACAATTATCATGTACAAAAAAATTGAACCATTTCATTACCATCCTAATGCACAC
Source organism: Artemisia tridentata subsp. tridentata (assembly GCA_021014915.2). Classification (NCBI taxonomy): domain Eukaryota; kingdom Viridiplantae; phylum Streptophyta; class Magnoliopsida; order Asterales; family Asteraceae; genus Artemisia; species Artemisia tridentata. The sequence continues at coordinate 194,949,128 of CP139508.1, read as the reverse complement.
AAACTACACCTATTAGAAACCTTGTACACTTAGTTTTTTAAGGATACAACAATGAGGCATAGTATCAACACAATTATCAAACCAAATAAAACCATCAACAAACTGCCATACACTTTTTCCTTGGACTTGAAAGCATTCAAATATTGGTAAATTAGTTCCATTGAAAGATCTGGACTTGGCTGTTGCACTGTCATACCACCAATATGGTTGGATAGCTGCAACCTCAACTCTTTGTTCTCATCATGTAGATTGAAGAATAGGTCTTTGTAGTAATCATAAGGTAATTCTTCATCAAGAAAACCATACACCCCAACCCGGAAAGGGTAAAGATATCACAAAAATGGTTTCATATCAGATCAAAACAAAGCATACATTTACAGTAATACAAGAATCTCAAAGGTTACAAATGAAATACTGAAATTACAAGGTTACAAATGCGAATACAAATTCTAAAAATATAATCTTCTAATCAACTCTAATCCAGAATAACTATCAAGTCTTCTAAGTCCAAGGTACTCTTCACTCATACCCAGCTTCCAACTAAAAACCTGCCGCAGGGAAAGAAATGCGGCTGAGCTTAAAAAGCCCAGTGAACAGATATATACGAAAACGAAAGCAAAAGAAAACGAACATGTATAGTTTGGTGCATTGGGTTTACAAAGGTATAGTCAAAGAGTACAAAGTAAGAAAGAAAAAGGGTAGGTCAGTAATCCACCACGAGCCCGAACACAAATCAAATATAGTAACCATGTCTTCATAATCATATAGAGGGGAGAGCTCTCAGATAATCAGATAATATGAGGGGTGTCCTCATTCTTCAAATGGAGTAGCTAACTCCCGAACTTGTGAAAGACGTGGATTGCACCCATGCATCAGTCACCGAACAATAATATAATATCAAATCATGTTAAATCCACTAATACGAACACGAACCTAGGATGCATCCATACGCCCCCCAACAATATACTGGCCATAATAAATGTAGTGTGCACATAATAATCAAATGGGGACGGTGTGGAACATCACTCGACCACACTGGAGTCATGTCATTGGTGCATCAATGACACGGCCATGTTACCTTCATGGCTAGGAAACGAACTTGGCTCGGGTATCAAACTGAAGGGTCAAAGGTCAAAGGTCCAAATCATAGCAAAGGTTCAAATAGTCTAAGTCATCGAATCATAGTCAAAGTCCAAATATCAAAGGTTCATGGCAAAGGGTCATCTCCAATATCAAAGTCGATGAGTCAAAACGAACGGATCAAAGGTTCATAATCAAATGGTTCATTTAAATTAAATCTTTATCAAATGATTTTCATAAAAATGATCTTTAATAACGGTTTTCACAAAAGTAGTCTTTAAAAGTAGTTTTCATAAAAGCTTAGCCCAATTCCAATTTAAAAGTGGTAGCGCATATTTCATAAACCTCATTTTAAAAATAGTTTTTCCTCAAAACATTTCCATGATATAATTAAAAAGGTTTTCACATCTAGTTACCAAAATCAAATGAACCCTCGAAGTATCAAGTGAGTCGAATACTAATATCACAAGGTAACGAACGAATATCAAATGGATCATTATAGAGGCTCAAAGCAAAAAGGTCATATCGAACATCAAAGTCAAAATGAATCAAACAAACGAACCAAAGTGTCAGGGAACGTAGCAATGGCTTAGGGAATCTTAAACGAATCAAGATCAATGAGTCATGAGAGGGAAAAACACCCTTACTGAAAAAGGGTAGAATATCTGTACCTTATACCGCAAGTGCAACATATCTAGAATATAAGGATCGGAGACAACTCCATCTTCAGCGAATCTACACGAATACATGGTCGTCTTATTATTAATATCTTCTTCAAATCAGATTTCTCATTTTAGTCGGCTTTCCATTTTTAGTAACTTTCCCTTTATAGCAGGTTTCCAAAATTAGCAAGTTTCCATTTTTAGAAAGTTTCATTATTTAGCAAGTTTCCAAAAATAGAAAATTTCCATAATTAGATAAATTCCACAAAGTAATTTGGTTAAGTCATTAATTAAGCCTCATTAAGGAAATAGGGTACATTTTAGCAAGTTATAAAAGTTTAGGGTTAATTATAACAAGTTTCCATATTTTAGGGTTTTAAATGTAAATATACCAAATTTAAAGGTTTAAAACAAAAGTATCACAAATTATCCATTTAAATAAGTAAGTTTTCCAGAATTACACTTTTAACCTTTAAGTTTAACAATTTACAGATTATACCCCTTTAGTTAGTTAAATTACAAAATAAACCTTATAATTACATAAATCACAATTTAATCCCTTACCATATATATATTTACACATCAAGCACTTTATTTTACCAGATTACAGAATATACCCTTTAAATTAATATGTGGTACGAAGACCCCTTCAAATTTCATAAATTACAAAACTAGTCCCTTTAGTTTCCAAAAACTATAATTCGAATCATATTTATTAATAATTACACATTAAGCCCTTTAAATATTCAAAATTACACATTACACCCTTCATATCATTATTTATACGAAATCACCTTAAGTTTCCAGAATTTACAAGATTAGCCCCTCTATTTTAATTAATTTCAAATTCGACATGTAAATTACAAATTAATCCTTTTACCTTCAAATTTCACACATAGCACCCCCATATTATTTTTTTACATTTCACCCCTGTTCCAAAATGACTTACAAAAATATCCCACAAGTTTAAAGATTTACAAAACACCCCCTTTAGTTTTCAAAAACCATTCGGTATTACTTTTAATTTACCAAACCCTAACCTTAATCCTTCCAATCATCAACCAATCATTACCCAATCATTAAAACACAATTAATAATCAGATTCAATCATAAAAACCCTAACCTTAATCGTACATTAGGGTTTTCTATTTTTTTTTCCTTTATTTTTCTTAAAATCCGATAACTAAAATAATTCCAACACAAGTGATTTAAGCTTCAACAAATCAAATGGCTATTTTTCCAGAGTTATATGATCATAATAGAGTCCAGAAAAATTATGTACAAGCCCTAGAAAAATCGTATAAACATATTTGGATTTTGTGTGTGTTTTTGCTCTTTATAATTCGTACGATCAAATAACCATGCATGATTCGATTCAGGTATTTTATATGAGTTATATATGATGTAATTAACATGAGAAAAATACCAAATCAATTTTAGAACATGTGAATTAGGCGCAAGAATTATGTACCTCTCGGATGAATAATTCGACACAAAATAAATCCCTACGTTCGAACCAAGCTATCCACGACCCAAATCCTATTTTTCCTAGCTTCTTTGGATGATGAAGAACACCAGAAAAATTCCCAAGAGTTTCCAGAAAATCGAATGAAGGTGGGAGGGATTTTTGTAGTTGTCGATCTTATTTTTAGGGTTTTCGGATAGGAAACAAAATAAATGGGGTGACTATTTCATAGATGAGCCGTGTGAATAGGGGGAGGGGTGCTCAAATTTCGGTTCTATTTGAAGATAAAAATCAAATTTGATTTTTGGTACAATTTTCCTTAATTAAATGATATTATCTTGATTTAAATAGGCTTTTAAATATAAATAAAATAATTAAATGAAATTTTCGGTACATATAATATTCTTGAGGTGCAACAATAATTTTTGGACATGTAAAAAAAATGTTACAATGTTTCCTCAGAATTATTTCACTTCATATGTAGCTCATTACCAAAGGTTTGGAATTAATTTGGTGCTTTATATACTTATTAATCAAATTTTAAAGTTACAAGGGCAATTTGGTCTTTGCATGTTTTAAATTTTTGGGTATTACAACTTCTTCCCCTCTAAAAGAAAATTTTCGTCCTCGAAATTTGAAGTCGCAAGGTTAAACAAATTCGTAGGAAGTCGCAAAAGTTCATCACAAACATTCTCACGCCCGAGGAGGTTCTTTCAAAAGATCTTCAGACCAAAAGTTTCTCATGACTCAATCAAAACAAGGTGGGTTCAAATTCCTCAGAAGAAGACAAAATTAGGTTGATTCCGATCAAAAGACCATGCAAGAAAAATGGAGGATAGGTGAATCTTCCGGAAAGCTCATATGGAATACGAACAAGATTTCAAATCAAATTGACTGAGGTCACCAGCATGCAAAACGAGAGTCCAAACTCATCCAGATAACTAATGAACGAAAGCAGAGTATACGCATAGATAGGATGAACTTAAAGTCTCACTAATCACGGATAATCCAACGGAGATTCAAATTCTAAACTTCTTAGGTACTCCCCAAGATATCCTATGCCCACAACAAGTGCACGTTATATGATGTAAGTATTATCACGTTGGCCAGACGTCATAATACTGGCATCATATAAATATGCCCTCATGATAGTCATACTTTATCTCAAGTGGTAATCAAAACCACCTATCTTAATCCACCTAGTACTTCTACAGTCTCAGAGGTCAACTAAAATCGAATGCCTTAGTCAAGAGGGAAAACAAAACTATTCGCAAGAGTATCAAAACCCCATATTGCTTAGCAGAAGTGAGATACGCCGTCACAAGCATCATATCTTCCACAATTCGCCAAAATCTCTCAAAACAAAGCCATCACCGAACATACGAAAAATGAACACGAACTGAAATGCTTCTAGGAAACTTAAATCATCAGAGGATCTTATTACTTTATAACGAAATTTAAGAGGGTCAACGGAAATGAAAGTTAGTCGCCAAAATCTTCGGCCTTCATAGAATCAATTCTTCCAAACATAAAGGGTCTGTTTCAAAAATCCGTTCATTCAACACATCCAATCTCCTCAAGTCCGGTTAATCTGTCTTCGTCTGTCCATCAATCGGGAAGTGAAACCAAAATCGGAAACTTGTGTTTGGTTCGTCGAGCCTCCTGCATTTCTTCTTGGAATGTGATGGAGTAATGTGAATTTCTGGCATGCTCTTTAAATTCTTTCATCGTCCAGTCTACATCCGCTCTCAATTCATCTTAGTACAACCAAGATGAATAGGGAAGTGAGACTGTACGTCTTCATCAGTTCCATGTTCGCCATCTTGACTAGATCTTCTGCGTCGCCAACACTTCTACCTTGTAAGGAATGTCTTCACTCTTCAGGGTAGCCGCCATTGTTGTCAACTCCAGGTCAGGCAGTGAAATAATTCTTCTGATATGTTTCTAGTTGTCTTGATGCATACGAAAAACTTTCTGTGCAGCAAGGGAGTATCACCGAGTCTCTTTCTGAAATATCCCAAAATTGTTCCGCCCGAGGGTAAGGAAGCTAATTTCTATTTCAGCTTTTCCAAAACTCCATTCTCAATCAAACTAAGCTGTTTCTCTCTGTTCACGAAATTTCTCAATGGTATCATAAGTTGCAAACATCTTCTAGAATTCTTCTGCAAAGTTCAAAAGGTTTCAGTTCTCCGTTCTGCTATCGGTCTTGACCAATTGGTGATAGTTTTCAAAACTTGCGGGATTTAAAGAGGTATCCTCAAATAAGAACATCGTTGTCTTTACAAATATCAATCTCTCAGAATGCACAAACGATCGACAAATTTCCTAGCAAAGTGCAAAGATGATTTTCATGCTCTTCCTCGTTTCCGAACATACTATTAAGTCATACAATGACCATTTGCCCAAGTACTCACGAGAAAACACTATTTATCAAATTCACGAAACAGTCACAGCTTTAGCTAATACTATTAGCGTCACTAACCGTCATAGCCGTCATTACGAATACGGAAGTGATTTCAAGAATAACTTCAATTCATCAGAAGGAAACTTTGCGCTCCGAAAATTAAACAAATACATAGTCGTTTCAGGGTGGATGAATATTGGCTCCTAACAGTAATACGGTTCAGCTATTTCCAGTCACCATCCTTCTCTATCGCGATTGAAACTAAAACACGCCTAGAAGATACACTTAAACAAACTTACTTCCTGGTCTTCGGTTGCTGCTCTTCCCGGTTGCTCAATTCAACAGGTATGATTCCGGACACATCTGAAAGACACCTTCGCTTGGTGACTAGACAATCACTCGGTATCATGTCAAATCTTACTTCACATTCCGGTGGAAAACTTGGTGGTTCAGTCACGAATCATATTCAGAAAACTCAGGGTGCCAAATAATTCTCAAGATGAGATTCATTCATTGGTGTACGAAATGGGTTCTAGGAAAATTTCATAACCGCGAAGGTAACACACGAGTCTCCAGAGTAATAGTGATAGCAAAGGGTTTAACAAATCGGTAATCGTAGTAGGGAGTTCAAAATTGTTTCAAACGCCAAAGGTGAGACATAGAAGGGTAGTTGTCAATATTTGAGTGATCAATCAACCAATTCCTGGTAGGAATAAAATCGAAGTTAACTATCCGAAGAAAGACAGATCAGCATAGCAAAACTTATCATTCAAAAGTGAGGGGGAAACATTCTTATACTCGTGGTTAAACACCACAAGACTTCTCGTAGGGACAGAGATGGGTGAAACAAAATCAAATAGTGTCGGAAGATTCATAGGTACTTATCAAAAGAAAAAGACAAATAAAAAAACATATTCAGTACGTCATTGCCATGGAGGTTCTCAGAGTGGTCGAAGAGGCGTCAAAATGATTAACGAAAGGATCAGAGATCAGAGTCAAAATCTGAAGATGAGGATCAAATAGTGTCAGGCAATTATTATGAAATTCTCAATGCCTTCAAGATTTAATCAGGTTCAAATCTTAGGTGGTGCAAAGCATAAGCTTTCACTTTCCAAAAGTGGTATCAACAGGATCTAACCAAAAGCAAGGCACGAATCAGAGTGATGCGGAAGCAATGATACCTAAACAAATGCCTTATAGTCTACCCATTCCTCACTGGTCAAAACTTACGTTCCTATAGGGAAATCTTAAAGCAAATTTTCAAAGGTTGTCTTACGAGCGCCTACAGGGAAAACTTAGTGGTCCTAACTTACACAGGCCAAGGGTAAATGTATTACGAATCGCAGCCTGTCGCTCTGATACCATAATTGTAACACCCCAACCCGGCAAGGGTAAAGATATCACAAAAATGGTTTCATATCAGATCAAAACAATGCATACATTTACAGTAATACAAGAATCTCAAAGGTTACAAATGAAATACTGAAATTACAAGGTTACAAATGCGAATACAAATTCTAAAAATATAATCTTCTAATCAACTCTAATCCAGAATAACTATCAAGTCTTCTAAGTCCAAGGTACTCTTCACTCATACCCAGCTTCCAACTAAAAACCTGCCGCAGGGAAAGAAATGCGGCTGAGCTTAAAAAGCCCAGTGAACAGATATATACGAAAACGAAAGCAAAAGAAAACGAACATGTATAGTTTGGTGCATTGGGTTTACAAAGGTATAGTCAAAGAGTACAAAGTAAGAAAGAAAAAGGGTAGGTCAGTAATCCACCACGAGCCCGAACACAAATCAAATATAGTAACCATGTCTTCATAATCATATAGAGGGGAGACCTCTCAGATAATCAGATAATATGAGGGGTGTCCTCATTCTTCAAATGGAGTAGCTAACTCCCAAACTTGTGAAAGACGTGGATTGCACCCATGCATCAGTCACCGAACAATAATATAATATCAAATCATGTTAAATCCACCAATACGAACACGAACCTAGGATGCATCCATACGCCCCCCGAACAATATACTGGCCATAATAAATGTAGTGTGCACATAATAATCAAATGGGGACGGTGTGGAACATCACTCGACCACACTGGAGTCATGTCATTGGTGCATCAATGACACGGCCATGTTACCTTCATGGCTAGGAAACGAACTTGGCTCGGGTATCAAACTGAAGGGTCAAAGGTCAAAGGTCCAAATCATAGCAAAGGTTCAAATAGTCTAAGTCATCGAATCATAGTCAAAGTCCAAATATCAAAGGTTCATGGCAAAGGATCATCTCCAATATCAAAGTCGATGAGTCAAAACGAACGGATCAAAGGTTCATAATCAAATGGTTCATTTAAATTAAATCTTTATCAAATGATTTTCATAAAAATGATCTTTAATAACGGTTTTCACAAAAGTAGTCTTTAAAAGTAGTTTTCATAAAGGCTTAGCCCAATTCCAATTTAAAAGTGGTAGCGCATATTTCATAAACCTCATTTTAAAAATAGTTTTTCCTCAAAACATTTCCATGATATAATTAAAAAGGTTTTCACATCTAGTTACCAAAATCAAATGAACCCTCGAAGTATCAAGTGAGTCGAATACTAATATCACAAGGTAACGAACGAATATCAAATGGATCATTATAGAGGCTCAAAGCAAAAAGGTCATATCGAACATCAAAGTCAAAATGAATCAAACAAACGAACCAAAGTGTCAGGGAACGTAGCAATGGCTTAGGGAATCTTAAACGAATCAAGATCAATGAGTCATGAGAGGGAAAAACACCCTTACTGAAAAAGGGTAGAATATTTGTACCTTATACCGCAAGTGCAACATATCTAGAATATAAGGATCGGAGACAACTCCATCTTCAGCGAATCTACACGAATACATGGTCGTCTTATTATTAATATCTTCTTCAAATCAGATTTCTCATTTTAGTCGGTTTTCCATTTTTAGTAACTTTCCCTTTATAGCAGGTTTCCAAAATTAGCAAGTTTTCATTTTTAGAAAGTTTCATTATTTAGCAAGTTTCCAAAAATAGCAAATTTTCATAATTAGATAAATTCCACAAAGTAATTTGGTTAATTTATTAATTAAGCCTCATTATGGAAATAGGGTACTTTTTAACAAGTTATAAAAGTTTAGGGTTAATTATAACAAGTTTCCATATTTTAGGGTGATATTACCAAGAATCCACGTTAGGAGGTGGAGGAAACACCATAAACTCGAACTAAAGATTAAACTTTGAATTTTTGGTTTATTGATTGCCGAGGTGTGTATGTATTCTAGAGAGAGAAGTCTAGAACACACACACACCTCGTGTGTTACAAATGAATCCTCAACCCTCCTTGTATTGACATAGGAGGGTATTTATTACAAGCTACAAGTTCTAACTTTGCAATAAGACTAAACTAGTCCTTGTACTTTGAATGCTATTGCAATTCCCACATATGACAAAACTTTAAAGCTAACAATCTCTCCCCAAAGTGAAGTCATATGGGAATTGCTTACAATGTTCCCTACAAGTAAAATATAAACAGTAAGTACAGAGAATAATCTTCAAACTTCATTACTTCGTTCAGCTTGCAGAATCTTCTCAGCTTTTATTTCTTTACTTGCAGACGAACCATGTGAGCAAATCTAATTAGGGTTTAATATAGAGTGCCCTGAGTACTCTCCCCTAATTAGTGCTCTCCCCCAAACTGACAACCTCATATTTTGAATGCCCTGAGTGCCCTGCAGTTCGGGGGAATAAGGTATCAACATCTTTATCTCACCAAATGCATCCCAGTTATTTTTCCCATGAGAGATCAGCTCGTACATTTCTCTCCCCTGCTGGTTACGATTAATCGGAATCAGCATACTGATGTGTACGTGAAATACAAACTGGAAGCCCTTTATCAGGAATCATATCAGCCCGTGAGAAGATGTCGATATACCCAATCTAACCTCCTGTATCAAAAACAACGGCTTCATGTAGTGACTACTGATGGAGAAAACCCACTATGACGAACTTGAGACTGAAATAGAATAACCCAAACTTGTGACTTAAACTTGCACGATAGTGTGACTAAGAACCTATACTGAGCACTACAACGTAACTCCTTAAAGCATATAGGTCGTTTCATATACCCATCCATCCTTCCTTAACTGTATATGAACATCTCTTGAATTATCCACATCTTTGTGTGACACTGAGTACTACAACGTATCTCCTTTAAGTGATAGTTAACTAGGTCTTCGTCCATCCTCCCCTTGACCTATGAAAACTAGATAACCCAAGACTTAATCACTATTCCCATGAGTGCCCAAACAAGGATCTCGAAGAATCATGCATCCAACCAACCCCGATATCTTCAAGATACTAAGTACACGTACCTGAGATATTCCACTTCAACTTCAAATAAGTAATAATGAATCATCATCCTTGTAGCCACAGCTGATAATTTGACCATTGTCATCTGATTGTGAATCTTGATCAGGATCTTTTAGGCTATACGTGGTGATGTTGAAGGTGTAGTCTGATAAAATTATTTGTGATGTTGGTGTGAAATATGCCATAAAATGACATTATAATGATGCTGGGAAAATTTGAGTTTTACAATTTTTACGCCAAAAATTCCCCGAAAAATTCGAATTTTGGCCTAAAAATTTGAATTTTGGGCCAAAATTTTCACTCTTGAACCAGAATTTGAATCTCGCGTAAAAATTGTCCGTTTAGTCCCCTGAGAAAATTAAATTTTACTCGGATTTTCCGCCAAAAAACTCTTTTTTTTTTTTTTTTCTTTTTTTTTTTTTTTTTTTTTTGCCAAAGGTTGTCCGATATCTCAATTCCCTTCTTTGTCCGATATCGCAATTGGTACAAAGATGTCGGACAAAGCTGAATACTGAACTGCGATATGTATGATCAGATGTCAAATGCGATAACCATCTGAGTTGTCAACTGCGATAAGGTCAAATGCGATAGAGCAAAACAGCGATGCCAAATGCGATAAGGCCAAATGCGATAAGGCCAAATGCGACACCTATCGCAATTCTCATACAAGAAATGCGATAATCACTACGAATTGCGATAACCTCGCTGCTTTTCTTCAATTGCGATAAAACGCAACTTTTGCCCACTTTTGTTGACTTTGTTGTGTCACATGCCTAGACCTTATCTTGTAAGATATTGCTACTGACAATCTTTCACCAACTTGAGCAATAATTCTTTTGGAAAGAATTACACGCCAAAGAAAGTCAGTAAAATATTCACAAACAAATCTTGCATAATCTTCAATACTTTTGGTCGATCTAGAGACTTAGAACACCAAAAAATTCAACCTTCCACAACAAGATTTTTGCAAACCAACTCTTTAACACACAACAGACACAACCTTTGATCTTCAAAAGGTGTACGATTTCAAGATAAACACCAAAAGGGTCACATTTTTATGAAACAAAAACGCAAACAGTTGGGTTCATTTAAACATAAATCGAACACAAAAACATTTAAAACTGCTACTGATGAACAGTAACAAGATAGAACACACCAAAAAATCACATTGTTTACCTCAAACACACCACGATTCGCCCCCGGTTAGCTCTTGATACCAATTGATATTACCAAGAATCCACGTTAGGAGGTGGAGGAAACACCATAAACTCGAACTAAAGATTAAACTTTGAATTTTTGGTTTATTGATTGCCGAGGTGTGTATGTATTCTAGAGAGAGAAGTCTAGAACACACACACACCTCGTGTGTTACAAATGAATCATCAACCCTCCTAGTATTGACATAGGAGGGTATTTATTACAAGCTACAAGTTCTAACTTAGCAATAAGACTAAACTAGTCCTTGTACTTTGAATGCTATTGCAATTCCCACATATGACAAAACTTTAAAGCTAACATAGGGTTTTAAATGTAAATATACCAAAGTTAAAGGTTTAAAACAAAAGTATCACAAATTATCCATTTAAATACATAAGTTTTCCAGAATTACACTTTTAACCTTTAAGTTTAACAATTTACAGATTATACCCCTTTAGTTAGTTAAATTACAAAATAAACCTTATAATTACATAAATCACAATTTAATCCCTTTCCATATATATATTTACACATCAAGCACTTTATTTTACTAGATTACATAATATACCCTTTAAATTAATATGTGGTACGAAGACCCCTTCAAATTTCATAAATTACAAAACTAGTCCCTTTAGTTTCCAAAAACTATAATTCGAATCATATTTATTAATAATTACACATTAAGCCCTTTAAATATTCAAAATTACACATTACACCCTTCATATCATTATTTATACGAAATCACCTTAAGTTTCCAGAATTTACAAGATTAGCCCCTCTATTTTAATTAATTTCAAATTCGACATGTAAATTACAAATTAATCCTTTTACCTTCAAATTTCACACATAGCACCCCCATATTATTTTTTTACGTTTCACCCCTATTCCAAAATGACTTACAAAAATATCCCACAAGTTTAAAGATTTACAAAACACCCCCTTTAGTTTTCAAAAACCATTCGGTATTACTTTTAATTTACCAAACCCTAACCTTAATCCTTCCAATCATCAACCAATCATTACCCAATCATTAAAACACAATTAATAATCAGATTCAATCATAAAAACCCTAACCTTAATCGTACATTAGGGTTTTCTATTTTTTTTCCTTTATTTTTCTTAAAATCCGATAACTAAAATAATTCCAACACAAGTGATTTAAGCTTCAACAAATCAAATGGCTATTTTTCCAGAGTTATATGATCATAATAGAGTCCAGAAAAATTATGTACAAGCCCTAGAAAAATCGTATAAACATATTTGGATTTTATGTGTGTTTTTGCTCTTTATAATTCGTACGATCAAATAACCATGCATGATTCGATTCAGGTATTTTATATGAGTTATATATGATGTAATTAACATGAGAAAAATACCAAATCAATTTTAGAACATGTGAATTAGGCGCAAGAATTATGTACCTCTCGGATGAATAATTCGACACAAAATAAATCCCTACGTTCGAACCAAGATATCCATGACCCAAATCATATTTTTCCTAGCTTCTTTGGATGATAAAGAACACCAGAAAAATGCCCAAGAGTTTCCAGAAAATCGAATGAAGGTGGGAGGGATTTTTGTAGTTGTCGATCTTATTTTTAGGGTTTTCGGATAGGAAACAAAATAAATGGGGTGACTATTTCATAGATGAGCCGTGTGAATAGGGGGAGGGGTGCTCAAATTTCGGTTCTATTAGAAGATAAAAATCAAATTTGATTTTTGGTACAATTTTCCTTAATTAAATGATATTATCTTGATTTAAATAGGCTTTTAAATATAAATAAAATAATTAAATGAAATTTTCGGTACATATAATATTCTTGAGGTGTAACAATAATTTTTGGACATGTAAAAAAAATGTTACAATGTTGCCTCAGAATTATTTCACTTCATATGTAGCTCATTACCAAAGGTTTGGAATTAATTTGGTGCTTTATATACTTATTAATCAAATTTTAAAGTTACAAGGGCAATTTGGTCTTTTGCATGTTTTAGATTTTTGGGTATTACAATTATCAAACCAAATACAAGCATCAACAAACTGCCATACACTTTTTCCTTGGACTTGAAAGCATTCAAATCTTGGTAAATTAGTTCCATTGAAAGATCTGGACTTGGCTGTTGCACAGTCATACCACCAATATGGTTGGATAGCTGCAACCTCAACTCTTTGTTCTCATCATGTAGATTGAAGAATAGGTCTTTGTAGTAATCACAAGGTAATTCTTCATCAAGAAAACCATACACCCCACATTTCTAAACATCATTAAGATCAAAAAATTAGAAAACAAAAATGTAAAAACTTTTGATAATGATTGTTACTGGTAACTTACCCATGTGGGGCAACCCTTGAATCTTCGACCCGGATTCGTGGGAGTCCAAGCAACTTGCTCATAAATTGGAATCTTATAATCACAATGCGTTTTTTCACGGATTTCTTCAGGAGTATAGAATCTTCGTTTAGATCGACATGATGAAGTTGATGAGCGCATATTTTTTTAGAATGAATTGGGGAAGGTTGTATGTTTTAAATTTGATAGATGGATTAGGGTTTATATGCCTGGGTGAAAGAAATAAAATGGGGAAGAAGTTTTTTGTTTTTTAACAATAAATATAGATAGCCAGCGTGGCATGTTGAGTTGTCAAGAAACCTGTACACATGGACAACACCGGTTGAGCAGGTGAAATATTACCCACAAAAGAGAAAAAAGACAACTTAATGGTGTTGGAAAGTAAATTTTTTTGTTCGCTACCCTGAAGACGAAACAGTGGCAAGTATAATACTTTTTTTAATAATTTGCCCTCAAAAATATATATATAAATAGCACGTCAGTACACTCTCCACTACTCATTGCCGCCACTATTGCTTCCTGGTTTTCCGAATGATGCCAACATCTTCAGTTTCATCTTACACGTAAATGCATGTTACGCATGATAAAGATAAATTTAACTGAAAACCAATAAAGAAGCAAGTACAAAATGAAATGAAACATATATAAGTAAAGAATTTCTCTAATAGAAGATGATCCTTGGATTGTTTAACCGAGATTAGGGGCTTATTTCATTCTAGATATCGCCACAACCAAGTAATGTAACAAGTTATTCACTGAAGGAATCAACATACATGTTTCAGCTTACAAGTCAAGATATCGTGTTGTGAATAGCAAATGCAAGTTCTTCGATCTAGTTATGCACGAGCAAATTAAGCTTCATGCAAGATTGCAATTCGAGTTGCAGCCTTGCATGTCAAATGGTTTAAGGCGTATTCTTCATTTGGTAGTGCGTACTTCACTACCACATAAAAGCTCGTTCAGATCACCTTATATAGATCGGTTTTGTAAAAAACCGATCGATTTAAATAAAATGGAGGCCAACGTGGAAAATATAATGGCAATTGGATCGGTATTTACCAAAAATTCGCTTTCCTTTATGTTTTTATTCAAAAAGATCAGTTATATACAAAACAACTGATCTATTTGTCTTACGATTTTGTTCAAAATTTTTGTCAAATAACTAAGCGGGCTAATTTTTTTCATTCTCCCGCTTCTTCACTTTACCCTATCTTTTCCCTCTTTCATTTAACTAGTAGCCGCTTACAAACAAAATTCCATATCTACAAACACCTTCCAAATCCACCATTAATCAATCAGGTATATTAACTTCATCCAACATCAATATTATTATAAACTCTAAGTTCCAGCCTATTAAAGGCCTTTTTAAGTCTTATGTGTTCAATTTTAATGTAATATTGTGGTTATTATATGTACTAATTACACATTACAATATGATTTCGAATCCTTGATTTTGCAAGTATTGACCTTATCAAACTCCAGTTATCACTTATAATTGTTTTACTCTAAGGTTTCATATGTTGTTTTTATTGAAACCAAACTAGTTTTCTTTTGATTCTATGGGTATATTGAGCTTTTAGGTATACAGGATCTTATGTATAGCAGAATTAGTATATGGTGAATTGAGCTTTAATGGGCATTTTAAAGGATTTTTGATGAATTTCTTTTTTTATTTTATCATAGTAAATGTATTGATATACTAGTTAAATTTGCATAACAGCTATGTACTATAAGTTTTACTTCTTTTTGTATTTGGCTATCTGACTTGTTTTCATATGTGACACTCTCATGATGGTCAATTGCAACAAAAAGATACAAACAACAGGCACATTAGAGTTTGATAACTAATAGAATACCGTATAGGAATATGAGACACTAGTGGATGATAATTGTTATTAGTAAAGATAAAATATTTGTTCGTTAGATATTTTTATTTTTTACTTTCAAGTTTGCTATGTATTTTTCTCTTATCTTAACTCACTTATTATGTTTACACTGGTTTTCAGAATGTGAATGTATATATAAGGAGGAACAAGAAGACCATTGATATGTTTTATACATTCCTTACATTTAAGGTTTCTGGCATTTTTTTTGAGACCCGGTTTATGTAATTTAAAATCTTACAGCTAAACGTTATGTTTGTATACACTTGCCACTGATATACTACTATTTTATTTTACATTTTGAGAGCTTGTGTAGAGACCTGAATGCTTTTTGCCATTATCAAGCGAAGGCGCACTTACTGAAATTGAAGGTAAATATAGTTTATCTTTAGGATGATTCGGGAAGTACAAAGGTATGGAGTAACACCACACTACTTTCTTATACACATAGGGGCTGTTTGGTATTGCTTCATGAATGTGCTTATATAGGGGCTGATAGAACTATTTATATATGGGTTGTATGGGATTGCTTATTTAAAGTGTTTGTAGTGTTGTTTGGCATTGCGTACTTACACAGCTTTCTTATACACATAGGGGCTGTAGCGGAATTATCAGCCAAGAGATGCTCCCTATCACATGAAGATCACGACAGAGTTCAGCTGATAGTTTATTAAGATAATCAATAACATCTTTGACACCACAATGGATGTCATGAGTCTCCTATTCTCTTGAAACCGTATAGGGATAAGGTAAAAAAATGACTAATATTACATGATATATAATAATACAAGTATCTTCTATTGCAGTCCACAAGTTGCATAGTTCGATTCCAGATTCTTGACATATTGTTGATGTCTACACGACTTTGTGTTAATACACATGTTACTTTATTTTGTTCATTACTTCTTAAAGGTAACCATTATTAACTCATTTGTTTGTTCTCTTTATGACAGTTGATTGATACAGTCGATGCCTTCATTGCGGAAGGTGGAAGTTGAATGGGATTGCAATATCAGTGCACCAGTGCATCTATCATTTCTCATAGGTGATCAGGGGATACACGTAGTAACAAGCAATACAACAATTATCATTCGAATTGTGTTCTTTGTTCCGGGATAGTTAAATGGTGTTGTATTTTTTGAAGCCATTTGGTAGCGTATTATAAGACGATGATTTTGTTGAACACATATGTATTGGAATATTAGTGTATTTTGTGTGATTGAACAGAAATTTGGGAAAAAATATGGGTTTCGATAATTTTTTTTTTTTAATTTTAAAATTGACTTAATAGATCGGTTCTTAGGTATCAAATGATCTATTTGTTATATTAGTCAGATCGGTTCTCAACCGATCTATTTGTGTTTCGCTCAAATAGATCACCCTTACATAGAGTGGTTCAAAAAAGGGACCAGGGTGCGTTTTAGGGGATTACACACACCTATATATGGATTTTTACGGCTTAGTGTTAATTTTTGTAAAAACCTCGATTTTCTCTTAAATGTACCCGGCTAAAAAAAATTGTATTTCTAGCAGTGCTTAGTTTTATAAATGCACGTGGTCAAATATTCTACTCTTTCCATCCCAATATCCATTCTACTTTGCATTTTTATTCACTCAGTTTAACACTGCCTTGTTTCAAAAATATATATATCTAAATAGCACATCAGTACACTCTCCACTACTCATTGCCGCCACTATTGCTTCCTGGTTTTCCGAACGATGCCAACATCTTCAGTTTCATCTTACACGTAAATGCATGTTACGCATGATAAAGATAAATTTAACTGAAAACCAAGAAAGAAGCAAGTACAAAATGAAATGCAACATATATAAGTAAAGAATTTCTCTAATAGAAGATGATCCTTGGAATGTTTAACTGAGATTATTAGGGGCTTATTTCATTCTAGATATCGCCACAACCAAGTAATATAACAAGATATTCACTGAAGGAATCAACATACTTGTTTCAGCTTTCAAGTCAAGATATCGTGTTGTGAATAGCAAATGCAAGTTCTTCGATCTAGTTATGCACGAGCAAATGAAGCTTCATGCAAGATTGCAATTCGAGTTGCAGCCTTGCATGTCAAATGGTTTAAGGTGTATTCTTCATTTGGTAGTGCGTACTTGCATTTAAAGTGTCTTTGTTTTTTTGCCTCTTGAGCATGTTAAATCTTTTTTTCTTTTTTTTTTTTATTATTTATTTTTTTTTGAAAGATGAATTTCGCTTGAGCATGTTAAATCTATATATATATATATATATATATATATATATATATATATATATATATATATATATATATATAATATTTTTTTTTTTTTTTTTTTTTTTTTTTTGCTTCTTGAGCATGTTAAATCTATTAACTACATTTTTTATGACATTCTTCCTTATGCAAAATTCATTTTTTTCGCAAATAAAAATGAGTGGAAAAAGAAGAAAGAAAGTGATAACGACGCCAACTATATGTATACTTTCACTTAAAACTACAAAAGAAACGTACTACATAAGAAACACTCAGATTTGGTTGGCTATTACTATAAAATTATATGATTGACCTTAAATTCCTGTGCAAATAATTTTATAATGATGTTCTTTTGTTGACATACACATAAAAAATTATATTCTCGTTTCTTAGGGTCTAACTGAATACGCATTTAGCTAATAAAATAAATTTTCTGTGTTGAATTATGCAAAAGAAGACATATTCATTACAAAGCTAATTTGCTCTCTTGAAACGTTCTCCACTCGGTTTGATTACGTCATAACCCATGATTATATAGAGTCGATACCATCTTACTTTCACATGAAAAAACTGTTTAAGAAGATTAAATAAATTGTGGATTTAATTTTTTCAATATCTATTATTGTTTATAACTATAAGCAAAGAGTTGAAGAATCGCTTTCTTTTCAATACTTTCGGTTTTAATTTTCAATCGAATTAACAAAATGAAAAGTGTCGGAATGCTAGATGTTATGCGTGGACCTTGTCTGTAGAACATGATCAACATACGCATAGAGTTAAAGTCATGATCTCTTAACTAATAAATAATAATGATTTAGAAGTTTTACAAAGAGATTTAATGTTTGATAAGAGCCGAGATTTGATAAGGCCCTTTGAGTGGCCAAGACTTCAAAAACACTAGAGAGAAATAAGACTTTTTTTAACAAAATTCTTTTTCATACTTTAACTGAGTTCAAAGATTACATATAAACAATAACACAAACTGTAATATCATAACTAATTAACCCACTAACCTACACTAACTTACCCAGTGTAACCTACACGAAACTTGCATGAGAAAATGTAAACGTGCATGGAAGACTAAAACAATAATTTTGACCAAGTCATTCATTCACCCACGATAACATTATGCACATTCATCAATACTCACCGTCTTAAAGCGAGCCTAGTCCTCAAGGCTCATGGTCTTGTACCTCGGGTCGTACGTGTGGCTCCCAAGATGGGTCATCTTCGGATTCAAGAAGAACATAATTTGGTGGATAGCATTGGTGAACGGGATGATATGTCTTCGCGCATCGAAAACCAAGGGTGATGAAGAGTGAGGGCGAAAACCGAACTCGTTTGGCTTCTAACTTGTCCTCCAGTGTGGAAAAGTCACAAGTTTGATGAAGGTTGGTTGAGTGGAAGATGGCCATATCACGATGGATTATTGGCGACAACGGGGGAGGAGTGTAGGTGGTGACCTGGATGTCGGTCTTATAATCCTAACAAGAAAACTCCCTGCCAAAAAATGTTATCATAATCTTCAAAAGTAGCCTCATTCTATAAAGACTTCATAATCTTCATAAATGAATTAGGGTGTGTTTCTTTTCTTTTTTCTTTTTTTTCTAGATTAAGTGGTAAGTGGGTTCATGTGGGTCCCATATTTGTTAGTATCACTGGATGGGAAGGATCTCATTTTTCTTCCTCTTATTATAGAGATGAAACAAATGAATAAATGGACTACACTTTAAAAAGAAATAATATTAAATAGCTTAGTGGGGCCAATTCCTTCCATTAAAGTATAGAGATGAAACAAATGAATAAATGGACTACACTTTAAAAAGAAATAATATTAAATAGCTTAGTGGGGCCAATTCCTTCCATTAAAGAAAAAAGAAACAGGGCCTTAGTCACCATAAGCCCATCATTAGAAATAGTCCACTGCTCCAAAAGACCATTATTCTTCCAATATGATCAATTCCAATAACCAATCCAGAAACCATATCCATATACCACGACCAAAAATAAAACTTCACATATGCTACCAAAAACTCCTCTTCAATATGGCAGAAAACAACTTCAATATAATCATTTGAACCAGTCCACGAACTAGTCCAAAAATCCATATCATTATAACCAGGTGATAGATACATCTTCACAAGTAATGCCAAACACTCTCTTCAGCAACACATATAGAAACATCAATACAAACAAGCCATTTTTCAGCAATCCAGCAAGAACAAACACATAAAAACTCCAAATAGCAGCCTTTACCACCAATTGCTTCTTATCACCATTTCTAATCTTCTAGCTAGAACTCCGAATAGCAGCCTTTACCATTTTCAAACCAAACCAGCAAAAAAGCCAAACACATAAAAACTCCAAATTACACCATGAACTACCATAATCAAAGCACACCATAAAAACTCCAAACATTCTCATATAACTGGATTAGGCACATAATCCACATCACTCTGTAACACGTGAAATTTCCAAATTTCAGCAGCTTCAAAGGACTGTTTCGATCTTCTAATCTTCGAACTGAGCAACCTTAATCTAACATTCTCCCTTATAAGCTGATAAACATCATCAAAACTACTATACTTTCCTTGGAAAAATCTTAGATTTCTTTCTTGCCATAAAAAGTACACCACAACACCTATAACTAATCTTTGGATGATACTCCATATGGACTTATTCACAGGTCTAGCCAAAACATAACTAATAACATGATCAAGGTCACAGGGAGGATAATTAAGTCTAGTTAAATCCTTAAAATGGTCCCAACTTTTGAAGAAAAATCACAGCCAAAAAACAAATGCCCATGATTATCTTGCACTAACTTACATAACAAACACTTCAAATTATCAAGATTTTGCCCCTAGCCATCCTGTCCTGAGTTTTGAGTCTTTTATTAATAGCAAGCCACAACATAAAAGCATGCCTTAGAATATTTTGACTAAACCATACTAGCTTATACCAAGGGACCTTAGGCTTAACCTCCGACAAGTCAGACCAAACACTCTTCACAGAAAAATTACCAATCTTTCCAGAATTTGATATTCAAAGCACCTTAACTTTTCTATCATGAAAAATAATAGTAGGAGGTAACTGGGCTAAAAAAGGAAATTTTACGTACAAGTTTTCAAACCATATTCATTCTCCATTCACCACTATATCAGAGACTTTGCACAATAAAGAAAGCCCAGCTTCAAATATGTCTCTTTTGGTTATAAATTGGCACAAAACCACAACAAAACAAAACAAGGCCGAATAATAAATCCAAATCCGGAATGAGGTCCAAATTCAAACACAGCCCACTAGTACAAATCTGGGATTTCGTCACACATGCTGTTTTTTAAACGGCCACATAGTCAGATATTTATGTGACTAAATGTACCAAAATAAAATAAACAGCCACACTTGATCCGACTTGTGTGACCATTTCGAAATTTCATTGTCACACATTTGAATATTTATGTGACTAAAGGTAACTGGTAATTTTTTTTGATTATTTAGCCACTTATAATTTGGGACGTGTGACAGATACAAATAAGTTTGAAACATTAGTCACACTATATATATACATATGTGACAAATATATGTCACACAATTGAACAGTGTGACCAAAATCCATATATGGTCACATGAAGTAATTGTGTATGTGGCTAAATATATGTCACACACTTGAACACTGTGACCAAATGGCATATATGATCACACTAAACGTTTTGTCACACATTATTTAAGTGTAGCCAAAATCCAGTACATATGGTCACACATTTTGTGATCATAGATTTTATGCCTTAAATTAGTTTTAAAAAAAAATCCTAAATATTTAGTCTTCCCCCAAAATATTTTCATTATATCCCGCCCCAATTTTCACCCAAAATCAAAATCACTTTTTTAGATCCCTCTATTTTTTGTTCCCTCCAAGTCTCCAACTAGTCTTCCCCCAAAATATTTTCATTATATCCCGCCCCAATTTTCACCCAAAATCAAAATCACTTTTTTAGATCCCTCCATCTTTTTGTTCCCTCCAAGTCTCCAACCTTTCAATAATTCAGTCACACTCATCCTTTTTCCCCAAAATCAAAATCATAGAAAGAATATGGTGTGGTTGCCCAGCTTCACCACGCAGCAGTCCTCGAAGTCTCGAACCCGTCTTTACAAACCAAAAGCCAACGCCATTCACCATCATTGCTGCTGGTATTAAGGCTATTTATAAAGAAATCAGGTAATATAATATGTTATATGATCAATTTAGAAAGCAATTTAAGGTGTTCATGGGTTAATTTCTTATTATGTTGATTTTCGAATTTAGGGGTTTTTGTGAACCCGAATTATAAACTTGTAACATCGAATTTAAGGTTCTGTTGAAACTGATTTGGGTGTTGCTTAGTCACTTAATGAATGTTTTATGAGGCTTTTTTGTTGAAAATGAATTCTTACACTAGTACAAAACTGGGATTTCGTCACACATGTTGTTTTTCGAACGGCCACACAGTAACTTTTTTATGTGACTAAATGTACCAGAATAAAATAAACAGCCACACTTGATCCGACTTGTGTGACCATTTCGAAATTACATCTGAGGCTATAGCCACATATTTGAATATTTTCGTGACTAGAGGTATCTGGTAAAACTTGTTTTGATTATATATATATATATATATGTTGTGTGTGTGTGTGTGTGTGTGTGTGTGTGTGTGACAAATATATGTCATACAATTGAACAGTGTGACCAAAATCCATAGATGATATATATATATATATATATATATATATATATATATATATATATATATATATATATATATATATTATAAAATATATATATGTGTGTGACAAATATATGTCACACAATTGAACAGTGTGACCAAAATCCATAGATGATCACATGAAGTAATTGTATATGTGGCTAAATCATATACTCAAGTTTGTCACACATTATTTAAATGTGACTGCTAGTTTTTGTTGAAAATTTAGCCATATATGAATTTGAAATGTGTGACAACTGAAAAGTAAGTTTGAAGCATTAGTCACGATATGCATTTGAAAGTGACAAATATATGTCACACACTTGAACAGTGTGACCAAATGTCATATATGGTCACACTAAACCATAGGCATACATGATTAAGTGTAACCAAAATTCGATACATATGGTCACGTAAGTTAATATGTGTGTCTAAAGTTTAGTTTGTGTTTGCCTGCCAAATCCTAATATGTATGGTCACATTTAATTGTAGCACAATCATATGACTATAGGCTATACAATAGTCACACCATACCACAAATGTGTATCTAAATTATGTTTATGGCCACATTATAAGGGTATTATATGTGACCAATACATTCAAAATAGTCACACTGTGAAATATTCATGTGACTATAGTCAAAAATTTCAAAATCTCAATGTTTTAGCTCCATTGTAAGCATTTATGTTGTCTTTAATCCTATCTAGTTGTTCAACAACCACATTAATTATACCATATTATATCCTTTTTTTTCCTGCATTATATAATACCCCAGTTATCATCAACTCTTTATCATATCAATTGCTTTTCACCATGGATGCAAAAAATGGTTGTCAAATGGTCTGCATTGACTGTTGGGTTGAAAGTGAAAACAAGGCTGGATTGACCTTTTTTGCACGGCGTCCCCCTTATACGGATTTCAGGTGGTATGTTTGTCCAGTGTGCCTTGAAAGAAGGGGAACCCCATCTTATACTGGTAGAGGTGGTTGTAACACCACGACTTCCTTCTTTATCACACAAACAAACACGATGACACTCATATAAACATAAAGAACATGAAGAGTAGATGTGGATCTTATGGTTAAAATTACTAGTCGAATGATTATATTCAAGTGAAGAAGATAATACAAAGACTAGGGATGAAACTCTCTCACACACACACACACTCTTTTACATATGAATAATGAGGCACACTTTTACTAACAAGAGTGTGTGTGAGTATATACGAATCACAGCCAACCAAAGAGGCTTGGTGGGCTTTGACTTGGACAATGTGGTGGGCTTTGTATTTGCACTACACTTATACAAATGAAAACACTTAAAGTTCTAATGCTACAAGCCCACTTTACAACATATTACACTTGACACATTTATTCTAAATGCCAAAATGACCATCACTTCTAAGTAGCATTAAATTAAATGCTAACAATCTCCCCCTAAGGGATGGTCATTTCAATGATGCTCCCGTGAATGGTCTTTTGCATTTGACGTCTTGAACTTCGTGTGTCAATGTATAATATTCTTCAATTAATGTTCCTTCATGCACTGTGATCTTCAAAGTATCGTCTTCTGGTCGTTCCTGCCTTGATCTACTTCTTCTGTCTGGATGCGTCGTCGTTGTAGATGATGATGGTAGATGAACTTTCGTCGGTACCTGCATAAAACAGTTAGCAATAAATCGTCCAGCTGCCATCATATCGTGAGGCAAGATCCTTAGATCTCATTAAGACTCATACAACTTGTATCCTTTTGAGTGAACACAAGTGTATTTTATTGAAAGTGTTCCTAAGAGATCTTTGATGAATCTCATGTCTCTAGACTCAATAATGTGCGTTTTGATTTTAGTCGTCGGAGGCATGGAGCAGAGTGCCACCTTTTCAATATCAACACTTCTCGGAGTGAGAGGTCGATAGATTATGCAGTGTTCTCCGTGAGAAATGAAATAAATATCTTTTAAGAGATATCTGAGTGGATAGGAGGGGTGGTGCAAATGCGTCACTGGGTCAATGACATCTTGTCTTCAATACCAGTATCACCTTGGTGAGTACCGATAGCAGATGTATTGACCCGGTTTCTGACCTAAGTTTTCATGGAGGGCTATTTCTTTTCACCCTTACAAAAACTTTTTCTTTTTCATTCTTCAACCCCTTCTTTCTCCTTTCTCATTATACTCCTTTTTCCAATCTTTCCTAAGGACTTCTAATGCTAAACTATTGGAATAGTCCTTGGGTAGATCCCTCCGGTTCTGGCGGATCATTGGACATAACCTAACCATAATCACCTTATTACTCCATGATTATCCTAGATTATTTGTCACATGCCATTAAACCTTGTGAAAATCTCTCAACGTGTTTATGAGAAAACACATTTTGTTAACACATCGAGAGTTTTTGCATTTTTGAAACACTTCCCCTTCACATGTGCTCATGCACTTTTTAAATAAACTGCACATGACGGGTAGAGTTCGCACATTTGAAATGATCGATTTTCAATGAACACGACCTTCGCGAGACACGCTTACATCACTAGTTAGACTAGTTTGAAATTATTACCCGTCCCGGTCATATTCAAAGATCATCTCTCGAATTGGTACATTCTACTCAAACAAGTCCTTTGCGGGACACGCTTACATCGCTGGTAAACCAGCTTGAAATTATTACCCGTCCAGGACATGTCATTTCGAGAACGGACATTTAGTTTCGTCAATTTGAGGGTTCATGCTGAGTCTTTTTGAAGAACTCGTTTTGAGATTCAAACGATAAAACTTCTTTTTGATCACATTTTAATCACGTCCTCTCCCCCATATTTATAATAAACACCTAATCTCCCCCTCAAAAATAGCATGAAGTGGTATTTTTGAAAACAGTTGATTAAAATGAAACTTTTTGCGGAGAGACGGACTGATTTTAGCATGAAGTTTGAACATTTTTCTATTTCTACTCCCCCTTAATCAGAGCAAATGGTTAAACTTTTGAGTTTAAAAGCATTTAGAGGTCTTTGAGGGAGTTCTTGTGAGCACAAAATTTATAAAAAGACTTTGAAAAATCTTTTGAAACAATTTTGATTAAGTGCTCACAGGTTTTAGCTTTTCGCCATTAACATTGCGAGTTCTGATCGGAAATAATCAGAAGTCATTCAATGTAGCGCGGGTTTCGTACTGAAATGCACGAAAGCCGTTATGAAGAAAATTTGAGAAACGACATGTTTTTAGAAAAACATAAAAAAATAACTCTCGCTCAAGCATCTGTAAATACCCGTATCATTGTTGAATGACATTTCTAAGTACGTACAGAATATTGATTAGACGAGAGACATGTCGTGAGAAGAATATTTTTGGTTTTTGATGTTTTATATTTTTTATGGCTTTTTAAAATTTTCTGTATTTACAGTATTAATTTTGAACAAGTATATATTTACAAAAATATTTACATGCGAAGCTTTTTGATATAAATCAATAAGATTCGAGAAGACTTTCTAACTCTTCGGGAGTTAGGCTTCGCATTCCAATTCGACGAACTAAGTTTTCAAACCGCTCTTTTGGGAGTGCCTTAGTAAATGGATCGGCGAGCTGGTATTCAGTCTTCACGAAGAACAATTCAATAGTACCCTCTTCAACGTGCTCTTTTATGAAGTGGTAGCGGACTCTAATATGCTTGGTCTTCGAGTGTTGCACTGGGTTGCACGAGATGGCTATGGCACTTTTTGAATTGCAATAAAAAGGTATGCGGTTGAAAGAGAAACCATAATCTGTGAGTTGTGTTCTCATCCAAAGGACTTGAGCACAACACGCAGATAGAGACACATACTCGGCCTCTGCTGTTAATAAAGCAGTGCAATCTTGTTTTCTTGACGACTAGCCTACTAGCTTTTCTCCCAGAAATTGCGCTGCGCCTGATGTACTTTTCGCTGTTACTTGGCATCCAGCATGATCGGCATCTGAAAAGGCAATCAGTGTAAACTCTGAATCCTTCGGATACCAAAGTCCCATGTTAATGGTTCTTCAAAGGTATCGAAAGATCCGTTTAACCTCTTAGAGGTGAAGTTCGGTAGGCCTTGCCTGAAACCGTGCAAGTAAGCAAACAGCAAAATGAATATCTGATCGGCTTGCAGTTAGGTACATGAGAGAACCAATCATGCTCCGATATTTCTTCGGATCCATGGGTTTCCCACATAGGTCAGCGCCAATTTTTGGTGAAGTGACCATAGGAGTACCAACAGAGTCACAATTGTCCATACCATGCTTTTTCAAAATCTCAATTGTGTATTTAGCCTGATTAAGAAAAATACCACGTGGGGATTGATGAATTTGTAAGCCTAAAAAGAATTTTAATTCACCCATCATGGACATTTCGAATTTGCTTTTCATGAGATTTTCGAAATGTTTTGAATGTGTCGGATTAGTGGACCCAAATATTATGTCGTCCATATAAATCTGAACAATCAAAATATCATTTTTGTATTTTCTTGTAAACAAGGTTGGATCAATTGTTCCTTTGGTGAAATTATTTGACAACAAGAAAGATGATAACTCGTCATACCACGCCCGTGGGGCTTGTTTCAAACCATAGATTTCCTTCTTTAGCTTGTAGACGTATTCCGGATGATCTTTGTCAACGAAACCGTTTGGTTGACTCACATACACTTCTTCTTTCAGAGTTCCATTCAAGAAAGCTGTCTTGATGTCCATCTGATAAACCGTGATGTTCTTGTGAGCGGCATAAGCTAAGAAAATCCTGACTGCTTCAAGCCTTGCAACCGGTGTGAATGACTCTTCAAAATCAATCCCTTCCTCTTGTCTGTATCCCTTTGCCACCAAACGAGCTTTGTTGCGAATTACAGTCATTTCTTCATCCTTTTTGTTTTTCCATAACCACTTAAGATCAATGACTAGTTTGTCAATTGGTCTTGGAACTAAATCCCAGGTGTCATGGATTTGAAATTGAAGAAGTTCTTCCTGCATCGCTTCAATCCAGGCATTATCTGCCATTGCTTCCCGAATGTTCTTAGGTTCTATGAGACTGACTGAGCAGACATAGATGCACATGTCGCAATCGGTGTGAAGTTGTTTTCTCGTCTGAATTGGTCTTGAGGGTTCACCAATAATCTGTTCAATCGGATGGTCTTTTGTCCACTGTAATGTTGAAGGGTACCTTGGACTGAAAGACTGCGTGTTAGACGGTTCATGTAATCTGGAAGATGATTCACCAGATTCCGTTCCAAACGGGTTTTCAAAGACTTTTCGTCTAACACAGCATTATTTTGTTCTTGCTCATCAATTTTGGGTAGAACAATTTCAATGAATGGAGTTGCTGGAGTAAATGTAGATGATGTTGATGTTGAGGGAGTTGGTGCGCCAGCTTCGAATGTTGTGGATGCATCTGGATTTGGTGGAGGTGGTGGTGGTTGTTGTTGAGTGGATGCAGCGGAATGTTGGTTAGATGCATTTTTCGAAGCGCCACCATAGTATTCATCGTACATGAACTCGAAGAAATTATCCAGTTCTTGAGTTGAGGGTTGTTCGTCATGAATTGAATGAGCTCCTTGAGGTGCGAGTCCCGAACTGATATGTCCGGAAGTCATTGGGTTAAGCGCGGGTTCTAGAGCGAGTCTCTCAGAAGCCATTTGTGAAATTTCATCAAACTTCACGTTCATCGTCTCCATTATCTTTTTCGTTCTCCTGTTGTACACCCTGAATGCCCTCGAGTTTTCAGAATAACCAATGAAGATTCCAATATCACCCTTAGCCTTCAACTTTCCCAGATCTTCCCTGTCATTTGTTGGATAGCATAAAGCGCCAAATACATGAAGATAAGAAATATCCGGTTTTCGGTTGTTGACAAGTTCGTATGGGGTTTTATTGAATCGTGGATGGATTAGGGATCGGTTTTGAGTAAAACAAGCAGTAGAAACAGCATCAGCCCATAAGAATAACGGAGCACTGGAATAGATCAGCATAGTGCGAGCAGCTTCTACAAGGGTTCGATTCCTTCTTTCAACTACCCCATTCTGCTGTGGAGTTCTAACAGCTGATGTCTGGTGAGTAATACCAGTTTCTTCAAAGAATGTTCTTAACTCCTGATTGACAAATTCCGTGCCATTATCCGTTCGTACTATCCTAACTGGAGCTTGAAGTAGAACTTGAATCCGCTTCAGAAAGGCGATGATGGTGCTTGGTGCTTCATCTTTTGATCTCAAAAACTTCACCCATGTATATCTTGAATAGTCGTCAACAATTACAAGAATATACTTTTTCCCATTTATGCTTTGAACTCTCATTGGGCCACATAAGTCCATATGCAACAAATGCAACCTATCAACCGAACTAGGTACGGGTTTAGGTTTGAATGTTGCTCTTTTGCTCTTGCCTTGTTCACAAGATGGACATAGGTGTTCTTTGGTGTACTTGGATTTTGGAAGACCGGAGACGACGTCGTCTTTGGCAAGCTTGTTGATTGTGTTAAAGTTCAGATGGGACAAACGTCTATGCCACAACCAGGATTTTGTTTCGCCTGCCCTGGTCATGAGACAAATAGGTGATGAAGAGGCCATTTGGTTTATGTCAATTGCATAAAGATTGGTGCCACGATCCCCAATTAAGAGATCATCCCCAACCAAATTCCTGACAAAGCAAGTGTTTCTTCGAAATGCAACCTCTAAATCAGCATCACAAAACTGTCCGACAAAGAACAGATTGTGTCCCAACCCTTCGACATAGTAAACCCGAGTGATCAGATAATTTCCAAACCGAAGATCTCCATAACCCAGAATAGCTGCAACATGATCATTCCCAAACCGTACAGTCCCCATGAACTGCCACACAAAATTGATCAGCAGCTTCAGATTCCCGGTCATGTGCTTGGAGCAACCCGAGTCGACGATCCAAAGACAGATTTCAATGACCTGCAAAGAACAGATGATTTTGTATATGGAAACCGTTTAACATTTGGTCCCAGTGGGTTAGATGAAACAGGTGAAGTACACTTAGAATTGGTTTCCGTTGATGCATTGGGAACTATTTCTAATGTGCCATTCTTAAGTGTGAACATTCTACCCATTGGTTTCCATGCACAAAACTTAGAGTGATCCTTAGGCAATAGGCTGCTAGTGGTTTTCCTAGCTTTTGCAATAAGTCTTCGAATATATCTAGACTTAGCCTTAGTTACTAAAGGAACCTTTTTCTGTTCAGGCATATCATTCTTTTTCACATCATTAGAAACATTATCATCACAAGCATTTACAGATAAAGTTTTCTTTTGCATTAAACAATCAGAATCATTACATGCATTAGAAACAGGAGTCTTATCATTACAACTAGATGATACATGTTTCTTCTTGGGAAGCGGTAAATTCCTAGGGTGTTCTTCTACTTTCTTGCTTGCATTCTCAGAAACAGATGGGACACTAGGTTTCTTGATATTGCTCCTAGTCTGTCTTCTGCTCCTAGAGTTGCTTTCTAATCCTGTAGAAGGTAAGGCACACTCATTAGAATTTATGTTGTTGTCCTGAGATGTTATTTTAGCAGTCCTAATCTCGTTTGGATTATCTTTAATACTTTTGTCTATCGCCCTATATGTTTTAGATGTAGAGGCAGACGCAGTAGTGGGACTAATCCTATAAAGGCCAGGTGCTATTACTTTTGATGTTTGGACAACTGCTTTCTCTTTTTGTTTCTCACTAGGCAAGGGGGTTGATGGTGCAATACCCGTAGATTCCTCACCCTGCCCTTTTTGACTTGCAAGCTGAGACTTCAAAAGATTTATTTGATCTTGCATGTTTTTGTAAGAACGCTCATACGACAATTTGTCATACTTGCATTCTTCCTTTTTCGTATCAAGTAGTTTAAAATATGTGCAATTTTGTTTCTCAAGCTTCAAAAGTGCCTTTTTGTATTTTTCAACAATTTGAGAAGTCTCAGCTCGAAGTGTTTCATCATCCTCAACAGAATATGTTTGGAAAATAATAGACATAATATCGGTCGATAGAGCTTCGAAAGAGAGAGAGTCATTTTGCATTTCCAAAACTTTTATGTGTTCCAAGTATTCATTTGCTTCATTCACTAAGGATTTGTGGTCCTTAACTGTTGGGAATAAAATGATCAAAGTCAAAGAGCCTGCCAATGATGAGAAGAGCCTGCTAGTTGATTTTGAACAAGTATGAAGATGTTCTACCAGTACCTTCTG
This sequence comes from Artemisia tridentata subsp. tridentata, assembly GCA_021014915.2. Classification (NCBI taxonomy): domain Eukaryota; kingdom Viridiplantae; phylum Streptophyta; class Magnoliopsida; order Asterales; family Asteraceae; genus Artemisia; species Artemisia tridentata. The sequence continues at coordinate 194,918,540 of CP139508.1, read as the reverse complement.
GGTAGAAGGTACTGCTGGTTGATGAAGAGCCTGCCAAGCTTATGTCAAGTCGATTAGATATTTTGTAATAGATATTTAGTTGAATTATTAGTCTTTGTACAAAGTTATACGTTATGTAGAAGTAGATTAGTCTTCTGTGGTGACAGAGGAATATTATCAGAGTTGTACATGGGTAGTTGTATTTAATTGTAGGCGCACATAATAGTCAAAGTATAGTATAATACTCTTCCACTTGACAACATGTAATAAAATATCCTTATCTTATAAAAGGATATCTTAGTCACTACTTCATGCATGCATCTTTCACAACCAATAACCAAAAACAAACTATCTCTCAAGTAACTTAGTTACTTAAAATCACAAATCCTTTACAATCAAAGATTCAAGATTACTTTGTAATCCTGGTGATATTTAGATCATCCGTATTATTTCATCAATAATATTGAATCGTTTTGTGTTAACCAAAGTTGTGTTATTTGTTCATTGCATTCTCACGTTTACTTAAACTCACCACCTTGTGTTCTTTTAAAGTGTGTTGTAGTAGATTCCGCATGCTAAACACATTCAATACATAAATATCTCTCAAATACATTACTAAGATTCATATCCCAAGTGTTTGAACTTCGAACAACAACGTTCCACAAGTGGTATCAGAGCTAGGCTTGATATTTACTAATTTAAAAGAAAAATGGATGTTGAACATATTCAAACCAATGTTGCAGCTAAACTTCCATTACTCAAGCAAAACGAGTTTGAAATGTGGAGACTAAGGGTTGAACAATACTTTCAAGTGCAGGACTATGCACTTTGGGAGATCATTGAACAAGGCAATTCATTTAAACCCCAAATCACCACTACAACAGTAAATGATGCTCTTGTAACAAGAATACAAGAACAACCATCAAATGCAGATGAAAAAGTTCAGAAGAGAAATGATCTAAAGGCAAGGAGTATGTTACTGATGACTATTCCAAATGATCAACTTCTGATCTTTAACAAATACAAAGATGCCAAAACCCTTTTTGAAGCAATTGTGGCTAGGTTTGGTGGTAATGATGCTACCAAGAAAACACAGAAAACACTTCTCAAACAACAATTTGAGAACTTCACAGCCACAACCAATGAGTCTTTGGACAGTATGTTCAATAGACTTCAGAAGCTTGCAAGTCAGTTAGCCATCCATGAAGTGATGATAACTCAAGAAGACCTAAACTCTAAATTTCTTAGAAGTTTACCTTCAGAATGGTCTATGCATGTCATTGTATGGAAGAACAAGTCAGATATTGACCAGATGAGTCTCAATGATCTCTACAATAATTTCAAAATAGTAGAGCATGAAGTAAAGAAGACTACTGGGTCAAGTTCAGGAAATATGGCTTTTGTTTCATCCCCAAGCATCTCAAAGGTTGATAATGAAGAACAAGGTAGCAGAGAAGAAGGTACTGCCAATACAACCTTTGGTACTGCTAGTACTTCTGGTAGTACCAAATCCATATTAGATGAAACAATTGGGTGTGCTTTTCTTACATCTCAGCACAATGGTCCGTATTATCATTTGAAGATCTTCAAGAGATTCATCCTGATGATCTTGAAGAAATGGACATAAAGTGGCAACTTTCACTTTTAAGCATTAGAGCCAAGAAGTTGATGATGAGGACTGGCAAGAAGATTCTGATAGATGGAAATGAGCCTGCTGGCTATGATAAGTCAAAGGTGGAGTGTTACAACTGCCACATGAAAGGTCACTACTCTAGAGAGTGTAGAAGACCTAAGAAGCAGGATAACAAGGGTAGAGGGTTTGACAACAAAAATAAAGAAAGCTTTGAGAAGAAAGGAAACTTTGAAAGCAAGAGTAAGGTTGTTGAAGTTGCTGAACCAAAAGCAATGGTTGCTATAGATGGCATGGGTTTTTGATTGGAGTTTCATGGGTGAAGATGAGTCAACTTCTGATGAATTGGCTTTGATGGCATTCTCCACTCCTGAGGTACAAACTATCAAATGTTCTAATAATTGTGAATCTCTTAAAGAATTAGAAATCATAAGTAAAGCTTATGATACAGAAATTTTAGAACATAGAAAAACCAATCAAACCTTATTTGACCATAAGTGTGGTATGTCCAAGCTAGAAAAACAAATCATTCACTATAGAGAAAATGAACTCACATTTTCTGATGCTAAAGGTGCTCTTAATAGACAAATATTTTTGAAAGATACAGAAATTGAAATGTTAAGGACTGAGTGCACTAAAGTGACATTGGCTAGAGATAATATTCAACTGACTGTTACTAAATTGGAACTAGCTTCTGAGTGTACTAGGAGCATAGTAGAGAATCAGATGAATAAAAGAATAAAATCAGGGATAGGATACAATGAATGTCCACCTCCTTATAGAGGAATTCCATGTCCTCAAGGTAGTGATCTTGCTGTATCAGGTTTACATGAATTTGTTAACAAACCATTGGCTAAACCTGTAGTGATAAGTGAACCTTCTGAGAGTGCTAAGAATGTTCCACTCTCTAAGGTGCTCACTGATAAGAGACCAGATGTCCTAATTATTGAGGATTGGGTATCTGATGATGATGAAGATCAGACTATTCCTATCAAAGGAATCAAAGTAGGACCAACTAGTCCTAAGAAAGTAGAAGTTAAAGCTAAGACTAAAGCTGTTTTGAAGACAGTTGAAAGTTGTGTAAAAATGTAATAACAAACCTAGGGGAAGCCAAAGAAATTGGAACAACCTTAAGTCACAACAATTAGGTGATGACTTTGTTATGTTCAATAAGGCTTGTTATTATTGTGGTAGCTTTAATCATCTTCATGCTTATTGTAATAAATGGGTTTCTGGGAGTAAATCAAAGTCTAAAACAAATGTTACTCACCCCAGAAAAAGTTTTGCTAACACCACAAATATTAAACATACTGTTAGACAACATAAGCCTGCTATTACAAAACCAACTGAAAAGGGTACAAGAAACACTTTCAAAAGTGTACCAAAAGTTGAGAAAAGTCCTATTCAAAAGATAAATGTGGTTAAAACAAAAATTTGGACACCAAAAACCAAAGGTCATGCTAGACCAAAAGGTCCTGCTAGACCAAATGGTACTGCCAAATTTGGTATTGCCAAAATTGGTACTGATAGACCAAAGACCACACAATGGATTAGAAGGGAAAGTGCTGTTAAGTCCTCAGCATGTTGGATTTGGAAACCAATCCAATCCAAAGGTGCATCAACAATCCTGAAAAGGTTTGATTTCATTGATGCAAGAGGCAAACCCAAGTCTGTCATGGCTTGGGTACCCCAAGGAAACTAATATGTTTATTCATGTGCAGGAACATTCATCTGATATTGAAGATCAAGGATATGTTGATAGTGGATGTTCAAGGCACATGATAGGCAACATGTCATTCCTCTCAGACTTTAAAACAATTGATGGAGGATATGTTACCTTTGGGGGTGGAATAAAAGGAAAGATCACTGGTAAAGGTACTATCAAAACAGTAAACTAGATTTTGAAAATGTGTATTTTGTGAAAGAACTTCAGTTTAATCTTCTTAGTGTCTCACAAATGTGTGACAAAAAGAACAATGTTCTATTTACTGACAATGAATGTATGGTTCTTTCTTCTGATTTTAAGATGCCTGATGAGAGTCAGATCCTTCTTAAAATTCCAAAAAGGAACAATATGTATAGTGTCAATTTAAAGAACATTGATCCCAAGGAAGGTTTAACTTGTTTGGTAGCAAAAGCCTCATTGGATGAATCTATGCTTTGGCATAGAAGGCTTGGTCATGTAAACTTTAAAACAATCAACACTATTGCAAAATATGATTTAGTAAGAGGTTTACCCAAAAAGATTTTCCAAAACGACCAAACTTGTGTTGACTGCCTAAAAGGCAAACAACATAGAGCTTCTTATAAGCCCAAGACCCAAAACTCTATTACTCAGGCTTTACATATGCTTCATATGGATCTCTTTGGTCCTACTAATGTGTGCAGCTTGAATGGAAAAAGATATTGTCTAGTTGTTACTGATGATTATAGCAGATTTTCATGGGTTTTCTTTTTAAGATCTAAACATGAAACTAGTGAGATACTTAAAACCTATATCACTGAGGTAGAAAACCAATCTGATAAGAAGGTTAAGGTCATCAGGTGTGACAATGGGACAGAGTTCAAGAATAGAGTTATGGATGACTTTTGCAGGGAAAAAGGCATAAAAAGAGAGTTTAGTGTAGCTAGAACACCTCAGCAAAATGGAGTAGCAGAAAGAAAGAATAGAACACTTATAGAAGGCTGCTAGAACTATGTTAGTAGACTCTAAGTTGCCTATTTCATTTTGGGCTGAAGCAGTTGGTACTGCTTGTTATGTACAAAACAGGGTTCTTGTGACAAAACCACATAGAAAAACACCTTATGAACTTTTCTTTGGTAGAAAACCATCTTTAAGTTTTATGAGACCTTTTGGTTGTCATGTCACTATTCTCAATACCAAAGATCATTTAGGCAAATTTGATGGAAAAGCAGATGTTGGCTATTTGATAGGGTATTCCTTGCAGAGTAAGGCCTATAGAGTGTTTAACACCTGCACTAGGCTAGTAGAAGAGAATCTTCACATAGAGTTTCAAGAGAAACTAACAAATGTGAAAGGAGTTGGACCAGATTGGATGTTTGATGTTGATAGGCTTTCAGAATCTATGAATTATGTGCCTGTTACAGGTACAAATGCTAATGAAAATGCAGGTTTTGAAGACAATGTTGAAACTCCTAAAGATCAAGATTACATCTGGATGCCAATTTGGAAAAGTATGGATCTATCTTCAAGTCAAGAAGAACCTTCAAACACAACAAATGAGGGTAATGAAGAAGATCAAGGAACTCAGAATCAAGAGAATCAAGAAAGTGGTGCTAATGACAATGGTACTGCTAGTTCTTCAGATGGTCCTGCCAGTTCAAGTATTGGTACTGCTGAGCCATTGAATGTTCAAATAGATGATTCTTTTCAAGAAGAAGTTGGGATTAGCAATCTTCCAACTACATATGAAGTTCCTAAAACACCAAACACTAGAATTCTCAAAGATCACTCAACTGATGATGTGATTGGAAGCATAACTTCTGGTGTTAGAACAAGATCTCAAGTTGGTTTATCTCAAGTCTTATCTTCAGATGAAGAAGGGTTTATCTCCTCTATTTATGAAGAAAAGAAGAATGATACTTCCAATATATGCCTGTTTTCATGTTTTCTATCTCAGGCTGAACCCAAAAACATAAACAAAGCTTTAGATGATGCAAGTTGGGTGGAAGCTATGCAAGAAGAGCTTCTCCAATTCAAGATTCAGAAGGTTTGGATATTGGTTGATTTGCCTAAAGGTCATAGGGCAATTGGAACCAAATGGGTGTTCAGAAACAAGAAAGATGAAAGGGGTATAGTGATCAGAAACAAGGCTAGATTGGTAGCACAAGGATATACTCAAGAAGAAGGGGTAGATTATGAAGAAGTGTTTGCTCCAGTTGCAAGACTTGAAGCAATTAGGCTATTCTTGGCTTATGCTTCATTCATAGGCTTCACTGTCTATCAAATGGATGTTAAGAGTGCATTTTTATATGGTGAGATTGAAGAACCAGTATATGTGTCTCAACCTCCAGGCTTCATTGATGCTGAGTATCCAGACAAAGTTTACAAGGTTACCAAGGCTTTGTATGGTCTACACCAAGCTCCTAGGGCATGGTATGAAACATTGGCTTGTTTTCTACTAAGAAAGTGGATTCCAAAGAGGCAGGATTGATCCAACTTTGTTTATCAAAAGAACAAAGAAAGACATCTTGCTAGTGCAGATTTATGTTGATGACATAATCTTTGGATCAACAAACCAAGACTTGTGTGTAAAATTTGAAAAACTTATGCATAGTAAGTTTGAAATGAGTTCCATGGGGGAACTTACTTTCTTTTTGGGTCTCCAAGTGAAACAATCCAATGAAGGCATATTTATCAGCCAAGATAAATATGTAGCAGAGATCCTAAGAAAATTTAATTTTGCTGATTCTAAGGTTGCAAGTACACCAATGGATCCAGACAAAGGGCTACTCAAGGATGCTGAAGGAGAAGATATGGATTTGCACAATTATAGATCTATGATTGGGTCCTTGATGTATCTTACATCATCAAGACCTGATATCATGTTCTCAGTATGTGTGTGTGCAAGGTTTCAAATACATCCCAAGATCTCTCATCTCACAGCAGTCAAAAGAATCTTTAGATATCTTAAGGGTCAACCTAGAGTTGGGTCTTTGGTATCAAGGGAATCATCTTTTGAATTGGTGGCTTATTCGGATAGTGACTATGCTGGTGCAACACTAGACAGAAAATCCACAACTGGTGGATGTCAATTTCTTGGTTGCAGACTAATCTCTTGGCAATGCAAGAAACAAACAATGGTGGCCAATTCTACAACTGAAGCAGAATATGTTGCTGGTGCAAGTTGTTGTGGGCAAGTTCTTTGGATCCAAAATCAATTGCTTGACTATGGGTACAATTTTCTTAACACCATTATTTATATTGACAATAGCAGTACTATTTGTATCATTAAAAACCCAGTTCAACACTCAAAAACAAAACATATTGAAATCAGACACCATTTCATAAGGGATTGCAATGAGAAGAGGTTAATTCAAGTAGTTAAAATTGATTCTGAAAAGAATTATGCAGACCTTCTCACCAAAGCTTTTGATTTAGGTAGATTCAAATATCTTGTAGGAGGTATTGGAATGATAAATCTTTGAAAAACATGTGTTTTTGTTCATAAAATTAACTGGTATTGGATTTTAAACATGGTACTCCTAGTTAGTCAAAAGGTCCTATTAGTTCATAATTGGTCCTGCTGATACAAAATTGCTATGTTTTGTTCATATAAAGGCTTGAATGTTTAAAATGCTATAGATCAAGTGCTTTGCATCTTGTTCTTTTGGTTTGCAACTAACACATTTCAGGTTGATAACAAAACAAGAGTTCTTCCAAACAGAAAGGGCAACAAAAGTTAAATTCATTTCAAGAGAGATAACAATCTCAGGGGAGGAATAAATAGCCCAGATTGGAAGAAAAACCAATTAGTGAAAGGACAACAAGAGCATACAAGATGATGCAGAGTTGAAAAAGATAGAGTTAGATCACATATCTAGAAGGGATGAAGCATTTCTCAAAGGAGAAAGTTCTATCTAGATCAAACTAAGAAAGGTTTCAACTCAAAGGCATGACATTAGATGATTTCACTTGTTGAACCAATCATTCAAGATACACAGCATCATTGCCTTTCTAAATTTCCTCCATCCAAGGAAATTGCACCATCTTTGGGCCATCCTGGCTTTTGGTATTCAGCTCACCAAGTTTTCACAAACTTAAGAGTTGGCTAGTCCTTAAGCAAACGGCTTTTGGTTAAAGACAAATCAAATCCGTTGCTGGTTGATAGTTTACCAAAAACTATATGGTTGTTAACTGACCATACTTAATTGTAAATAGTTAGCTAGTCCTTAAGCAAACGGCTTTTGGTAAAGACAACTCAAATCCGTTGATAGCTGGTAGTTTGCTAAAAACTATAAGGGATTTTTATAAAACTTTCAAAGGTACTGGTAGTTCAAAATTGGTACTGCTAGTATAAAAAGGTACTGCTATATAGCCGTTGAGCCTGTCAGAAAAAGTTTTAGCCATTAGGCCTGGTAGTTAAAATTAGCCGTTGGGGTAGTTATGTAATTCACTGATGATTATATTATATTATATTTTACATATAAAAGATCTTTTTAACCGCCTTTTCATTTACTTATTTTAATCTTTCTTATTGTCGGTTAAAAGTAATTCTCTCATATCTTCTTTCATCAGTCACTATCATAATTCACATACACCTTTCATCTTCTACCAGTACTACCAACAAATCCCACCATCATATTCAAAATTTTCATTATGGCTTCCACAGTTGTTCTAGATTTTGTCCAACGTCACAATCAGTTAGCATTTTTGGAGAAATCAGAGGATAATGCCTCATTTCATCAAGTAGTGGACTTTTTAAACAACTCCTACATCAGGTTTGCTTTGCTAGTCAATCCCACTATTTATGAAAATCAAATTTTGCAATTTTGGCAATCTGCTAAAATTAAAACTTCTGAAAATGGGGAACAAAGAATTAAGGCCAAAGTGGATGGTAAGCATTTGACTCTTACTGAGTCATCCATAAGAAGACATCTTCATTTGGATGATTCTGATGGTATTAGTCAATTACCAGATACTGAAATTTTTGAAAATTTACAAAGAATGGGGTATCATGCTGAGTCTAACAAACTTACTTTTCTGAAAAAGCATCTTACTCCACAATGGAGATTTTTGATTCACACAATCCTTCACTGTTTGAGCCAGAAGAAAACCTCTTGGGAGCAATTTAGTGGAAACATGGCTTCTGCTCTCATTTGCTTAGCCACAAACAGAAAATACAATTTTTCTAAATATATTTTTGAAGGATTGATAAACAATGTGAAAAGTAAAACAAAGTTTTTGATGTATCCAAGATTTATTGGTTGCATCATTGGAAAACTACAACATGTGTTGCTTCCCACAGACTCAATTTATGAAACACCAAAACTTTCTCACAAAGTATTTTCAAATATGAGAATTGGTTTTAGAGGGGAGGAAGTTCCACTTTTTGATGAAATGGTACCACAACATCCAGAAGAACCAACACCATCTGCTGATACACAATCATCTAGTTCTTCACATGGTTTCATTTCACAAACACATCAACAATCACCAATACCATCTTCAGTACCATCAGCAACACCACCACCATCACCACATCATATATCACAAACCCAATCACCTCAGACAATGCAAGAACTGAAAGACAAGGTGAAGTTCTTAGAGAATGCTCTTAAAAGTCAAAATGAAAGGTTTTCTAAGATCAACATCAAATTGGTCAAGAGAGTAAAGAGATTGGAGGGTGAAGTGAAGAAGTTACAGGGTAAAAAGTCTGCAAAGGTTGTTTTATCTAGTTCTTCACAGTCAGATGCTGCTAGGATAGATCACTCTTCCAAAAAGGGGAGGAAGGATAGGTCTGAAGATGAGGATGAAGAGGAGGAACAGGCTCAATTTGAATTCCATGATGGAACTCAAGTTTATGATGAAGAGCCTGTTGGAGCAGGGCAAGAGCCTGTTGGAGCAGGGCAAGAGCCTGCTAGGGCAGAAGAAGAGTCTGCTAGGAGAGAAAGGCTATTGGCTATGGGGTATAAAGGGTCTGCTGAGAGAGTGTACAAGAGAAAGAGGGTTTTAATTGCTGATGAGCAATCTTCTGCTCCATCACAAGATTCAACTCCAAAGGATAAGGGCAAAGGTATTATGATTGAAGATGAGCCAAAGTCCAAGAAGTTGAAAAGAACTCAGCAAATTCAGATGGCTTTAGGAGAAGAAGAGGCCAAAAGGGTTCAACAAGAAGAGCTAGAAGCACTTGAAGCTTCAAGAATGCTTGCAGCAATGAAAGAGCAGAAAGATACTGAAGATGCTGCTCAAGATCTTCTTGATACTCAAATTGCTCAAGAGACCTTTGATGCACAGATGTTATGGATTATCAATAATGATCCAATTGTGAAAGGTCATGCAGCAAATATAGTAAATGACAAGACACTCAATTCTGATGAGAAGACTGAAGCACTTGAATCTTTCATCAACAAGAAATACAAAGAAGCAGCTTTGGCTGACATTTTTGAGAAGATGAAGGAAAGTCAGAAGAGAGGTTTTAAAGTGGGCCAAACTAACAAAGATCAAACAATCTTTATGAAGAAATTTTTAAAGAATCAGGCAAATTGGACTGATTATCAACTTAAGAAGAAATCTGCTGATGAAATCTTCTTTTTATATCTTCAAGCCTACAAGAGTCTTTACTATAATGTTCCATCTGATGTACACCCCTCAATGAAGAAGAAAGATGCTCAGAAGAAAGAAGTAGCAAAATTGGACACAGAGCAAGTAAGTAAAATGTTGATTACTTTACCTACTATCATACATGCTGATCCAATTAGGTCTAGACACCCTATAATTGATTGGGAAATACACCATGATAGATTTGGTAAGTCATGGAAAATATCAAGGGTTGGGGGACAGTCTGCTATTTTCAAGAATTTTGAAAATTTAGTTAGAGCATCTGATAGAGCAGATTTGGAAGAATTGTGGAATCTAGTGCAGATTAGGCTAGACACAACTTCTAGTACAGATGCTAAGGAACAAGAACTTTGGGTAGAATTTAATAGGATGTTTGATCCTGATCCCAAAGATGTTCATTGGAAATTTCCCTATTATGATCCTTCAACAACTTGGGAATTTCTAAGCCATAGCAATATTCATCACCTTTTCACACAGAGTGGGATAGAACTCTTTATGTTAGCTGAGAAAGAGTATCCACTTAGCTATGAAGTGCTTAAAGCTATGATCTCCAATAGATTAAGGTGTGACAAGGATGAAGAAAACTCAGAAATTGTTCAGAGTTTGCTGAGGAGCATATCTGAGCAATATGAAAGAAAAAGGAAGGATAGAAAGTAAAGGTTTTTGGAAGAGTTCTCTCAAATCCTCAAGGTATGTATTTTATTCATCAGAAACTTGTGTATTTTAATGGAAATAACAAGTTTAGGGGAGGATTGTTGGGAATAAAATGATCAAAGTCAAAGAGCCTGCCAATGATGAGAAGAGCCTGCTAGTTGATTTTCAACAAGTATGAAGATGTTCTACCAGTACCTTCTGGGTAGAAGGTACTGCTGGTTGATGAAGAGCCTGCCAAGCTTATGTCAAGTCGATTAGATATTTTGTAATAGATATTTAGTTGAATTATTAGTCTTTGTACAAAGTTATACGTTATGTAGAAGTAGATTAGTCTTCTGTGGTGACAGAGGAATATTATCAGAGTTGTACATGGGTAGTTGTATTTAATTGTAGGCGCACATAATAGTCAAAGTATAGTATAATACTCTTCCACTTGACAACATGTAATAAGATATCCTTATCTTATAAAAGGATATCTTAGTCACTACTTCATGCATGCATCTTTCACAACCAATAACCAAAAACAAACTATCTCTCAAGTAACTTAGTTACTTAAAATCACAAATCCTTTACAATCAAAGATTCAAGATTACTTTGTAATCCTGGTGATATTTAGATCATCCGTATTATTTCATCAATAATATTGAATCATTTTGTGTTAACCAAAGTTGTGTTATTTGTTCATTGCATTCTCACGTTTACTTAAACTCACCACCTTGTGTTCTTTTAAAGTGTGTTGTAGTAGATTCCGCATGCTAAACACATTCAATACATAAATATCTCTCAAACACATTACTAAGATTCATATCCCAAGTGTTTGAACTTCGAACAACAACGTTCCACATTAACGAATTCTGCTGACTCTTTCAAAAGATTGTATTCCACATTTTGAACAACCGCATAGATTGCATCAATGTGTGGATTAATGTCTTGTTCAAACATTCCTTTTAGTTCAGTCTGAAATCTTGAAAACCAGTCTTTGTTGTTACTGTTTGTTTTGGATGCCACAATACTTTGAAGTGTTTCAATTCTCTGTTTAAGATCAACCAAATATAGTCTAGCCACACTTGTTTCACAAGTGTTTTTAGATGCCATTTGTTCGATGTTAGACAGATGTTTTGAGACAGCTTTTTGTTTTGTGAAAACCACTGGTTTTTGAAAAAACAGATGTGACTTCTTTTGAACAAGATTAACCCCAGATTCTGTGTTAAGCTTGTTATAATCAATTGGTTTAATTTCTGGGTTCATTTGTCTCATTTTGACACGTCTCTTTTCAGTACGCTCAATCGTGTCATCCGAATCATAAATCTCAATCGGATCATGATTATCATTTAGCACACTACCATTATATAACACATTCTGATTTTTCTGAGCTTTCTTGAGATAATAAGGGTTTTCACAACCGATAGCCGTTTTCTTTAGCGTATGTAAAATCGGGTTTTTATCATTTATTAACAAATTAATCGTTTGTGCAGAATGACCCGTTTTTACAAGCAAATCTTCCAACTTTGCAATGGTTTCCTTTTTGTCAGAGATCTCTTTAAGAAGATCCTTTTCTCTTTTTGAAAACCTTTCATTCAACTCCTTCTTTTCTTTTTCAAGATTAGAATAAGTTGATTTTTGTTTTGAAAGTTGGTTGTTTAGTTCAGAAATTTCTGTGTTTAAGGATTTTATTTTGTTGTTCAAATTAACATCAAGAGTGTCAAATTTGATTTGCAAATGTTGTTCTCTTAAAACAGAATCTCTTAAACTATTTTCAAGTTCAGTCTGTCGATCGTTATGAAAATCAAAAGCTTGTGCATTCACCTTATAACTCTCAAGCTCAGCGGTCAATTTTTCATTTGCGGCCTTTACCTCGCAATTGACCGTTTTAACTTTCTCAATTTCAATACTACAATTATGCAATAATGATTCAAACATAGCACGTGTTTCCTCATCATTATCAGTATGCTGTGACTCGAATTCATCATTTGGATCCATATCTGGAGTTACCAAATTAGTATTACTACAGCTTGGTTCATCCATATATGTATCGAAAATGAGATTACGAGTCTCAGGATGCTGTTCATTTTGAGGTGGCATATCAAACATTTCATTATTGTGACATGTAGCATATGGTTGTACCTCAGAAACCGCATTAGTGTCAAAAGCAGGAGGTGCTTCTGAATCTGTGTCGTACTTTGCCTCCTGGAGATTAGCCATAAAAATGCAGTTTGCATCGATGTCCTCTTGATCTTCAGAGTTTTCCATAATAGCCATGAAGTCATTCTCTTCTGCACTCAACTGAAGCCCATCCGTTTCCTTGTTTGCCAACATTAATGCTTTCTGCAAGTAAGATGGATCCCTCTTATTCGGCTTGTCTGGACAGTTCCTAGCCATGTGACCAATACCCTGACAGTTGAAGCACTTCATCACATTACCCTGATTCCTATTCCCAGCTCCCTGAGCAACATTCCCAAACTGATTCCCAGCATTCTGTACCCTTTGATTACCAACAACATTACCCATCTGATTCCCTGCAAACTGACCCATCTGATTACCAACATACTGCCCTGCATTCCGATTACCCATCTGATATCTTGGAGCATATCCCTGCTGATTCCCATATCCCCCAACCATCTGACCTTGCTATCCCATGTTGAAACTCGGCTGTGCAATCTGCTTGTTGCGAGTGTTTGATGAGATTCGTTGATTGTTGTTGGTGGGTGTGGAGTAACGTCCTTGGAATGCTTTTGATAGGTAGGCAAAAGCTTGAGTCAAAGCATCAGTTGACTCATCCTGATCATGTTGATCTGGGTGTTGAGGGTATTGTTGTTGTGGGATTACATGTTGTTGTTGTGGGTAGAACGGTGTTTAAGGATTGAATTGTTGTTGCACGAATTGTTGGGATGAAGATGATGATGGTTGTGCATTGACTGTTGCAGGTGTAGGTGATTGGACTATGAGTGCAAGAGGATCTTGTTGTTTAGCTTGTTTCTCTGTTCTGACTTCATTTGCCTCTTTTTGGTTTTGTTTAAGGAAGTCATAGAGCTGATCATAGTTCACCTCGTGAAGGTTTTGAGTTTGGTTGACAATAGTAACATATCGTCCCCATTCTTCTGGAAGGTTGTTGATGAACTTGATGTTCTGAACAATTTGTTTGTGATCCAAATTGTGTCTGATCAACTCATTCATTAGAGTACAAAACCGTGTGTAGTAAGATTCAATCTGCTCAGCTGGAGTGGATGTGAACTTCTCCCATTCAGTCAGAAGCTTGTTTTCCACGTCTTGTTTACCAATGTCTGTACCATAACAGAGTCTTTTGACTCGTTCCCACATTGCATAAGCAGTTTCACAACTGTCTACAGCACATAATATTTCTTGTGGTAAACCAAGTTGGATTAAATGCATTGCCATGTCATCTGCTTCAATTTGCTTCTGATCTGCCAATGTGTATTCCTCTTCCGTTTGAGTCCGGAAGGTTGCTTTAATTGGAGGTCTTGCATCAGGATTCCCAGCTGTGACTTGAATCTGACGAGGCACGAATGGACCTTCCTCTATGGATTTGATCAAGAGTTTACCTTGTCCTAGAGGCTTGGTTTTCATGTATCTTTTCATACGACTCGTCCATGGAAGATAACCACCTTTTTCTAACATTGGAGGTCGGTTTTCTGAACCTGCGGCATGAATGTCTTGTTGTGTAGTTGATGACGTATAGTCTACACCCGGGTCACGAACCCGATTAGTAAACAATACTAATAATTAAGCCCACCACGTATGGGCCGCAACTGGACTACTAGTTATGCGGCTTGGGCCGACAAGGCCCAAGCCCAAAGTTATTTCCGGATAGGATATCGAGTATCTCCTAAATAAAGGGGATATATACTAAATATCCGATGTCGGCTAACACGCCGAGGAGTAGGGAACACGAAACCTACTAGGGTTTCATGCATATATAAAGGGCACCCAAGCCCTCGGTAAAGGTACGATCTACTGAAAACCCTAACTCTTCGCTAAAACCCTAAATTCGATTACTTACTCTCACGCCGGAGGATAATCGGGGGAGACAATCCCTCGATAAGCCTAACGGTGTTTGTTCTTTTTCTTAGTGCGCAGGTTCCATCGAGCATTAAGAGTTAATTGGTACGAGAATAGAAGTCCTCACAAGGAACGCCCAACTTTTGTATCAACAAGTGGCGCCATCCGTGGGACCCTACACTAAGAGTTTTGCCAAGAACTAGAATGACGAAACACGGAAGTCACAAGAGTCCGCATGGAAGAAAGCGCATGATGACCCACTAGGGAAGAAGCATCAAACCGATGCGCCCCCTAAGCAGGCCCCTGGGACAACCAGCACGCCTAGAAGCTTAGGAGCGTATTCAGATCTGGTCTTTCCTACAGTGGAATCACTTACCAAAACTACCCCCGCTGTTACAACAAGTACTAGCGCGGTAGAACTGGAGCGCACTCCTCTTAACATGCCAGAGGTGAACTTCACTGAACCTCCCAATGCGCCTATCCGAAACAAGGATCCTACCTTGGAAACAGACTCCATCGCGCTAGAGGGAGTCACTTCCGAATTGGCGCCAAGCGACTTTGTATCTCAAAACTACGAAGCCTTAAATGCGCTCATGCGAGAGGAGGCAAAAAAGAGGTCAAGCCAAAGTCTGCACGCCAGGCTCAACTTCGACCCTGAGCATGAGGCGTCCCCAACGCACTACCGAAAGGAAAGACACGAGAAGGATAGCCGCAAACAACCAGTGTTTACCAGGATTGGAAGGAGGATTATGGATGATGAAGCAGCCGATCTTCAACATCTGGAAGAGCCTGAAGAGGGGGAGCGGCGCGCCAATGTCCACGCTAGGCTTGGCAGTCGCAGGATCCAAGATAGGCTTGGGCGACGATGCTCCCCAAGTGAAAGCCCCTCAAGCTCTGATTCTGAGGGTAGTCGGCGCAAGCGCCGCAGAGGAGCGAGCTCAGACTCTGATGATAGTCGACGCAAGCGTCACAAAAGAGTTCGCTCATCTTCAAGAGATTCCTCAGACAGCGAGACTGGACACTAGAAATCAAGAGGGAAATACCGCGACCAGGAAGACGAAGACATGTCTCTTCCCTGGCGTCGCCAAAAGGTTGATGCGTTCACTAGGCGCATCAGCGATTTTTCGGAGAATAAGAAAAGGCGCATTCCTGCTAACGTAAAAACATATGATGGGACAGGTGATCCTGATGATCACCTAAAAATTTTCGAATCAGCAGCTACTATCGAAAATTGGCCACAACCTGTGTGGTGCCATATGTTCAATTCTACATTAGTAGGGAATGCGCGCAACTGGTTTAGCAAGCTTCCACGTAGAAGCATCGATGGGTTTGAGGAGTTGCGCAAGGCGTTTCGCTTAAACTTTACTCAAAGGAAGAAGTGCGCCAAAAACCATGTCGAACTTGCTAGGGTTAAACAGCGACAAGGGGAACCTACAAGTGCTTTTATGGAACGCTTCAAGGACGAATGCATGAAAGTCAAGGCGTGTCCAGAGATACTAAAAATATCGGGTTTTATGAATGCGATCAATAACCCAGATTTGATAAAAAAGTTAAACGATAAGGTTCCCTTAACTTTCGACGAACTCATGAAGCGCACAAGGTCTTTCGTCCAAGGAGAAGAAGCCGCTGCGGATAGGAAGAAAGGCTATTCGAACCATAGGCCACAAGAAGAGTCAAGGAGACAATCCAATGACCAGGGCGGCAATCGTAATAGGAGTTATCGCACTCAAGGCGGTGGAAGGGGAAACGACAAGTACACCCCATTAACAAAAACTCCAAAAGAAATATTCGCGACGGAAGGGGCTAACTTCCCGAAACCACCACCAATGCGCACCCCAGAGGATCGGCGCACAGGGAATGGCTATTGCGAATACCATGGACAGAAAGGCCACACAACCAACGAGTGCGTCCAACTGCGCCAATTGATTGAGAAATTGGTAAAGGAAGGAAAGATGGACCACCTCGTAAAAAACATCAGAGAAGGGAAAGACAAACCAAAACCAGGGGCCAAGAAGGAGACATCAAAAGAAAAGGCAGATATCATCTACATGATACACCCATGGCAGCGCGCGACAAGATAGAAGGTCAGTCAACGGTTTTCTAAGGAAAACGAGATTTCTTTCCCCTCCCTGACTGCGAACAACGCAGTGGTGGACCCACTTACCATTGAAATACATACGGGGGGTCACGACATCCGTCGCATGTATATAGATGGAGGTGCATCCGCTAATATTATATATGAACACTGTTTCAAGAAACTGCGACCTGAAATACAGAGTCAGTTGATCCCAGCCACAGCACCGCTCACTGGCTTCACAGGGGAGAAGATATGGCCCATGGGGCAATTGCGTCTATTTGTAGAAGTTGGTGACAAACCACACTCTACAGTCACCTGGATGGACTTCATAGTAATCAGATCCCCCTCTCCGTACAATGGCATCATCGGGAGACCTGGAATATCATCTATCCGCGTCGTACCATCCACAGCGCACGGGATGCTAAAGTTCCCAGTGGAAAGAGGTATTGTCACTCTTTACAATACCACCATACCACCCAAAGAATGCAACGCAGTGACAAACGACGTAAGCGATGCTCCAGAACAGCGCGCAATCAAAGTCCCAAACCTAAAGGTCGCCATCCACCTTGACTACCCGGATCAACAAGTATCTATTGGCGGGTCTCTGTCTGACAAAGGCAAATCAGCTATATGCGCACTCTTGCAAAATAACTTAGATATTTTTGCATGGGAGCCAAAGCACATGACAGGAGTGCCACGTTCTATCACGGAACACAAGCTACAAATCCGACAAGGATATCCTCCAATACGACAGAAAAAGCACGGACAAGCCCCAGACCGCGCAAAAGCCATCCTGGAAGAAGTACACAAATTAGTAAACGCAGGTATCATGCGGGAAGTGTACTACCATGACTGGCTCTCTAACCCAGTAATGGTAAAGAAGAGCGATGGCAGTTGGAGAATGTGCGTAGACTTCACAGACCTCAATAAAGCATGTCCACAGGACTGTTACCCACTACCGGAGATAGACTGGAAAATCGAATCTCTGTGTGGATATCCCTTCAAATGCTTCCTGGACGCATACAAGGGATACCACCAAATTCAAATGGCGGAGGAAGATGAAGAAAAAACGGCCTTCCACACAAGTCAAAGGGTCTATTGCTATACAAAGATGCCCTTTGGCCTAAAAAACGCAGGAGCAACATACCAACGATTGGTAGACACTGCGTTCGAGAAACAAGTAGGCCGCAACTTGGAAGTATACGTCGATGACCTAGTCTTCAAAAGCCATACTGAGGAAGAACTAGTGCGCGACATGGAGGAAACGTTCAAAACACTGAGGAGAATCAACATGAAATTGAATCCCAAGAAGTGTACATTTGGCGCTACAGAAGGCATGTTTCTCGGGTATCTAATAGAACCCGATGGGATCAAGCCTTGCCCAGAAAAGACCCAAGCAGTCATTGACCTCCCCTCATCGCGCACACTGAAGGAGGTCCAGTCCCTAAATGGCAAACTAGCCGGACTGAACCGATTCTTATCTAAATCAGCGGACAAGTCACTTCCCTTATTCAAAACACTCAAGAAGTGTACAAAAAAGGGAGACTTCAGGTGGACCGCGGAAGCAGAAGAAGCCTTCCAACAGCTCAAACAAAACATAGCAGCCCTACCAAAGCTTGTCGCGCCCCGACCAGGGGAAGAGCTGATCATGTACCTATCTGCGACTCAGGGAGCAGTCAGCGCAGTACTACTGACTGACAGGAACTCTGTCCAAACACCCATCTATTTTGTTAGCAAGGCGCTCAAGAAGACGGAGATAAACTACACTGCAATGGAAAAATTGGTCCTAGCTTTAGTATTTGCAGCAAAAAGACTGCGCAGGTATTTCCAGGCGCACCCAGTAGCTGTTATCACAGACCAACCCATCAAACAAGTTATCTCGAAACCCGACGCATCGGGACGCCTACAAAAATGGAGCGTTTTACTGGGTGAGCATAACATATCATACAGACCGCGCACTGCAATTAAAGGGTAGATATTGGCCGACTTCATCATCGAGAAGCCAGATACCGACACTACACCTGCGACAAGCAAGGGGGAACCTCAAGAACCATGGATCCTATTCACTGATGGATCCTCATGCGTAGATGGATCAGGAGGTGGCCTTATTCTCACTAACCCAGAAGGAGCTGAATTCACATATGCTCTGCGCTTTGAATTCACAACCACGAACAACGAGGCAGAATACGAAGCACTCCTGGCTGGGTTACGCATCGCAATTCAAATGGGTGCACGCAACTTAGAAGCAAACTGTAACACCCCAACCCGGAAAGGGTAGAAGCATCACATTATGGTGACAAATCAAAGCATACATACATAATCACAGCGGAAGCCAATAAACATAATCATTAAATAATCCAAGTCAACATGACTGGAATTCAATACATAAGTCTCAAATGAAAGAAATAAATAATCCCAAGGAAATACATAACGAAATAGATCCAATATCAAAATACTGAATTAAATGGTAAGACTAGGGTAGGACATCATCTAAGGCAAAAGCTCCCACTAACTCTCATCCCAAGCATAAATCCATCTCCCAGCTAGATACCTGCCGCACACGGAAAAGAAAACGTGCGGCTGAGCTTACAAAGCTCAGTGAACAGATACATAATAACAAGCAAAGATAACGAAGCAGAAATATAATGAAGCAAAGGGGAATGTCATAAGGTATAATCAATGCAAGAAGAAATAGAAGATATATAGGATAGTCATCCACCACGAGCCCATACTCAAAGTCATATCTCAACATCATAATACTCAAAGTCAAGATCTCACAATCAGAGGGGATACCTCTTAGGCAACCAGATAATATGAGGGGTGTCCTCATGTATCAAAAGGGGTGGAGTGATCAGCTCCCATAAATGTGAAAGGCGTGTATAGCACACATGCACCAGTCACCTCAAAGTCATACTCAAAGTCATAGTTAAATCCACTAAACATACATGCCTAGGATTGCAATCCATATGCCCCCACTCAAAGTCATCTCAAAATCATAATACTCAAAATCATAATGGCCATATCATAATATAAAAGGGGACGGCGTGAGAAATCACTCCCCCACACAGGAGTCATGCCAGTGGTGCATCACAGACATGGCCAGGTTACCTTCCTGGCTAGGAAACAAAAGGTGGCTCGGGTATCAAACTAAGAGTCAGGTCTCAAAATCATGCAAACGGGTTCATCTCAAAGTCATATCAAAGCATATCTCAAGGTCATGTCAAAAGTGAATCTCAAAGTCATATGAAAAGGTTCATATCAAAAGGTTCATAGCAAAAGGGTCAAAGCAAAGGTTCATAACTCAACATCGAAGCATAGGTGATAAGACACCCTTTCTTAAAAAGGGTAGAGTATCCGTACCTTATGTCGAAAGCAAAATAGAAACAAGCACAGAAATGGGGGAAAGCTCAAAGTCTCTCCTTCTTCACACCTAAAGAAGTAGAGGGGAATTACAAATCATTCTTTCCATTTTAAGTAACTTTCCCTTTTTAGTAAGTTTCCACTTTTAGAAAGTTTCCACTTTTAGAAATATTTAGTACATAGCTTAATTTGATCAACATTTGCTGGAAATAAAGTATCTTTATCATATTTACACCTTTGGTCCTCAGGTTTTCATAATTTACATTTTACACCCCTTAGTTACAAAAGTTACACTTTAACCCTTCAATTATTCATAGTTACACATTAGCCCCTTATTTTATCAAAATTACTCCATGAACACTTATTTTATCATGTTGTACGAAAGTATCCACAATTATTCATGATTCACACCTTTAGTCCCTCTAGTTATCAAAATTACATATTCAGTCCTTAAACTTACAATTTCAACCTTTAATTACCAATAGTTACATGTCAAGCCATTAAATTTATCAAAATGACACATAATTCCCTGAATATATTTATTTATTCAAAACAGCCCCAAGTTTCTAGAAATTACAAGTTTGGTCCCTCTATTTTAATAAAGTTACATATTAAGTCCTTAGAATTTACATTTAAATCATTAATTAATAATAATTACATATTAGCCCAATAAATATCCAAATTTTCACATTAGTCCTTGAATATCATTCATAACACAAATCGACCTCAACTTTTCAGAAATTACATGTTTAGTCCTTGTATTTATTAATTTTCCAATTCGATATAACAATTTCAACTTAATTCATTTTCTCACAAATTTTACATATAGGCCCTTCATTTTATAATTTTTACAAGTCACCCATGATTTATAGAACACGACAAAAATGGTCCATGAGTTTTATTATTGACAAAACACACCCTTTCATATTTAATTTCAAATCGGTAAACACAATATTTAACCAAATAAAACCCTAATCGAATCCCATCATTAGGCAATCATTTCAACATCATTTTTATTCACTATTAATCAGATCTAATCCTTTTTTTGAACCCTAGTTCCACGTTAGGTATTTTGTTCTCATTTTTCTTTCTAGCCGATTATAACATATTTCACCAAAAATAGTTTTTAGCCTCAATAAATCAAATGAGCATTTTTCTATTGTTATATTATGATCATAAAGCCCACGAAAATTATTCACTATACCTGGAAAAATCGCATGCATAATATCTTAAATTATTTCGATTCTAGGGTTTAATAATACATGAATTTTCATACGAATTATTTACAATGCATGGATCATTTTTATTATTTTTCTTAGATTGTATACGATCATTAGAGGCTAGGAAAAATACCAGAATATTTTTAGGACGAGTGAATAAGACCACACGAATTATTTCTTCTCGGATGGATAATCGACAAAGGAAGAATTCTCCACGACTCCAACTGGGATCAAATCACCTTGTACACATTTTTCGCATATCATATATGATATAAGGACTCCAGGAAAAATAAGAATCGAATTTTACAAAGCTTGATTTAATTGATACGAATTATACCTTTAAATTGAGCTAGCGATAGAAATAAATCCACCACAATTGAATCGGGCAACAAATGAACTCCACACGATTTTTCTAGGACTCCTTGAATTGTGTTTGAACTCAGAAAAATGCCTTGGTAATTTTTATGGATCGAATGGAGGCTATAGAATTTTCTTTGGGTTTTTCTCTCTACTCGGCAACTAGGGTTTGATGATAAACAAATGAGGATTGATGTTTAAAGGGGGTATGCCGAGTCATAGGAGGGGAGGGTTGACCAAAAATTTCAGCTAGATTGGTTGGGAAAATATTTGATTGCTTATCTTCCATAATTACATATTTTAATACATTTTAAATTATAATAAAATTAGATATTATCCATTCGGCACTACTAGGGGTATTTTAGTCATTTTGCCACTTGTATACATGTTAAATGAGATTGTCAAAATTATTTGGGATCATAACATGTGCATTGCCAGAAGTTTGGAATTTATTGATACATTATAAGCTTTTAATTAAATTTTAAACTAGCAGGGGCATTTTGGTCTTTTTGTTCATTTTAGATTTTAGGGTTTTACAACTTCTTCCCCTCTAAAAAGAAAATTTCGTCCCCGAAATTTGCAAAGAATCAGAATGAAACGAATCGGAAACCAAAATAGAGACATACCAGAATTCAGAAAACAAAATGAGGATAACTAGCTCGAATAGACTCCTCGGTCTCCCAGGTAGCTTCCCGCTCTGGGTGGTTCCGCCAAAGAATCTTAACAAAAGGAATGACTTTACGTCTCATAACTCGCTCCTGGCGATCAAGAACAGCTTCCGGCTCCTCCGGAAGAGACATATCGGGCTGAATCTGATCAAGAGGGTAAGACACCTGATGCGCGTGATGTGTCGTTGCGGTTTAGCAGTTTTAATGCCTACTCAAGTTTTAAATTTATATTTAGCCGACTTATCAATAACACACACACTTAACGAGCAGTGTACCCGGTCAGTATGAAGATAATGGTAAGTAGAGTGTCGATCACTAAGAGTGGAACGTATAATCTCGTTAATCTAATCAGTATTTTAATATCCTAACGCAAGGGGGTTTCAGCCTGAGAGACTGGCACAGTTTTGTTTGCAATTAAATAATAAAATAAACAATAGGCACGAATCAGCAAGTAGCACACACGTACACAGATAGATACTAGAGACAATAAGAGGGCTGTCCTTATGATTAAGTAGATTGTCACTTGTTTTATTGATAGCTTTATATGAAGTGTATGTAATTAACCCTTTCTCGTTGGTCCTATTCTTATCGGCGAGTAAACCCTTAATGACGACTTATGTCTAAAAGTTATTCCTAAGTGATCAATTTAGAAACAACCGTGGGAGCCACACCTTGTCCCGCAGTCGGGTGCCCGCAAGCCACTAATAAACACAGAGGTGGTCAATGCACTAATAAGTAGTAACCAAAGACATCAACATATAAACTTTAATTGATGGGAAAGCAAGTATTAAAGGGAGTGCAATCTTTCCGTTGTCACATTACACAAGCCACCAATCCTGATGAATTAAAGTTTGCTAAAACAATAAAACAAAACTACTTAATGAATTAAATACATGCAGCACCTTCTTACAGCTCTTGTATCTTCGATTTGGGTGTGTCTTGTGCTGCCTTCTTGACTGAATTCGTCCTTCTCTTCTGTTCGGTCTTTAGGTTTTCGAACTTCCCACTCTCTCCCCAAATCTCCTTTATGCGTCTGGTCTACGGGGTATTTATAGTTTGTGTCTGAGGAAAGATGCGGCGCATCTACTTAAGTAGATGCGGCGCATGTACGTAACTTCGCGTGGGGTCCAAGATTATAATATTCAGGAATATTCGTACACCGCCAGAAGATGCGGCGTAACTCTTGATTAGATGCGGCGCATGTCCTCTTGTATCTTGGATCGTATCTGGTGACATCTTGATATAGATGCGGCGCATGTTGATAGTGAGATGCGGCGCATCTGGAGCAGATTAGTCTTGATCTTCTTCATTTCAGTAGACTCTTCACTTTATGCACGTTTTGCTCCATTATTAGTCCAAAATCGCCAAGTTTCACCAAATGCTTGTTTTTACCTGAGAATTACAAAAGTAAACGATTAAGTATAAATCCTCATACATAATATAGTAAAACAAGTCAAATTAATAGGATAAATGATAGTAATAAAATGTACTTATTTGAGTTCATCAAATATCCCCCCACTTGAACTTTACTTGTCCCCAAGTAAACCTTAGATTAAAACTTATGAAAATGTATCCTAAAAGATGTTAGGATTTATTTTTATATTTAAGCATGTATTCGTTTATTTCATAATCACACAACTAAACACTTAACGAATTAGAAGTAAAATAAAATAAGTCGATAAAAGCAAATCTAATCGTTTAACTGTCCAGTCGCGACGAATATTCTATCATAAGCTTGGCAAGTATACACATCTCCACCACTAAAGCTAAGGAATAACAAGTCTAAAGCGGTAAAAAGGGTTTTTAGGCTTAAGGGTTAATTATTCTCTTTTCTATCGATCTCAAATTCCAGAAAAGGCGACAAAATCACAAATACATGATCGAATCCACGAACACGATACTTGCAATTGCTCAAATCCTTAACTCGAATAGGCTAAAGATAGGTCCAAACTTCACCAATAATAATATATCAAAAAGGGCGACAAAATCATAAATACATAGCCGAATCCACGACTACGATACTTAAGATTGCTCAAATCCCTAATCTCAATAAATCAAAGGTTCGGTTGGATAAAGAACAATACAGGGTATGGATAACATTTGGGATATAAATTGGTGTAAAAATAAAAAATAAACAAAACAAATAAATTAAAATCCTAAGTGTGGTTAATCACTATCCCAACCATCCCATGAATAAGACTCATATCATTGAATAACTCACGCTTTAACACTTGAAACACACGCTTTAGGTAGACACGAATTATACTCAACAAAATCTTAATCAAAGAATAATCCTTAATTGGCATTCCCATAACTGCCAATTCCCATTCAATCCATAGATATAATACAACAAATAGTGGTGATATCGACCACTTACATAACTTTACATCGTTGGCTTAAAATAAACATCCAACTCTTTTTTTCTTTCTTTTTCTTTTCTTCTTTTTTTTTTTTTTTTTTTTTTTTTTTTTTTTTTTTTTTTTTTTTTTTTTTACTTGAAACATAAACATAGATGTGTAAAATTTCACCACATCACTACAACTTTCTTTCCGGATAATTTTTATTCATACTTTTCATACTTCAGAAATAATGGTAATAGTGAAAGTAGTAAACACACGAAAAATAAACTCAAAAATATACAATATTTACTTTCACTCCAATTTGCATTGTGCAATTTCCCGACCTAACCATATATAATGAATTACGCACGCGAACACAGGCAATGTAAGGAAACACACTCTGCCTATAGCAATTAACCAACCACGGATTCTAATCTACAGGGTAGGCTAAGGTGTAAGGTGTAACGAAACATTTTAAACATAGGTGTAAGAAACGAAAGGAATGGCTCTGAGGGTTTTTCTAGGGGTATCTTACTCTAAAAATGAGAGTAACAAAAGGGTTTATACGGGGGTTAACTAACCAGTGTAGTTAGTTAATAACACATAACATATAAAGGCTATTTGGGTGTAATCCTAGAATTTTACCAAGTTAGACAAGTCATTCCAATTATATAAATAATACTCATTATGGTGGTCTCGAATAGTATACAAGCCAAGTTCTAAAGTTTACAAGTCACCGGCACACTCATAGATTTGTGAATTTTGTAAAAATCACAATTTTTGAAAATAACGTCATGTGTGCAGTTATGCAACTTAGATCTTAAACAAAAACATGCTAAAATTTTTTTTTAAGTTTGATATATTAAGCACATTTTAAGCATAATTTTTGAAAAAGTTTAGGACAAGTAAGTGTTAAGTGTTCTAATTCTCCTATCCCCCCACTTAAGTTAAACAACGTCCTCGTTGTTTGTATAAAAGGTTAAAAACTGGAAATAAAAAGAATTAGAACGGAAAAACTCCCCTGAGATTTGCTCGGTATGATCCTCCATTTGTATATGAGCAAAAATCAACTTCTTGTGGATTAGAACGTTAAAGCTTCATACTTGATTTATCCACAGGAAATCCAGGAAACTATAATACCACCAACACTTTAAAACACACCTAAGATAAGAAAGGTTCAACTTGCATAATACATTAGTAGTTAGGAAAAATAAAACTAAAAAAAAAAAAATAATTAAAACTGAAAAATCATCAGGTCAGTCGATGCGCCGTATCTTATTGAAGAAGATGCGCCGTATCGAGCCTGGAATTAATACGGATCAGAATAAAGATGCGCCGCATCCTTAACCAGGGATGCGCCGCATTAAAAATAAACTGATAAATAGTTTTAAAGTCGAAAATTAAAATGCAGAAAAATAAAATAAGATATGACCATTGCAGAGGATGCGTCGCATCTCAGGACTGAGATGCGCCGTATCTTCGTGCGGCCTGGACTGACTCGACACAGAAAACAGAATGATAAATGATAAATCCGGGTTGTCTCCCGGTAAGCACTTGTCTTTATTCCAGAGTCTTCAAGTTAGACTCACGTTCAGCTCTTTAGTATCGATCATTGAAGGAGTCGGAAACATCACGCTCCTTCATCCCCAATTTAGTAATATTGAACACTCCTTGCTCGTCCTTAATTTCCACGCCGTTCTTCTTTAATACCTGTATAAATAAAGTCCTGTCCCTTTCGGGCAGAGATGACAAAATGATAGACGGGAAATTCTTATTATTATGTAGGCACAAATAAGCAAGGTGGGGTGGTAGTTCAATAAACACATCATGATTCAAATTCGTTTTCTCAACTACTCTCCTACGTTTATTAATTACTACACAATCATACCACTCATCATCAGAATCACTAACAATATCGCGTCTAAGTTCCGTAGGTACATTAAGGTCAATGAATTCCTCAAAGTCTTCATGATTAGGATTAGCTGAGTTGTTTTGAATCAATGTTTCTCCCATAAGTCTAGCTTCAAGATTGAGGTCCATACGCTCTCTTAATCCTAGCACATAAACACCTCTAATTATGCTTTTAACTGGATCTTGGCACTTATAGACTAGTTTATTATTCCCTACCCTTAATGAAATTTTTCTCTTAAACACATCAATCTTAGCATGGGCGGTAGACAAGAAAGGTCTTCCGAGGATTAAAGGAATCTTAACATCCTCGGGCATGTCTAGTATAATAAAGTCCACTGGAAAAATAAATTGCTCAATCTTAACTAGCACATTATTAGCAATCCCCTCAGGTCGTTTTACTGTTTTATCAGCCAGTTCAATAAGTAATTTAGTTGGTACTAATTTTCCTAGTCCTAGGGTAGCGAATGTCTTAAGAGGCATAACACTAACACTAGCTCCTAAGTCAGCCAACACATTATTGAAAGATATATTATTAATAGAACAAGGTAGAGTAAAACTTCCTGGGTCTCTTTCTTTATGAGGCAAGGCATTTGAATCGGTTGCAGGGCTCTCTTCTTTCATTGTTGCCTTGATCTCTTCTTCAATTTTTGTCTTCTCTTTTAGTAGTCTCCTTAAGCTGATTGAAGAGTTAAAGAAAAATTCGGGTCTTGCACCATCATTACCATTCATCGACCTTCTAGGTATATTAGGAGTGACTTCTTCAGTGGTGCTTATGGCCTTGACATGATCCCTTGGGTTGGTTTCAGTTGAGCTCGGTAAACTTCCATATCCCCTTTCTTGAAGAACTTTGCTCATTTGACCAATTTGTTGTTCCAATGCTTTGATCGAAGCTCCTTGATTTCTTGTAGTAGTGTCCGTTGAAGCTCTAATTTCCTTGATCATAGCAGTATTCTCTTCATGTCTTTTAGCAGCATCGGCCATAATTTGCTTTAAAGTATCATCTAAAGTCTGCCTCCTCTCTTGATAACCGGGATTGAAGTTGTTCTTTTGATAGAATCCCGGACTAGCTTCCCTAAATCTTGCTGAAGGTCGGAATGGTTGTCCAAATTGGGTGTAATAAGCTTCTTCAAACGTCTCACTTTCATTCTTGTTCGGGCAATCTTTAGTGTAGTGAGGTCCTTCGCATTTTTCACATCCAACTTGGGCAGCATATGCTCTTTCATCTCGCTTCTTCATCTCTCTACTAATTTTATCCAATTGAGCTTGAATAGCAGCAATTCCATCAAAATTAGTGCTGCTCTTAGATCTAGTAGAGGTCCCATCGTGCCATTTCTGAGAATGATCAGCAGCTTCTTGGATCGCTTTCCTAGCATTAGTTGCACTCATCTGAGGTACAACTCCCTTAGCATCCAAAATCTGTCTTGTAGGCACGTCCAATCCCTGATAAAACAATATTATTTCCTGCATAGGGGTTAGATAGTGTTGAGGACATTTTATCAATAAATCTTTAAATCGTTCCCAAGCTTGATAAAGGGTTTCATCAGGCTCTTGCTTGAAACTATTGATAGCCTCCATCTTCTTAGCAGTCTTAGCAGGTGGACAATATCTCTTCAGGAATTTGCTCTTCAAACCTTCCCACGTAGTGATTGAACTAGCAGGTTCATTCCTTAGCCACTTGTTAGCAGCTCCTTTTAGTGAGATTGGGAAGATTCTTAGCATGAGTTGATCGGTATTGACACTTTCTGTAGTAAACAAATCTGCAATCTCCAGGACCTTTTCAACATGCTCATTAGCATCCTCTTGTTCCGTCCCACTGAAAGCATTCTCTCTGAGCTCTTTGAGAAATTGTCCCTTCAACTCAAATTTTGACTTGTCATCAAACTTAGGTCTAGCAACTCCTGAAGTGTAATCAGCACGGGTATTGTTCATGTATTCCTCCATAGTAGTGTTTTCGCCCATTGTTTCTGTTTCAACTTCCTCTTTCTCTTCAGAAAAATAATCAAGCTCGAGTGAACTTGAAAGATCAAAGCTTCTTGTGTTGAAAAGCCTTTTAAGCGAATGTAGGGCTCGTTCAGGATCTTCGAAAGGTTGAATCAAGTTCTTCGTAGAACTCCTGGTCATGCACTTCCTGAAATCAACACAAAAATATCAGTAGGGTATGCTCGAGAAAGTAGTATATCAGATAATTAATAACGAAAACGGAATACGAAAAATTAAAGTTACTGATATCTGCAGACGATGCGCCGTATCCAAAGAGTTGGATACGCCGTATCTTATAATCGTTAAAATTAAATCAGACTTTATTCAGAAAAATAGATACGCCGCTTAGAATTTATGAATGCGCCGTATCGAATTAATCAATCAAAAATCAATTTATCTAATTAAAATTAAATGCGTCGTATTAACGAAAGTTAATGCGCCGTATTTTCGTTACGTTTAAAAATAAAAGATTTTTGATTCAGTAAGATGCGCCGTATCGACGGAAATCGATACGCCGTATTTGTTTAATAATTCGCAAACTGTTTTTAATTAAAATAATAGATACGCCGTATCTGCGAAAGCAGATGCGTCGTATGGCGTTAACGTTTAGAAAAAAAAAAATTTTATCAAAACAGATACGCCGTATCTACAAAAGCAGATGCGTCGTATTACTTTATCGCTTAGAAAAATTTTCTTGTTAAAAACAGATACGCCGTATCTTGGGGAAAAGATGCGTCGTATCGAATTAATTAAACGCGTTGTATTAAAAAAACTTGAACGCAATACGCCGTATCTGAGAGATCAGATGCGCCGTATCGTTTGATTTAGCACAGTACAACGATAGCAGAACAGAAAAATACGAAAAATAAAAATAAAAAAAATTAAACACACGAAACAAAAAATAAAACACACAAAAATAAAAACAAAAGCAAACAAATAACACACAATACAACAAATATGCAAAATAGTACAATGATGCAATTTAATCTAATAAAAAGAAAAATAACCTAATTAAAATACTAATCAAATTAACAGATAATAACAATTCACTCCCCGGCAGCGGCGCCAAAAACTTGATGCGCGTGATGTGTCGTTGCGGTTTAGCAGTTTTAATGCCTACTCAAGTTTTAAATTTATATTTAGCCGACTTATCAATAACACACACACTTAACGAGCAGTGTACCCGGTCAGTATGAAGATAATGGTAAGTAGAGTGTCGATCACTAAGAGTGGAACGTATAATCTCGTTAATCTAATCAGTATTTTAATATCCTAACGCAAGGGGGTTTCAGCCTGAGAGACTGGCACAGTTTTGTTTGCAATTAAATAATAAAATAAACAATAGGCACGAATCAGCAAGTAGCACACACGTACACAGATAGATACTAGAGACAATAAGAGGGCTGTCCTTATGATTAAGTAGATTGTCACTTGTTTTATTGATAGCTTTATATGAAGTGTATGTAATTAACCCTTTCTCGTTGGTCCTATTCTTATCGGCGAGTAAACCCTTAATGACGACTTATGTCTAAAAGTTATTCCTAAGTGATCAATTTAGAAACAACCGTGGGAGCCACACCTTGTCCCGCAGTCGGGTGCCCGCAAGCCACTAATAAACACAGAGGTGGTCAATGTACTAATAAGTAGTAACCAAAGACATCAACATATAAACTTTAATTGATGGGAAAGCAAGTATTAAAGGGAGTGCAATCTTTCCGTTGTCACATTACACAAGCCACCAATCCTGATGAATTAAAGTTTGCTAAAACAATAAAACAAAACTACTTAATGAATTAAATACATGCAGCACCTTCTTACAGCTCTTGTATCTTCGATTTGGGTGTGTCTTGTGCTGCCTTCTTGACTGAATTCGTCCTTCTCTTCTGTTCGGTCTTTAGGTTTTCGAACTTCCCACTCTCTCCCCAAATCTCCTTTATGCGTCTGGTCTACGGGGTATTTATAGTTTGTGTCTGAGGAAAGATGCGGCGCATCTACTTAAGTAGATGCGGCGCATGTACGTAACTTCGCGTGGGGTCCAAGATTATAATATTCAGGAATATTCGTACACCGCCAGAAGATGCGGCGTAACTCTTGATTAGATGCGGCGCATGTCCTCTTGTATCTTGGATCGTATCTGGTGACATCTTGATATAGATGCGGCGCATGTTGATAGTGAGATGCGGCGCATCTGGAGCAGATTAGTCTTGATCTTCTTCATTTCAGTAGACTCTTCACTTTATGCACGTTTTGCTCCATTATTAGTCCAAAATCGCCAAGTTTCACCAAATGCTTGTTTTTACCTGAGAATTACAAAAGTAAACGATTAAGTATCAATCCTCATACATAATATAGTAAAACAAGTCAAATTAATAGGATAAATGATAGTAATAAAATGTACTTATTTGAGTTCATCAAGAGGGTAAGACACCACATGCAGAGGATGATAATTGTATCCCCTCAGAAGAGATACATGAAAGACGTCGTGAACATGTGATAACTGCGGAGGAAGAGCCAAACGATACGAAACTTCTCCAATACGATCCAAAATCTCAAACGGTCCAATGAATCGAGGACTGAGCTTGCCCTTAATCCCAAAACGTTTAACTCCTCGAAACGGCGAAACCTTAAGAAATACCCGATCACCAACGCTAAACTCCAAGTCACGCCGATGCTTGTCAGCGTAACTCTTTTGACGAGCCCTAGCTTCCTTTAACTTCTCCCTAGCAACATCCACTTTCTCAGTAGCGATCTGAACTAACTCCGGTCCTTCAATAATGCGTTCACCTACCTCGTTCCAACAAACCGGAGCCCTACATTTCCGACCATATAACATCTCAAATGGAGCCATACGAATACTCGCGTGCCAACTGTTATTATAAGCAAACTCTACCAAACACAAATAATCGTCCCAGCTACCAGTCCACTCTAAGGCACATGCCCTCAACATGTCCTCTAAAGTTTGAATGGTCCTCTCCGACTGACCATCCGTCTGAGGGTGAAAAGCGGTACTGAACTTAAGGCGCGTATCCCATGCCTTATGCAATCCCTTCCAGAAACGTGACGTAAACCGAGGATCCCTATCTGATATAATGGCCGTAGGCATACCATGAAGCCTAACGATTTCTTGCTGAAATATGTCCGCCAATTTACTAACACTGTAGTCCACACGAATAGGGAGGAAGTGAGCAGACTTGGTTAGTCGATCGACGACCACCCAAATCGCATCATGCTTCCTACGAGTAAGAGGTAAACCAGTCACAAAATCCATGGAAATTTCCTCCCATTTCCACTTCGGAATCTCCAATGGTTGAAGCAACCCACTAGCTCTCTGGTGTTCAATCTTGACCTGCTGGCAAGTCAAACACTTAGACACAAACGAAGCCACATCCTGTTTCATACCGCCCCACCAGAAGTGCTGCTTAAGGTCCCGGTACATCTTGGTAGCACCAGGATGTATGGTGAAAGGGGAACTATGAGCCTCTGATAGAACAGCCTCCTTAAGCTCAGGATCGTTGGGGACACAGAGACGATCCTCAAACCACACTACACCGGAATCATCAACTCTAAACTCTGATTGCTTGCCGTCCTCAACATTTTGAACTATAGCCCACAACTCACCATCCTCCTTCTGAGCCTCCTTAATTCGCAAGATAAGATTGGACTCAACCGTAAGGCTAGCCCAATAACCGCCGTGACCACGAACACAAAACTCCACATCAAGAAGCTCTAAATCATGCAAAATACGAGGCTCAAACTCTAAACTCGCGATCATACCGGATTTCCTACTCAGAGCATCAGCGACCACATTCGCCTTACCGGGATGGTACTGAATATTAGCATCATAATCTTTCAGAAGCTCCAACCAACGCCTCTGCCTCATATTCAACTCTTTCTGGGTGAAGATGTATTTAAGACTCTTATGATCGGTGAAGATGTCACAAGTCTCCCCATACAAATAATGGCGCCAAATCTTTAGCACGAAAACCACAGCTGCTAACTCTAGATCATGCGTCGGATAGTTCACCTCATAAGGCTTCAGCTGCCTCGAAGCATAGGCGATCACCTTACCATGCTGCATCAAAACGCATCCTAAACCTTTCTTCGATGCGTCGCTATAAATCTGAAAACCGCCGGAACCCGATGGAAGAGTTAAGATAGGTGCCGACACCAACCGCTTCTTCAACTCCTCAAAACTACTCTCTCGTTCATCAGTCCAAATAAACTTTTCCCCTTTCCTCATCAACTGTGTCAACGGCAAAGCAAGACGCGAAAAGCCCTCAACAAATCTCCGATAATACCCAGCGAGACCCAGAAAACTCCTCACTTCTGTCACATTTGTAGGTCTTGGCCATTTTGTGATAGCCTCAACCTTTGCCGGATCCATCGTAATGCCGTCTGCAGAAACAATGTGACCCAAGAAAGCCACTCGATCCAACCAAAACTCGCACTTCGAAAACTTCGCATACAATTTCTGCTGTCGAAGAATCTCCAGAACCACACTAAGATGTTGCTCGTGCTCCGCCTCGGTTTTAGAGTACACAAGGATATCATCTATGAAGACAATGACGAACTTATCGAGAAATTCATGGAATACCCGGTTCATTAGGTCCATAAACACAGCAGGAGCATTGGTCAGACCAAAAGGCATAACCAAGAATTCATAGTGACCATACCGAGTGCGAAAGGCCGTTTTGGGAACATCCTGCTCCCTCACCCTAAGCTGGTGATATCCAGACCTCAGATCGATTTTAGAGAAATGCCTCGCTCCTTGCAACTGGTCGAATAGATCATCAATGCGAGGAAGAGGATAGCGGTTACGAATCGTAATGCGGTTAAGCTCTCGATAATCGATACAAAGACGCATGCTCCCGTCTTTCTTCTTAACAAACAACACGGGAGCACCCCAAGGAGATACGCTCGGACGAATAAAACCGTTTTCCAACAGTTCTTGCAATTTCTCCTTTAATTCCTTTAATTCAATCGGTGCCATGCGGTAAGGAGCTTTAGATATGGGTTCAGCACCCGGAACCAGATCAATGCTAAATTCGACTTCCCTGACAGGAGGAATGCCAGGAAGTTCATCCGGAAATACATCGGCGAAATCGCGCACAGTACGAATACTATCAATGCTAGGAACATCAACAGAGGTATCTTTAATAGAAGCAAGAAAACCAAGACAGCCATGCGAGATTAACGTTCGGGCTTTCATAGCCGAAATAATCTTTACAGATTTCAGAGGTTGGGAACCAGAATAAACATAATCAGGATAATGAAGATCACCAAAGATCACTTTACGAGCATAACAATCAATAGTCGCCTTATGGGCAGCTAACCAGTCCATGCCCAGAATAATATCAAAATCAACCATGTCAATGGGAAGAAGGTTCGCAGGACGAATACGATCATCGAAACGAAGAGGGCACTTAACATACTCAACATCAATAATCACATGAGTTTTCATCGGGGTAGCAATAGATATACGATTCATTAATTTTGTGGGTTTGATGTTTATTTTATTTGCAAGTGAAGTGGATATGATAGAATGTGTAGCGCCAGTGTCAAATAAAACAAACACAGCACGATCTCCAATATATAGAAAACCCGTAATAGTACCTGAGGTGCTAGCCGCCTGATCACGAGTCAAAGAATAAACCCGGCCTGAAGTAGGAGCTGTCCTAGAATCAACTTTAGGTTCACCAGCATTCTTCCTAGGGCAGTCCTTGACTTTGTGCTGATTAGATCCACACCAGAAACAAGCACCAGAAGCTTTGTAACACGGACCTGGATGAGACTTCCCACATGAAGCACATGTAGGAGGAGGAGGTAGAATCTCATCAGCCTTCTTCTGACCTGACGATCCCGACTGCTGATACTGCTGAGAGTCCCTGCGCCTATTATTACTACCCTGACCCTGACGGTCACCACCATACCGGCCATAATCCTGACGACCCTGGTTCCTAGAATCCTGTCTCCTATAATCACCACCTCGGTCCTGGCGACCCTGCTGATCTCGTCCATAGTCCTGACGGCTCCGAAAATCCTGTCTCTGGTCCTGACGACCATGACCCCGAGAATCCTGCCTTTGGTCCTGCCGACCCCGAGAATCTACCCGGTTACCATCCCTATCACGCTTATTAGACACCCTGTCCGCATGTAACAACTCGATGTTACGCGCGGCATCCTGAACACTAGCCACATCATCAAATGGAGTGTTAACGATCCGGTCTAACACCCATTTCTTAAGAGCCCACTTGAAGTGACGAGCCTGCCGAACAGAATCCCCAGTAACCTCTGGTCCCACGAAACTAGCCAGACGTAAGAAACGCTGCATGAAATCTCCTGAAGATTCATGATCACCCTGACGAATAGACCCGTATTCCCTCTCATACCTCAGCTGCTCTGCCATAGGAATGTACTGCTTATAAAACGCCTCAATAAAATCTGCCCACGAACAAGTCTCAGCAAAATCATCCCCTTTTGCCTGAACAAGAGCAGTCCACCAATTCTGAGCATCACCCTCTAGTTTGAACGTGGCCAAACGAGTTTTAAACTCGTCATCACATCCCAGAACACGGAACAACTTCTCGACGTGCGTAATCCAATCCTCCGCCTCATGGGGAGTAACAGCGGACCTGAACGTGAGAGGCTTTAGCTTATTAAACCTCTCGATCCACACGTGGATACCAGCTGGAGGAGCAGCGGGTGGAGCAGTGGGTTGAGCATCACCACCACCACCACCTCCAGAAGGACCAGCCCCATTCCTGATATTATTGGTGACCTCAGTCACCACTCGCGGAAGAGCAGCAGCCACAGCAGCGGCTATCATCTCTTCAAAATTGGGGCCATCATCCCCATTAGAGTACTGAGTAAAGCGAGTGTTCACCATCTGAACGATACAAAAAGGATTAGCAACAACAATAAGGGAAATAAGCACGAAATGGAAGACGAAACAGAAACTTATGCCTACCCAAAGCCTCACCAGTCAAAACTTAAAACTTAAGGGTCAGATCCTATGGTCCCATGTTTCACAGGCCAAAGCTTATGTACGACAGGTCGCAACCTGGGCTCTGATACCATAATTGTAACACCCCAACCCGGCAAGGGTAGAAGCATCACATTATGGTGACAAATCAAAGCATACATACATAATCACAGCGGAAGCCAATAAACATAATCATTAAATAATCCAAGTCAACATGACTGGAATTCAATACATAAGTCTCAAATGAAAGAAATAAATAATCCCAAGGAAATACATAACGAAATAGATCCAATATCAAAATACTGAATTAAATGGTAAGACTAGGGTAGGACATCATCTAAGGCAAAAGCTCCCACTAACTCTCATCCCAAGCATAAATCCATCTCCCAGCTAGATACCTGCCGCACACGGAAAAGAAAACGTGCGGCTGAGCTTACAAAGCTCAGTGAACAGATACATAATAACAAGCAAAGATAACGAAGCAGAAATATAATGAAGCAAAGGGGAATGTCATAAGGTATAATCAATGCAAGAAGAAATAGAAGATATATAGGATAGTCATCCACCACGAGCCCATACTCAAAGTCATATCTCAACATCATAATACTCAAAGTCAAGATCTCACAATCAGAGGGGATACCTCTTAGGCAACCAGATAATATGAGGGGTGTCCTCATGTATCAAAAGGGGTGGAGTGATCAGCTCCCATAAATGTGAAAGGCGTGTATAGCACACATGCACCAGTCACCTCAAAGTCATACTCAAAGTCATAGTTAAATCCACTAAACATACATGCCTAGGATTGCAATCCATACGCCCCCACTCAAAGTCATCTCAAAATCATAATACTCAAAATCATAATGGCCATATCATAATATAAAAGGGGACGGCGTGAGAAATCACTCCCCCACACAGGAGTCATGCCAGTGGTGCATCACAGACATGGCCAGGTTACCTTCCTGGCTAGGAAACAAAAGGTGGCTCGGGTATCAAACTAAGAGTCAGGTCTCAAAATCATGCAAACGGGTTCATCTCAAAGTCATATCAAAGCATATCTCAAGGTCATGTCAAAAGTGAATCTCAAAGTCATATGAAAAGGTTCATATCAAAAGGTTCATAGCAAAAGGGTCAAAGCAAAGGTTCATAACTCAACATCGAAGCATAGGTGATAAGACACCCTTACTTAAAAAGGGTAGAGTATCCGTACCTTATGTCGAAAGCAAAATAGAAACAAGCACAGAAATGGGGGAAAGCTCAAAGTCTCTCCTTCTTCACACCTAAAGAAGTAGAGGGGAATTACAAATCATTCTTTCCATTTTAAGTAACTTTCCCTTTTTAGTAAGTTTCCACTTTTAGAAAGTTTCCACTTTTAGAAATATTTAGTACATAGCTTAATTTGATCAACATTTGCTGGAGACAAAGTATCTTTATCATATTTACACCTTTGGTCCTCAGGTTTTCATAATTTACATTTTACACCCCTTAGTTACAAAAGTTACACTTTAACCCTTCAATTATTCATAGTTACACATTAGCCCCTTATTTTATCAAAATTACTCCATGAACACTTATTTTATCATGTTGTACGAAAGTATCCACAATTATTCATGATTCACACCTTTAGTCCCTCTAGTTATCAAAATTACATATTCAGTCCTTAAACTTACAATTTCAACCTTTAATTACCAATAGTTACATGTCAAGCCATTAAATTTATCAAAATGACACATAATTCCCTGAATATATTTATTTATTCAAAACAGCCCCAAGTTTCTAGAAATTACAAGTTTGGTCCCTCTATTTTAATAAAGTTACATATTAAGTCCTTAGAATTTACATTTAAATCATTAATTAATAATAATTACATATTAGCCCAATAAATATCCAAATTTTCACATTAGTCCCTGAATATCATTCATAACACAAATCGACCTCAACTTTTCAGAAATTACATGTTTAGTCCTTGTATTTATTAATTTTCCAATTCGATATAACAATTTCAACTTAATTCATTTTCTCACAAATTTTACATATAGGCCCTTCATTTTATAATTTTTACAAGTCACCCATGATTTATAGAACACGACAAAAATGGTCCATGAGTTTTATTATTGACAAAACACACCCTTTCATATTTAATTTCAAATCGGTAAACACAATATTTAACCAAATAAAACCCTAATCGAATCCCATCATTAGGCAATCATTTCAACATCATTTTTATTCACTATTAATCAGATCTAATCCTTTTTTTGAACCCTAGTTCCACGTTAGGTATTTTGTTCTCATTTTTCTTTCTAGCCGATTATAACATATTTCACCAAAAATAGTTTTTAGCCTCAATAAATCAAATGAGCATTTTTCTATTGTTATATTATGATCATAAAGCCCACGAAAATTATTCACTATACCTGGAAAAATCGCATGCATAATAT
This sequence comes from Artemisia tridentata subsp. tridentata, assembly GCA_021014915.2. Taxonomy (NCBI): domain Eukaryota; kingdom Viridiplantae; phylum Streptophyta; class Magnoliopsida; order Asterales; family Asteraceae; genus Artemisia; species Artemisia tridentata. Next base: position 194,880,629 of record CP139508.1, on the reverse strand, counting down.
CTTAAATTATTTCGATTCTAGGGTTTAATAATACATGAATTTTCATACGAATTATTTACAATGCATGGATCATTTTTATTATTTTTCTTAGATTGTATACGATCATTAGAGGCTAGGAAAAATACCAGAAGATTTTTAGGACGAGTGAATAAGACCACACGAATTATTTCTTCTCGGATGGATAATCGACAAAGGAAGAATTCTCCACGACTCCAACTGGGATCAAATCACCTTGTACACATTTTTCGCATATCATATATGATATAAGGACTCCAGGAAAAATAAGAATCGAATTTTACAAAGCTTGATTTAATTGATACGAATTATACCTTTAAATTGAGCTAGCGATAGAAATAAATCCACCACAATTGAATCGGGCAACAAATGAACTCCACACGATTTTTCTAGGACTCCTTGAATTGTGTTTGAACTCAGAAAAATGCCTTGGTAATTTTTATGGATCGAATGGAGGCTATAGAATTTTCTTTGGGTTTTTCTCTCTACTCGGCAACTAGGGTTTGATGATAAACAAATGAGGATTGATGTTTAAAGGGGGTATGCCGAGTCATAGGAGGGGAGGGTTGACCAAAAATTTCGGCTAGATTGGTTGGGAAAATATTTGATTGCTTATCTTCCATAATTACATATTTTAATACATTTTAAATTATAATAAAATTAGATATTATCCATTCGGCACTACTAGGGGTATTTTAGTCATTTTGCCACTTGTATACATGTTAAATGAGATTGTCAAAATTATTTGGGATCATAACATGTGCATTGCCAGAAGTTTGGAATTTATTGATACATTATAAGCTTTTAATTAAATTTTAAACTAGCAGGGGCATTTTGGTCTTTTTGTTCATTTTAGATTTTAGGGTTTTACACAAACGTCGATTCACGGCTAGTTGCTAACCACGCGCTAGGCGAGTATGTAGCAAAGGAGGAACACATGATCCAATACCTCGAAAAAACCAAATCTCTGATCCAGAACTTCGATAGGTTTACCATCAAGCAGGTTCCCAGGGGTGAAAACAGGAAAGCAGATGCGCTGAGCAAGATTGCATCCACCAGTTTCGCACACTTATCGAAACAAGTATTGGTGGAAACCTTGAAAAATAAGTCAATCGAAGAGATGGAAATATCCACAGTGATAGAAGGAGAGGGCCCTACGTGGATGACACCAATCATTGACTTCATTAGTAAGGGCATACTCCCCCAAGAACAGAAGGAAGCTAGAAGAATCCGGCGCACAGCGCATCGATTCGAGCTTAGAGATAACGTCTTATATAGACGCTCATTCCTACAACCATGGCTCAGGTGCGTTGGACCTCTCCAGGCAGACTATGTACTTCGAGATATCCACGCAGGTTCATGCAGCATGCACTCAGGACCACGGTCCATTGTAGCGCGCGCACTAAGGTCTGGATACTATTGGCCAACTATGCACCGTGACGCGCGAGACTTGGTACGGAAGTGCAGTGATTGCCAAGTTCACAGACCCATTCCGCGCCGACCATAGCATGAACTAACGCCTATTACATCGCCATGGCCATTCAACAAATGGGGTATCGACATCGCTGGACCTTTCCCTATTGCCGCAGGTGGATTGAAATTCCTTATTGTGGCAATAGACTACTTTACTAAGTGGATCGAAGCAAAGGCAGTAGCGACCATAACAGGTAACCAGATAAAACGATTCGTGTGGGACAACATAGTATGTCGCTTTGGATTACCTGGTGAAATTATCTCAGATAACGGAAAACAATTCCGTGATAACCCGTTCAAAGATTGGTGCGAACAGCTGAACATCACGCAACACTTTGCGTCAGTAACTCATCCACAAACTAATGGTCTGGTTGAACGCGCAAATAGAAGCCTAGGCGAAGGAATCAAAGCGCGCCTGGACAGACACAAAGGAAGATAGGTAGAAGAACTATCACATGTTCTCTGGGCGCACCGAACAACCATCAAGGTTAGTAACGGGGACACTCCCTTCTCTTTGGTCTATGGGACAGAAGCTGTAATACCAGCTGAAATTGGAATGCCAACCATCCACACTGCGGAAGTTAATGTGGCAACCAATGATGATGAGCGGCGCATAGACTTAGATCTATTGGAAGAGCGACGTGAACGCGCAGCAATACGTGAAGAGAAAGCCAAGTCAAGAATGAAATGATACTATGATGCCAAAGTACGCAGCACGTCATTCAGACCAGGTGACTTCGTATACCGCGAAAACGACTCAAGCCGCGTAGAAGACACTGGTAAGCTAGGACCAAAGTGGGAAGGACCTTACGAGGTCATAGAAGCACTTGGCAATGGAGCGTACAAGCTACGCGACAAGGACGGACATGAGCTACAGCGAACGTGGAACGTCCGCAACCTGAAGCGGTGCTATCTTTAAAGCAGGCTACGGCCCAACATGGACACTCACGCACTCTAGAAAGTGCCCCAATAAAGATCCATGTAATTTTATTTTTTAAGTATTATCTAGATAAGTATTTTCTTTTTTAAAAACTTGCAAGTATTAATAAAACGTTATGGTTTCTAGCTAACTCCATAACACATGTAACTCTATTGTTTGCATCTTTCATTATCGTGTTTCAATATTGTTATAATTTTGCCTACATGGCGTGCATGCACACACTAAGACCCACGATGGCAGAAAGGATGAGTAAACCTAATAAACAACTCGTTGAGTAAGAGGGTTGCAAACCCATCAACTTTGGATCACGAATCCTTGTTAAACACCTTGCGCTCAAGACGTTGGCGCAAGTTCCTTACGCAACCCACGATGGATGCGCACTAGGGCACACTGTGCGCGTTTAACAACTCAGGAAATCAAGACTCTTGATTCCCTAAAGTACAATACGATAAGTAAACTTATACATAGACAACTATGACTCTCTCCTTTTCATTAAGTTGGGAAAATTTAATACACGACTACGGTCCTTATTTAAGAAAATTCATACATAATGATAATTTTTCTTTTCTAAGCACGCTTAGGTAATTAAAGATATCTTCACGCAAAGATACATACGAACTACGAGTTCAAAAGCATAAGTATTTGGAAGTTGTAAAAACACTAAGTACAAAAGCAAAGTTTTCATATATAGAAATACGTTTCTACAAAAGACTTGTAAAAAAAAAGCTAAATGCTATATGTACGCCTTAGCTGGCTAGAGCCCCCACTCATAGCCGCTTCCTTCGCATCCTCGAGCCGCTTTAACAAACCCTGTATCATCAAGGGAAACAGTGGCAACGGAAACAGGCACCCCATCGGATCTAGGCTGATGCGCAGCGCCTATGCCGCATAGAATGGCCTTCCCTTTCACGCCTTTCTTTCTTGCGACCCTGGAAGCATGAGCATTTAGCGACCTTTGCAAAGAAATCTCTTTCTCAATACGGAAAGGATTCAGAATGTCACGAGGCTGAGCAAAAATGGGTACCTTCAACTGCGCTACATCAGGCTTCAAGTAGAAGTCCACTTGCTGATCCGCGCCATCCTGCAGATGCCTGGGAAGGGTGAGCCCCGCCATGATCACGCTGATAGGCTGATCCTGATCACGCTCCAAACGAACGATATGCGGAAGCTCAAGCTTTTTTAAATCTTCCATAGCAGCAACAAGCTCAGCTCGGGCATCCGCCTTATACCCAGGGACCTCCGCAAGCGGCACGGTCAGCAACTTGGCCTCAGCAAGTTTTTCCGCGGCCAAGGTCTTACCATGTGCAATAGCGCACTCCACAACCTTGCCAAAGGAGGTGGTGACCTCGGGATGCTCCAGCGTGCACATGGCGGCCAGGCGAAGACCATGACTGATCAACCACCTACGAAATAGCACAAGTGTTAATAAGAAAAAGGGTCTCAAATATACACAAGCTATAAAGAGATAAAAGCAGCATATACCTGCGCTCAGCTACGGACTGAACCATGTGAGGGTATAGCTCCTCATCATATTCGATGCTGAGCTTGCGGAGCTTCTCTTCTTGCGTCTTCAGCGCAAGCTCCACTCGGCTACGAAACTCTTTAATATTGGTAAAGTGCTTGCTCCTATTCTGTTGCAAGTACTTCAGCGCCCATAAAGAATTTCGCTTCTGAAGGTCCGCAGCAGCACGCTCCTGCTCCAGCTCAGCCATCACCAAGATCTTCCCCTCCCCCAACCTTTGCGCAGATGCTTCTGCGCGCTCCAGTTTAGCCTTGGAGCTCAGCTGCTCAGCTTTAGAGCTTGCTAACTCAGCCTGCACAGACGCCAACTGCGCCCGCAGCCTGGAAACTTCTTCAGACTGGCACACCCTGGCTTGCGCTACTAGCTCAGATTGGTGCACAGAAATGGAACCCAGCTCCTCCATCACAGAGTCAAATGGACTTAACTCCTCTCCAATATCCCTGGGAGAAGGCGCCTTATCCAAAGAGGAAGTCGCCTCGGGAGGCGCACTTCCAGCTACAACGCCAGCGTCCTCCACAGGCTGTTCACTGCACAAAAGATCAAGCAGCAAGGTTAGCGCACAAATAACAGTCAAGTATACGCAAAATCCTAAGAGATCGCTAAAAAATACTTACGTGGGGGTAGGAGACGAGGACACGTCCTTCTCCATCTCAGCCGTGGACGTACCTCCACCAGACTTCTCAGCATCCACACTGAAGACACGAAGGAACAAAAGTTAGAATAAAGTATAACTTGACAAAAGTTCATAACTAGTAACTACGATACTTACTCCATCTGCACTTCAGTAAAAGATGGGCTCTCCTCAACCTCAGTGCGCGGCCTCTTGGAAGAACTTTCACCACCACTACTAAGCGCCCTCTTGCGCGTCAGTTGGGAGGACTCCTCCACCTCACTGTCAGTCTCCTCTAAATGAATAAGCGTTTTGCTGGGCGGAGACTGCGCAGTGTCAGGACCCTGCTGCACAGGAAGAGCCACCTCTTGCAGCGGCTCAGCCACCACCACATTAGGGGAGCCCTCAGACTCTGGGATAACCAAGTCCACGACACGCCCTGCCGTTGCCTCCAGAATGGTCTGCTCACCATCCCCCAGAGGACGCACCCCCACTGCTACGGCACACGGATTCTCCAAGTTAACAACCGCAAAAAGATCCATCTCTGCGCAATAAAGTAGACAAAGAAAAGCAAGTTACATAAAGTATGGAAAACGAAGAAACGCTTACATTAATAACGACAGAAGGAGCACCCACCCGTGCCATCCGCATTCAAGAATGTGGGAACCTCTGTCTCATGCTCGAAGAAGTTGCGACTGATGCCCATATGCACCAGGAACGCTTCTGGATACGGTTTGATGGGAATACGGTTCTCATCAATGAGCGCCGCATGATCGACGTTATACCACGTCTTCGGGGGGCGCTCATCCTTGGGCAGAGTGGCACGGGTGTAAAATGGAAAGTGGGAAGGAAAGACGGCGGCGTCAATCCAGAAGAATTTCTCCCTCCAGTCCTTGAGTTTATCCACCTTCTTCACATAGCATTGTAACTTACCTACGCGCTTCGTGAAAGTAACCCACCCATTTGACCACGTCGCGTGATAGAATGCGCGGAATAATTGGAGGGTCGGGTGAATCGCTAATAAGCGACAGTTCACCTCAAAATTGGCGATTTTCCCAGCACCAATACAGTGCAATTGGGAGATGTGGAGCTCGTAATAATTGAGTATATCACTCAAGAGCACGGAAATGGGTACGCGCTGCTTCACCCACTCGAAAAAGCGCGTATATAGCCCCACCTTCCCATCGGGGAAATTCGCAATGGTGTCATTTGGACCTGGCACCTCTGGGTGCAGATCATAAGGGATAAAATAATCCGAGGTGAACTGATTCAGTTCATCTTCGGTTATGTCAGAAGTAAAATCCTGAAGTTGCATAACCATTTTGTGATTCAGAATATGTGCGCACACGCTATTACCTTTGAATTATCGTTCTCGAAAGCGGATTTGAAGATGTAAAAATGGTGGAATTGTGCTTTTTTAACTGTGGACAACACAGTGAATGGAGGCGGAAGTTTATATAGTTTCCCCATCCACCACAGATGATTGACACGTGTATCCCACTATCTCAAATCGTGTGGATAGGATATATGACGGTACAAGACAAGTGGGCAACCTCTCCACTTCCCGAGGTACCCAAATTGCACTTTTTTGGACTAGATACATAATACGTGTATTTTTTTTTTAGGCGGTATATTTTTGAAACCTTCCCGCGTACGCGTGGGGAATATTTTTGACACGACTTTAGTCTAGCATCCGCAGGTTTTACCCTGCGCACACTAGACTGGGGGGACATGATGACGTATAGTCTACACCCGGGTCACGAACCCGATTAGTAAACAATACTAATAATTAAGCCCACCACGTATGGGCCGCAACTGGACTACTAGTTATGCGGCTTGGGCCGACAAGGCCCAAGCCCAAAGTTATTTCCGGATAGGATATCGAGTATCTCCTAAATAAAGGGGATATATACTAAATATCCGATGTCGGCTAACACGCCGAGGAGTAGGGAACATGAAACCTACTAGGGTTTCATGCATATATAAAGGGCACCCAAGCCCTCGGTAAAGGTACGATCTACTGAAAACCCTAACTCTTCGCTAAAACCCTAAATTCGATTACTTACTCTCACCCGGAGGATAATTGGGGGAGACAATCCCTCGATAAGCCTAACGGTGTTTGTTCTTTTTCTTAGTGCGCAGGTTCCATCGAGCATTAAGAGTTAATTGGTACGAGAATAGAAGTCCTCACAAGGAACGCCCAACTTTTGTATCAACAGTAGTCATCTTTGAAATTATGTATGATAAAGTGGATTGAGGATCGTTTCAACAAAATAGAAGTTGTTGACGTTGAAGGTTGAACTTGAACTTGGTTGTTGTTGATGATTGTTGAAGTTGTAATTTAGATAATCGAAACAAATTTAAATAAAGTTACAAAATCTGATTAGAGTATAATTAAGACAAAGTCAAAAGATTACAAATTCGACAAAGGTTATGTAAATTACAATTTAGATAAAATGACAATTTCTATAGAAATTTCTATTTGACCAAAATTTATATAAATTATGGTAAAATGTCAATTTAGATAGAGATATATCAAATTTATATAAATTGGCAATTTATATAAAATCTAACACTCTTATACAAGAGAGTAGATATCCGATTGTCGAAGTATTTTTCACTCTTATACAAGAGTTAAAATACCGAGTTCACTTTTGAGTTGACGAAATTACGTTCGAATCAAATCCTTAAAAGTTATTTAACTTTGAAATCAATTCACACAAGTGCGAGGGCCAAAACTGTCAATTCTGAAAGTTCTGTAAGGCTGCTGGAAAGTACAGGGACTAAAAATGACAAATCTGAAAACAGCTGAAAATTCTTCTTTGTCCGATATCGCAATTCCCTTCTTTGTCCGATATCGCAATTGAGATAAGATATCGGAGAAGCTTGAAATGCAATATCTGATGGTGAACTGCGATAAGACCCGAAATCAGATAACTATGAATTGCGATAAGTCAACTGCGATATGTCAACTGCGATATGTATCTGAGTTCGAATTGCGATAAACTTGTTCAGCTCCAATTGCGATAGAATATCCGAATTGCGATAAATCGCTGCTTTTCACTCAAATGCGATAAAATGACTGAAATGCGATAAAACGCTGAAAAACTCCCAATTGCGATAAAACGCTGAGTCACACCACTTTTTGACTTTCTTCCACTTGCAACCTTATCACTTAAGATTTTCTCTTACAACTTTTCACCCACTAGCTAATATTCCTGACAACTTTCAACAACTTGACCAATAATATCAAGGAAATCACAAATAAAATATTCAACAACACAAAAAGTTAATTTCTTTTCCTGTGATTCGATCAAAAGGAGAAAGAACACCACCAAGAGTGCAGATTTTTCCCAACAAATGAGAAATACTCACTGAAACATAACAAACACAACCTTGCAAATGATTTTTGCTATTCGATTCCAAGAAGACTACAACACACTGTCACGTTTTTAAGAAGCTAAAAAAAAACGCAACACTTAGTTTTCTTGTAGAAACAAACCGAACACACAAACTTTACCTTCTACCTTGTTGGTAGGCTCATGTATACTACTTGTAACACCACTACTTCCTTCTTTATCACACAAACAAACACGATGACACTCACATAAACATAAAGAACATGAAGAGTAGATGTGGATCTTATGGTTAAAATTACTAGTCGAATGATTATATTCAAGTGAAGAAGATAATACAAAGACTAGGGATGAAACTCTCTCTCACACACACACTCTTTTACATATGAATAATGAGGCACCCTTTGACTAACAAGAGTGTGTGTGAGTATATACGAATCACAGCCAACCAAAGAGGCTTGGTGGGCTTTGACTTGGACAATGTGGTGGGCTTTGTATTTGCACTACACTTATACAAATGAAAACACTTAAAGTTCTAATGCTACAAGCCCACTTTACAACATATTACACTTGACACATTTATTCTAAATGCCAAAATGACCATCACTTCTAAGTAGCATTAAATTAAATGCTAACAGTGGTGTTACAAGGGAAAACACAACTACAACAGATAGTAGTGGATATGTAATTGGCTTACATATTAATGCATCTACAAGAGTTGGTGCTTACTTGGGCAGTGGTGATGAAGAAACTAAACCAACTGCAACTCAAACAGCAAGTGGAGTATGCCCAAGTCAAGCACCAAGTGAGGAACCTGCTACTCAAAAACCAAGTGAAGAATCTACAAGTCAAACACCTAATGAAGAACCTCCAACTCATAAACCAAGTGATTCACCTGCTAGTCAATTAACCAAGTGAGTCACCTACAAGAAATGCTATGTTGTCTTTCAGTGTAAATGTAATTTAACTGATATGTTGTAATTAATATGTTATTAACAATGCAGTATGGTTACTACTTTTTTTATGTATGTGTTGACTTTATAAGTCAAACTGGGTTATTCCAAACACTCCACAATGTGTTTTTCAACTATATATGTTTATCTCATAAGCAGTACTAACTATACATTCTAGCAGTATTAACTCTAACTCTAGCAGTCTTAATTCTATTTCTTGTCCTTGGGTCCTAGATACTTTCCCATCTTCTTGAGCAGTAGATATGCCATGTCATCATAAGTCAACTGAAGCTGGAGTCTTTTCTTCCCACGCAACATCTGATCTAGAATGTCTTTGTGAAATTTTAAAGGGTAATCCTTTTCTACAAGCATGTAGATCACCAACTCATTTACAGTTAAAGCATGTACTCCACATCCTTGAAAAATTTTCCATTCTTTAACAGTATTGTGCTTTAGTCTTCTCCAACATTCATCCTCATGATTTGGTTCAAACATTACCTTCAAATAATTTCAGACTTCTCTATCATAAGCTTGTTCTGGTGTCTTATTACCAAATCTTTCTTTGAGTAATTTCCATAGAGCTATTATATCTTCTCTATCAAAATTATAAACCATTTGAAGAAAGCTTACAAACCTTCTAGAAGAACCATCATGCCTCTTAATATCATAATAAACTGTTTTCCCATGAGATCCAGACTTATAATCAACAATGGGTTGTTTAACACTTACAGGTTCTGCATCCATGGCTTCTCCTTCAGGTTTTCCTACAGAGACAACTGCAAGTTCAGTGTGAGCTTGCATTTGTTCTTTAGCAACAACTTGCTCAGTTTGTTCTTGTTCTCTGCTCTGTTTTTTCTCTGCTTTTTGCTCACTCGTCTTCTTTTTACTGCTTTTTCTTTCCAACTGTTCACCTGCTCTTTTTGAACTTGTTTTCTCTTCTTTCTTTTCTTCACTGCCCTTCACCACCTCATCATTCAAGAAGCTTTCAGTTTTTCTCTTGGCAATTGCATATAATTCTTCAATTCTTTTATCATTCAAGAATTTCAAATCCTTTAGTTTTCAATTGTCCACATTCCTCAAATACCTGCACATGAAATCTCTTCTTTGTGCTGGAGTGGGTGGCTTGTTCTTCTTAGCTGCATATCTTTGTGCTGCATACAACTTCTTTTTTGCATCAATAAATTCTTTCAGCATCCTGGCTTTTTCATCTACTGAGTACTGATCTTGCTCTTCTTTAGTTAGTTTCTTAGCAAGCTCACAATCAGCTTCAACCTGAGCCCTTTCCTCATCCCATGAAGCTATTAACTCTGCATTTTTAGCATCTTTTTCTTCTTGTATTCTCTTTTGTTCCAAAATTATCTGATGTTCTGCTTCATACTGTTGTGCAAATTTCTTAGCAACTTCAACATCAAGTTGCTTTTGCTCTTCTTTTGATAATGGTTTCTCCATAGGCTCTTCAATAAGAATCCCTTTACCTTTGCCTTGTACCTGTGGAGTTGATTGTTTAGCTTTTGGATTTGATGATGGTTCTTGTATCACAACACCTTTGGCTACTGGTTTTGATGTCTTCAGCTTAGCAAGTACACTAACAGCAGTTGTATAATCTGGTGTAGCAGTACTGGCTTTTGTACTACCAGCTATAACTGGCTCACTAGCAGCAATAACTGGACCACTAGCAGCACTAATACCCTGATCAGTAGCACTATCAGCAGTTGTAACCTTTCCCAAATAGCTATCAATCACCACTTGATTCCCTTGGTTATCAGCAACTAAAAATTCCATTGGATCACTATTTGCACTAATACTTTCACCCTCTTTAGCCTCCCCTAAAACTTTGCCTTCATTCCCCCCCCCCCTGTTTGGGAGCATCCTTAGAAGCTTCAGAAGATGTAACCTTGTGTTTGGTAATTCTTGATCCTTTGACTCCTTCTAAATACCTAACCCTTCTCTTCAAAGCCTTTATCTCCCCACCTTGAGCTTTGATGAGTCCACCTTGAGCTTTGATGAGTCCATCTTGAGAAGCAGCTAGTTTTTGCAGATCAACAATTTGTGCAGACATCTTGGTACAAGTATCCTTTAATTCATTCAAAAGTTGCATACTATCCTCACCACTTCGGCTTGTGTTACCTAGCCCGAGAGGTGGATCATTGGAAAAGTTAAGTTTAGTCTCACCCCTAGGATGAACATCTGAACCCCCCATTGTTTCCATGTGACTGGGTCCTTCACCTGAATCAGTTCCATGTGGACCGGACTCATTAGAAGTTGTCTTGGTTCGTGTCTTAATGATGTTACCACTGTCCTATGCTGTTGCTAAGCTAGACACAGTAGTGGCAGCCCTTGCCAACATGTCACTCTCCCCCTCCCCCAGTGACAGCCTCATCTGCAACAGTTGGTATAGAACCACTAGCCTGAGGTAGCTCAGTGTTCTTGGTGTTAGTCCTACGTTTATAGGTCTTTTGTTGTTGTTTAGATGATGTTGCCAAAAGTGTGGGTGTGTGATGGGTACCAGCTGGGATTGCTGAACCTTCACCCATTTGGGTTAGGGCTAGTGCCACCATTGTTGGAAACAAAGGTGTCACAGTCCCTGAAAAATCTTTTCCATCCCTCCCCATATTAGCAAAAACCTTTTTGGTAAGGCAGGGAGTGGAATAAATATTTTTGTGACTTTTCTTATTTTCAATTTGGTTGTCCAAAAAGAGTTGCAAAAACCTTGGATATAGAAAATATTTAGCCAAAGAACTATCCAAGTTCTTAACCATACTATCAAGAATTAATTTTGAAAAATTAAATCTTTGAGTATTTTCAGCCAAACAAATTATAGCAGAAGCTAAATTACTGCTAAATTCATTCAACGCAGTGGTCTTTGAACTTAGACACACTAAGACAGTATGAATTAGGAATTTCCACTGAGGAGAAAAATTACCTTTATAAAACTTTAAAGCATCTGATTTTCTCTCATAGCCCATCAGTGAAAGTTTTTCAAAGATTGTAGTATTTGGAAGATTCTCAACTCCGTTAGCATCATCTAGGAGAAGATCTCTTCGAATAGACGCCTCTGTAATGAGTATCCTCTGCCCATCTACAAGGGCATGGATTTGTACTTCCCCATTAATAGTTTTGACCTTAGCAGACGACCAAAACTGGCTAATGTTAGAAGTATATGTAGTAGATTTTACTGTTAATGCAAACTTAATATAGCTTGCATTAAGGAAATCAATGATCTCAGTAAAATCTACAGACTCATTGGATTTTTCTAAAAAGGCAACATTATTATGAGGTTCAGTAAAAGTTAGGTTCGACATTATTATTTGATTTGGGGGTTTTGCAATATGACGATTATGATTCGTTTAAGCCGTGGAAGAGAGAGAGTAATGTGTGCGTGAATATGATTGTGTGCCGCAATTGGGGATTTATACCCTTTAAGTAAAAAGTAACACAAACGTACCCTGCACTCCCAAACAGTACTAACGGATACCCAGCAGTACAAATTTTACGCTAGCCGTACAATGTTTTTGCCTAGCAAGACAAACTTTGTGCGAAAACTTTTTCTCAGCAGTATGAACTCAATTTTCTTTTAAAAGCATACTCCACTCATACATTTGGAAGGGATTAAGTGTAAAGGAAGACACTTAATCAGTTTTGGTGATATTGTTGTTCTTGCATTACAACACAGTTTACTGTTTCAGTGTTAATAGTCTTCTAAGTATCCAAGAAACCAAACAACCCTTTAACATCAGGGGAAACACAGATATCATAAACTAATAATAATAACTACATTCAAATACCATAAACTTGTATGAATTGGAAAAGTTAAGTAATATATAAACTAAGTCAAAATAAGTTTACATTAACATGGTCAAAATATATAAACAAAAGATACATTAACAAATATATAAACTATACAAAAGATACATTAAGAAATATATAAAATATCTTCAATACTTTTGTAAACACCAACTATTTTCTCTCTTGTTTCTTCTATGTCTTTGTTCCCAGCATCTACTTTCTTCTGATGCTCCAAAATGATCTTTAAATCTCCCTTGTTCTTTTCTTGCAGCCTCTTTATACGGTTGTTGTAAAGTTCTATCAATGTTTTTTCAGTACTATACTTGCCAGAATTACATTTCTCCCAAATATCTTGGGATATGTCAAAAAATTTCTTTAACTTTTCAGGGATTGGAGGAGGAGAATCTTCCCTTGGGCGTTTGTTTTTGTTTGAAACAGGAGTTGAAGAGGATTCAGCCATTGAAATTTGAAATATAATATCTAATGAAAATATCAAAGGAGTTGTATATGAACGGTTTTCCAATCGATAGGTATAAATAGGCTGGAGAGGTATATGAACGGTTCCCAATACTTTAGGCGGGAAGAGGGACCATGAAAATGTGCCAAAAGTAAACAGATGGATAATATTGGTCCGATTTGGTTTGTGTTTGGTTTGGATTGACTAGTGTAGTTGATTTGGAAGTGTGTTTGGTGTTGGATTGACTAATTGACTTGTTGATTAGGGTAATTGATATTTTCTATATTAATGATATTAAATCTGATTAGGGTTTGACTCAACAAAATGAAACCGATGGAATGTTTGGAATGATTCGGGATCGGGTTCATTATTATTGACCCGAGGGAAGTGTGTGCGTTAAGGGTGTTAACCATTGGAAGTGTGTACGTTAAGGGTGCGTTAACGCACTTGCGTTAACCCCTTAACGCCACGTTAAGGTGAGCTATAATAATAATTATAAAAAAAAAAATCATTTCTACCCCCTTTAGAGTACTATGTATCCGTTGTGTTTAAAAAAAAATTTACAAAACACCCCCTTGGTTCTTAAGCGGGATAATCAAATTCAAATCCAAAATTCAACTACAAGCGGGATAATTTATTATCACATACACAACTCACACACAGATTCTCAACAATGTCTCGCAAAGATTTCTCCCAACAATTCCCAACTCACCGTGACTTCTCCCAACAATTTCTAACTCACCGTGACTTCTCCCAATAATTTCCAGAACAACACGACTTTACCCAGCAATTTTCAAATGAACCGGTGAACACTCCACCGGAATATATCTTTCTGGTGTTCACACCGGAAAATGAACCGGTCAACAATCCACCGGCTGTGGAAGAACAACCAAATCCACCGGTTGTGGAACAACCGGCAAATCCGTTTGGACTGAGTGAGGATGAACTCCGACTTCTGGAGCAAGATGAGGAAGTGAGGAGAGAAATAGAACAACGCGAACTAGAAGAGGAAGCTGCTCGTATGGAGCAGGAGAGAAGTTGGTTTGATATTATAGAAGGAAAGTATTATGATGGTTGTCAGGATCCCGATCCTGATCTTAGGATCTTACGATTTTACGATACTGCAAAGCAAAAACGATCCGGATCTTACAAAGGATCTTTAAAAGCTTAAGATCTTATAGGATCCCGATCTTTACCATATGATCTTAAGAACTAATACGATCCAATCTTACTTTTCTCGAACCACAAACTAAAAAAGTATGGAATGTATTTTGTAGAATTAAAAAAAAAACAACATGTTAATATTCTTAAAAATTTCATAATCATAATTTAAGACAACATTTCTATGAAATATTTACATAATTTGTGTTTATGGTATATATATTAATTTATAGATTTTTATACTATTACAAAAACTATTAACAAAATCACATTATAGTAGGATCTTAAGATCCCGATCCGATCTTACAATCTCGAGACATGCTACCCGTAGACTAACATATTTGGATTTATTGGACTATTCGTTTGGTGATACCAAACCCTTTTAAAAGGCTAAAACGAGATTATTTTTGGAAATGAGAATGATTAACTTTGGAAAACTCTTGCGCATTTGATTTTTTTGGTGAATATCGTGCCGAGTACGTTGTGTTGCGATACGTTGCGTTAAATCGTTTGATACGATATTCATTTTCTTTAATTTTTACAAAATTTGAATATATTAGAGTATTTTCTTTTGTTTTGTCGGTGGATTTTAGTGTGACTTAATCTTAATACCGCCAATTTTGTCCATATAATATTCAATTACGGATAACCGATACCCGCGGGAAAACCCAAAAAACCGATGGATAATATTAATTGGGTATCCGGTGGGATATGGGGCGGGTACGTGTATATTATAAACGGTTTCGGGTACGGGTACACTAAAACCCGCCCCGAACCCGAACCGTTGCCATCCCTAGTTGTCGGCTATAGCCAGTTTTAACCGCCACGTCAGCACAATTAGCTTTTTTTTTTTTTTTCTTCTTTTACAAATCTTGCCACGTCATTTATAGTTAAACCAAACCACAAATTCAATAGTCAACCGGCAATTAATCCCTTTACCCGATCATTTGTAAACACACACAATAATCAATAAACCCTAATCAAAACACACATTCTTCCGGCAAACACAAACATGCAAACAATGAATCCAAATAACAACAAAGGTATGTTTTTTAATGTTTTCACAGATCAGTTGATGATTGATTGTACAATAATTAGTATCAGGCTTTTGATCTACAAATGGTGCTGTTAGTGATTGTTACCGATTCTAATGTAAAATGGGGTTGTTTTGTATTTTATAATGGTTGTTATGCTATGTCTAATGTATGCTCTGTTTTTTTTGTTTTCCATATTCTGATTTTCGTATACATAATGGTTGTTATGCTATGTCTAATTAAGTGTTTTGTGTCTGAGTATTTTTTGTTGCCTGTTTGTGAGTACACTGAAAGGTCTAAATCAATGAGAGCATTAGAATGTGCCTAGTTTGTAATTGGCCAGTAATGAGAGTACCTAGCAGACTTGTTTGTGCTTGGCCACCAATGAGAGGTCCAAATACAGCCTATTAGAGTACACTGAGATGTCCCTTGTGACTACAAATATAGGCTTTTGAACTGTTTGTGAGTACCCTGAGAGGTCCAACATTTGTGAGTACACTGAGAGGTCCAATTGAGACTTCAATTGCAGCCTAGTTGGCCACCAATGAGACTTGAAATGCAGCCTAGTTTGTGCGACATTGCTTCATTGTTTGGGATACCACAAAAGAGGACCAAATATGAGAACACAATGGATTCTTCTGCAATGGTAAACCATCAAAAGGTTTTTCTTTGATTGTGATATAGTTTAACATTTGAATCAATAAAATTGATCTAACAGTTGTTATTTGTAGATGTCATACAAATTTTTTCTGATTCAAGCAGTTCAGAATCAAATGATGGTGCTCTCAACATCCTTCCTGGCCTCCTTGCTTGGTATTATCCAGAGCAACATTCTGATGCAAGTACTGATACTTGGGAAGTGGAACCTATCCAAGCCATTGAACCTCCAGAGGAACTCCCATCTCAAGCTCCTATCCTGGCTCTCCCTGTGCATGTTCAAATACCAGTTGAAAAGGCACACAAAAAGAAATTTACTCAGGATATTGTCTTGGGAATGCCGTGTAGGAAGAATCCTATAGGTTTTGGAGCACCTTCTAGCAACCATGGGAAAGGCAAGAGGAAGATGGTTTAGGGGTTTAGGATATACATTAACAACTTTTGTGTTTTCTAAATGGTATTTGGTTAAATTCTGACATTTAATTTGGATACTGATTTTCCCTTATGTATGTATTGTATTATGTTTTGAATATTCTCCTTTCTGTATTCCCCAACAACTTGCTGGTTTTGGTTTTCAATATATGAATAAAAAGTCTTCAATGTTCAAAAAAAAAATGGTAGCAATTTGTGTTTTGTAAATGTAATTATTAAGGGTACAATAACTGGTAATTATGTAAGTATTTTGGTTTGTTAAATGGGTAGCAGTTTGTGTTCTTGATGTGATGGTTGCACAGTGTGGTATATTTGCGATTATTAAGATAATGATATATAACATTTGGAGCCAAAATTTTGATTTATTCAAGTTTATGCTTTAATTAACAGGTTCAAAGGCAAAATTTTCAAATAATTCAATTGTTAATTTTAAATTAGAACTTGGAGCCAAAATTTTGATCTAAATTTTTTAAATCACCTAATTACAAGCACTTACCAAGAATAACGATTCATGTTCTTGGTATACCCTCTTTTCTCTCCTTAAAAAAAAGACTGCAAAGAAAAAACAAAAATCAAATCTTCTATCACCATTACTCTCCAAGCTAAGCCAGAATCATTTTCTTTTACCCTTTGTTGCTCAAGAGTCATGGAAATTGAACCCATTGTTGATAATCATCCTTTGGTTCCTCCTGATGATATTGAACTTGATGATAACAACTTAGGATATGAATCCGAAAAGTATTCAGATGATGAAGATATAGATGCGCCTGGAACCAACCAACCAGAAACGATACTAGCTAAGAGGGGCATAACCAGGCTAAAAAAGTTTCGCCTGAAGTATGGCCAACCTGGTGGAATAAAGCTCAAGGTATATCAGGGGAACACAGAGCACTATTTTCAAATTTTTTAGGAGATCTGGTTCGTGAGCACATAGGTTTGAAGATTCTTTCCTAGAAGAAGGTGAATAAAGAATCAAGAGATAAACTATGGGCTGAAATCACGGTACATATATACTATTTTGCAACCCAGTACTACATAAGTTTATATATGCAGTTACATTATGTGCAACTAATTAACAACATTGTGTTAATCTTTGCAGAAATTTTTTGATGTTGACGTGACATTCAGAAAATTGATAATGACTCGTCTTGGTCAACTGCTAAGGAATTTCAGAATGAAGCTCAGAGAAAAATGCATTTTGCCCAACCTAAATACACCTTCCAAAATGTCTGAAGTCCCGGCCAAGTATAGTGCAATTGTGAATTCAGCAGACTGGGTCGAGTTTGTAAACTACACGACCACTGAGGGATACAAGGTTTTAATTAGTCATCTTTATTTAAGTCTATATGTCATTTCATAATTTTCAGTTTGCAGCATTACCGCATCTAAACGCCTTATGATTTTGTGTTTTTAGGAGAAATCTGATAAAGCTAAAATGGCGCGTTCCCAAAATATTTATCAGCATAAAATGGGACGAGGTGGATATGTTTATGTCAAAGAGAAAATGGTAAGATTACATAATGTTTGTTTTACAAATTGAGAGACGATCAGTATGAGAAATGAATCTGTTTACATTGCACAATTTGCACATTTGCATTTAATACCCTAATATTTTCGATTATCCTGGTTTAACTATACATGTGTATGCATCCTCATATTTTCGTTTATCTTGGTTTAACTTTACATGTGTATGCATTTGATGTTTATTAGATCCAAAATAAAGAGATTGAAGCAAATGAAGAACTGTAACACCCCAACCCGGCAAGGGTAAAAGTATCACATTAATGGCTTCATATCAGATCAAACAAAGCATACATTCAAAAGTAATACAAAGATTCTCAAAGGTTACAAATGAAATATTGAAACTACAAGGTTACAAGTGTAAAACAAAAACTAAATACTAAGTCTGTCAAAACAAATCTTCTATAACTTCTACTTCAGGATAACTATCAAGGTCTTCTAAGTCCAAAGGTCTCTTCACTCATACCCAGCTTCCAACTAAAACCTGCCGCACACGAAAAGAAACGTGCGGCTGAGCTTAAAAAGCCCAGTGAACAGATATATAATAAACGGAAACAAAAGCAAATGGGAAATGAACAGGCATATCATAATGAATGAGGTATAGGAAAAGGAAATAAAGAGTAAGGTTTAGGACAGTAATCCACCACGAGCCCATATCATAACATATCATATCATATCGTAACCATAATCTTCAAATCATATAGAGGGGATACCTCTCAGATAATCAGATAATATGAGGGGTGTCCTCATTCTTCAAATGGAGTAGCTAGCTCCCATATTTTGTGAAAGAAGTGGATTGCACCCATCCTCAGTCACCATATCATATCATATCATATCATATCAAAACATATCTAGGATGCATCCATACGCCCCCCAAACAAATCATATTGGCCATAACAAATCATAAAGCGCGCATAACATATCATAATGGGGACGGTGTGGTTAATCACTCTGACCACACAAGAGTCATGCCATTGGTGCATCAATGACACGGGCCCTGTTACCTTCATGGCTAGGAAACATATTTGGCTCGGGTATCAAACTGGGGTCACAGGTCAAAGGTTCATATCAAAGCAAAGGTTCATATAGTCATAGTCCAAATATCAAAGTTCATATCAAGATTCATATGTCAAAGGTTCAAATGCCAAAGGTTCAAATCATAGGTTCAAACCAGAAATCAAGAGGTCGAAGGCACCTTATTATAAGGGCAGAATATCTGTACCTTAGACCGCAAGTGAAAACACAACTAGGAAAGAAAAGATCGGAAGTAAACTCCATCTTCAGCGAATCTACACGAATTTATGAACGTCTTATTAATAATTTATCTTAAATCGAATTTTTCATTTAGTCGGTTTTCCATTTTAAGTAACTTTCTATTTTAGGCAGGTTTCCCGAATTAATAGTTTAATCCTCTAAGGTTAAAATGAACCATTAAAATATTTGAGGTTTCCCGTCATTATAATTTTGGACACCGTCATTATAAATTAATATTAAGATAATAATTTTGGACCCCGTCATTGTAATTTTATGTAACATATTAACGTACCTACGATCTTAATATTTATGCCACGACGACCCCGATTTTTATTATTTCGAAAATAAACAAGTCCATGACACTTTCTTGTTAAAAAATATGCCGAGACAACCACTTCTCTTATTGTTTAAATAGGTCCGACACACACCCTTTTATTTATTTCGAACAAAACCAATCAGTGACACATTTAGCTATTTTACGATATGGAACCAATTAGAAAACAAGCATGCATGTACTCTTATTTTAACTAGTATTATATCAGGTTCAACATATTATGTATTCTTTGTTTAAAACTCCACATGACACACCATATTTCCAGCCACCTTATCATAGATTTAACGAGCCAAAGACACAATACACAACCCACACCTTACTGTACTAGGTAATAGCATGTATGACAACCTGGTTTTGTGTTACCAAAATAGAAACAAGTTGACACATATGTATGCTATAATTTCATGATTTTATGCAATCAGGTTTATTAATTCATGCTATATAAAAGTTCCTCATTCCATCCTCTTTTATATATATACTTGTTCGATCAGATTCATTTCATGTCGCCCTTCAAATGATTTGTTATTCCATGCTACTATGCGTTATTTCATGTGACATAACCGTATTTATTTAGTATTCTTTTATTCGATCATAGCTTTGTATATCACAACATATCTCGACTGATCCAAAACAGAAAATAAGTCGACACGTATAATAGTTATAGATTCATGATTTTATGTTACGTTTTATGGTTATACACGTTACAGATTTAATGAACCTTTATTTACATATCAACACCCTTATTATAATCCATACGACTTGTTTTCATTTCTGATTTCATGCACCAATACGTGTGTGTCAAATGGAGGAAAACAAAGTGATAGAGATACCTTGGACGATTTCGAAATAGATCAAAGACACAAGAATCAAAAGAACCGAGGCTCCTTTTGAACCAAAACCAAAACCACACTCGAGTCACATTCGCGATCAAGACAAACTAAAGCATAAGAACCAGGCCAAAACTTTCTTCGAACCGAGACTGAAGTCACACTAACCAGCCCTACGAATCAACATAATGCTCCAACATGTACCTCGATCACGACTTCCTTGTCAGCTTCTGTTTTTAGGATAATAACAAGTGGATCGGATGTAATTATTTGATGTTGTGTTGGTGTGTTTGTTTCTGAGCGTGTCAGGCAAAGGCAAAAGAAGATGATATGTGGGTGTTTGTACGTATGGAACAAGGGAGAAGGTGAGGTCCTTATAAGAAGAGGGGCGCCTACCATTTTTTTTGGGCAAGGAATAAAGTGCATTTAATTTTATGATTGCCAAAATCAAGTTCCTTTCGTCTCTATCGAGATTAAAGCAGGGAAAGCTGTCCTTTGGTCGTAATCTTATTTAAGAAGTCATTAAAGCTTTAAATTCTTAGTATGCGTTATATGATTCAACGAGATTTGTGGGTCTGAGTGGGAATAAGTCAATGGTGATTAAAATATGCAATGGCAGCAAGTGAATTAAATATACAAAACAATCTGCAAACTTTAATAGCGATTAATATATTGTATGCATATCAGGCTATGCAAGGGAGCAGTGAGAGATATGCAATAGCAAGCGAAAAAAGTAAATGGCAATAAAATGCAGCGTACAATAGCAGAAAAAAAAAATTAAAAAAAAATTAGCTTATTTTATTTATTTATTTATTATTATTATTATTATTTTATTTATTATTATTATTATTATTATTATTATTTAATATCAAACTTAGGTTACAAGTTCAAATTATCAAATAATGTGATTACGGATTTTTGGGTTTTACAACTCTTCCCCTCTAAAATAAAATTTTCGTCCTCGAAAATTGAAGTCGCAAAGCTAAACGAAGTCGTAGCAAGTCGCAAAAGATCGTCACAAATATTCTCACGTCCGGGGCGGTCCTTCAAAAAAAGATTTTCAAACCAAGTAGTTTCTCATGACTCAATCAAAACAAGGTGGGTTCAAATTTCTCAGGAGGAAACAATTAGGGTTGATTTTGATCAGAAGGTCCATGCAACATAAAATGGATGATAGGTGAATCTTCAGGAAAGCTCATACGGAAATACGAACTCAATTTCGAATAAAATTAACTGTATCAACAGTAGAGAGCTCTTCAAAGCATTTAAGATTCATAACTGAGGTCAACAAAATGCAATTCGAGAGTTCAAACTCAATCAGATTCTCAAATAGTCTCGGCTTCAGTATAACCTTTCATAGGTGTTCTCATAAACAAACAGGTCTTGCTCCTCAAAATCCAAAGCCTCAATCAACTCATAGCAGGTCATAATGAAACATAATCAATGGGTGCGAAACGTACATATAGCAAAATGTAGGTGTACTTTTTAATAGTAACAGATCGGATCCATACTGACAGAAAACAGACGGTAGAAAGTTCTACAACAGAACCTAAGATTCTTATCGGAAGTACAGAGCTCAACAAACGCGTGTCGAGTATCCAAAACGTATCCACTCGTATAATGATGAAAGCAGATTAAACGCATAGGTAGAATGAACCTAAAGTCTCACTAATCACGGATAATCCAACAGAGGTCAAATTCTGAACTTCTTAGGTACTCCCCAAGATATCCTATGGCCACAATGAGTGCACGTTATATGGTGTAAGTATTATCACGTTGGCCAGACGTCATAATACTGGCATCATATAAATATGCCCTCATGATGGTCATACTTTATCTCAAGTCGTAATCGAAACCACCTATCTTAATCCACTTAGTACTTCTATAGTCTCAGAGGTCAACAAAATCAAATGCCATAGTCAAGGGGAAAAACAAAACTATTCGCAAGAGTATCAAAATCCCAGATTGCCTAACAGAATAAGGTACGCCGTCCACAAGCATCAGATCTTCCACAATTCGCCAAAATCTCTCAAAACAAAGCCATCACCGAACATACGAAAAATGAACACAGACAGAAATGCTTCTAGGAAACTTACATCATTAAAGGATCTCATTACTGTATAACGAAACTTAAGAGGGTCAAAGGAACTGGAAGTTAGTTGCCAAGAGCTTCGGCCTTCATAGAATCAGCTCTTCCAAACCTAAAGGGTCTGTTTCAGAAATCCACTCATTCAACACATTCAGTCTCTTCAAGTCCGGTTAATCTGTCTTCGTCTGTTCATCAATTCGGAAAGTGAAACCAATATTGGGAACTTGTGTCTGGTTTGTTGAGCCTCCTGTAGTTCTTCTTGGAATGTGATGGAGGAATGTGAATTCCTGTCATGCTCTTCATCATTCAGTCTGCTTCCGCTCTCAATTCATCTTAGTACAACCAAGATGAATAGGGAAGTGAGGCTGCGCATCTTCATCAGCTCCGGGTTTGCCGTCTTGACTAGATCTTCAGCATCGCCAACACTTCTACCTTGTAAGTAATGTCTTCACTCTCCAGGTAGCCACCGTTGTTGTCAACTCCAGGTCAGGCAGTGAAGTAACTCTTATGACGTGCTTCTAGTTGTCCTGCTGCATACGAAAAGCCTTCTGTGCTGTAAGGGAGTATAACCGATTCTCTTTCCGATTTATCCCAAAAATTTGCTCCGCCCGAGGGTGTGGAAGCTAATCCCTCTTCAACTTTTCTAAAACTTCATTCTAAATCAAACTAAGTTGTTTTTCTCTGTTCACGAAATTTCTCAATGGTATCATAAGTTGCAAACATCTTCCAGCATTCTTCTGCAAGGTTCAAAAGGTTTCCGTTCTCCATTCTGTTGTCGATCTTGACCACATGGGGATGGTTTTCAAAACTTGCGGGATTTAAAGAGATATCCTCGATTAAGAAACATCGTTGCCTCTACAAATATCAATCTCTCATAAAGCACCAATGACCGACGAATTTTCTAACGAAGTGCAAAGATGATTTTCATGCTCTCTCTCGTCTCCAACGTACTATTTAGTCATACTATGACCATTTGTACAAGTACTCACGAGAAAACATCATTCATCAAATTCGCAAAAACAATCAGAGCTTTAGCTAATACTATTAGCGTCACTAATCATCATAGCAGTATTTTACGAATACTGAAGGCGATTCCAAGAATAAAATCTATTTATCAAAAGGAAACTTCGCGCTCCGAAATTAAACAAACACAGAGTCGTTTCAGGGGAAAGATAATGGCTCTTAACGGTATTACGGTTCAGCTCCCTGTAATCAATACATATCTCCAGTCACCATCCTTCTTTATCTCGAACGAAACTAAAACACGCCCAGAAAATACACTTAAGTAACTCACTTCCAGGTCTTCGATTGCTGCTCTTCCCGGTCGCTCAATTCAACGGATATGATTTCGGACACATCTGAAAGACATCCTCGCTTGGTGACTAGACAATCTCTCGGTATCAGGTCAAATCCTACTTCACACTCCGGTGAAAAACTTGGTGGTTCGATCAGGAATCATATTCAGGAAACGCAGGGTGCCAAGTAACTCTCAAGATAAGGTTCATTCATTGGTGTATGAAATGGGTTCTAGGAAAAACTTCACAGCCGCGAAAGTAACGCAGGAGTCTCCAGAGTAATAGTGATAGCCAAGGGTTTAACAGTCGAAAATCATGGTAGGGAGTTTCAGAATTGTTGCAAACATCAAAGGTGAGACATAGACGGGTAGTTGTCAATATTTGACTGATCACTCAACAAATTCCTTGCCAGAATAAAATTTAAGTTGATTATCCAAAGAAATACGGATCACAAATCAAATCTTTATCATTCAAAAGTGAGGGGGAAACATTCTTATACTCGTGGTTACACACCACAAGATTCTCATAGAGATAGAGGTGGGTGAAACGAAATCAAATAGTGTCGGAAAATTCATAGATACTTATCAAAAGCAAGAGACAAAACAAAACATATCAAGTACGTCATCGCCATGGAGGTTCTCAGAGTGACCGAAGAGGCATCAAAATGATTAACGAAAGGATCAGAGGTCAGAGTCAATATCTGAAGATAAGGATCAATTTGTGTCAGGCAATTACTATGCAATTCTCAATGCCTTCCAGATTTAATCAGGTTCAAATTTCAGGTGGTGCAAGGAGTAAGCTTTCAATTTCCAAAAGTGATATCAACAGGATCTAACCAAAAGCAAAGCACGAATCAGAGTGATGCGGAAGCAATGATATTCAAACAAATGCCTTATAGTCTACCCATTCCTCACTGGTCAAAACTTACGTTCCTATGAGGGAATCTTAAAGCAAATTTTCAAAGGTTGTCCTATGAGTGCCTACAGGGGAAACTTAGTGGTCCTAACTTACACAGGCCAAGGGTAAATGTATTACAAATCGCAGCCTGTCTCTCTGATACCATAATTGTAACACCCCAACCCGGCAAGGGTAAAAGTATCACATTAATGGCTTCATATCAGATCAAACAAAGCATACATTCAAAAGTAATACAAAGATTCTCAAAGGTTACAAATGAAATATTGAAACTACAAGGTTACAAGTGAAAAACAAAAACTAAATACTACGTCTGTCAAAGCAAATCTTCTATAACTTCTATTTCAGAATAACTATCAAGGTCTTCTAAGTCCAAAGGTCTCTTCACTCATACCCAGCTTCCAACTAAAACCTGCCGCACACGAAAAGAAACGTGCGGCTGAGCTTAAAAAGCCCAGTGAACAGATATATAATAAACAGAAACAAAAGCAAATGGAAATGAACAGGCATATCATAATGAATGAGGTATAGGAAAAGGAAATAAAGAGTAAGGTTTAGGACAGTAATCCACCACGAGCCCATATCATAACATATCATATCATATCGTAACCATAATCTTCAAATCATATAGAGGGGAGACCTCTCAGATAATCAGATAATATGAGGGGTGTCCTCATTCTTCAAATGGAGTAGCTAGCTCCCATATTTTGTGAAAGAAGTGGATTGCACCCATCCTCAGTCACCATATCATATCATATCATATCATATCAAAACATATCTAGGATGCATCCATACGCCCCCCAAACAAATCATATTGGCCATAACAAATCATAAAGCGCGCATAACATATCATAATGGGGACGGTGTGGTTAATCACTCTGACCACACAAGAGTCATGCCATTGGTGCATCAATGACACGGCCATGTTACCTTCATGGCTAGGAAACATATTTGGCTCGGGTATCAAACTGGGGTCACAGGTCAAAGGTTCATATCAAAGCAAAGGTTCATATAGTCATAGTCCAAATATCAAAGTTCATATCAAGATTCATATGTCAAAGGTTCAAATGCCAAAGGTTCAAATCATAGGTTCAAACCAGAAATCAAGAGGTCGAAGGCACCTTATTATAAGGGCAGAATATCTGTACCTTAGACCGCAAGTGAAAACACAACTAGAAACGAAAAGATCGGAAGTAAACTCCATCTTCAGCGAATCTACACAAATTTATGAACGTCTTATTAATAATTTATCTTAAATCGAATTTTTCATTTAGTCGGTTTTCCATTTTAAGTAACTTTCTATTTTAGGCAGGTTTCCCGAATTAATAGTTTAATCCTCTAAGGTTAAAATGAACCATTAAAATATTTGAGGTTTCCCGTCATTATAATTTTGGACACCGTCATTATAAATTAATATTAAGATAATAATTTTGGACCCCGTCATTGTAATTTTATGTAACATATTAACGTACCTACGATCTTAATATTTATGCCACGACGACCCCGGTTTTTATTATTTCAAAAATAAACAAGTCCATGACACTTTCTTGTTAAAAAATATGCCGAGACAACCACTTCTCTTATTGTTTAAATAGGTCGCGACACACACCCTTTTATTTATTTCGAACAAAACCAATCAGTGACACATTTAGCTATTTTACGATATGGAACCAATTAGAAAACAAGCATGCATGTACTCTTATTTTAACTAGTATTATATCAGGTTCAACATATTATGTATTCTTTGTTTAAAACTCCACATGACACACCATATTTCCAGCCACCTTATCATAGATTTAACGAGCCAAAGACACAATACACAACCCACACCTTACTGTACTAGGTAATAGCATGTATGACAACCTGGTTTTGTGTTACCAAAATAGAAACAAGTTGACACATATGTATGCTATAATTTCATGATTTTATGCAATCAGGTTTATTAATTCATGCTATATAAAAGTTCCTCATTCCATCCTCTTTTATATATATACTTGTTCGATCAGATTCATTTCATGTCGCCCTTCAAATGATTTGTTATTCCATGCTACTATGCGTTATTTCATGTGACATAACCGTATTTATTTAGTATTCTTTTATTCGATCATAGCTTTGTATATCACAACATATCTCGACTGATCCAAAACAGAAAATAAGTCGACACGTATAATAGTTATAGATTCATGATTTTATGTTACGTTTTATGGTTATACACGTTACAGATTTAATGAACCTTTATTTACATATCAACACCCTTATTATAATCCATACGACTTGTTTTCATTTCTGATTTCATGCACCAATACGTGTGTGTCAAATGGAGGAAAACAAAGTGATAGAGATACCTTGGACGATTTCGAAACAGATCAAAGACACAAGAATCAAAAGAACCGAGGCTCCTTTTGAACCAAAACCAAAACCACACTCGAGTCACATTCGCGATCAAGACAAACTAAAGCATAAGAACCAGGCCAAAACTTTCTTCGAACCGAGACTGAAGTCACACTAACCAGCCCTACGAATCAACATAATGCTCCAACATGTACCTCGATCACGACTTCCTTGTCAGCTTCTGTTTTTAGGATAATAACAAGTGGATCGGATGTAATTATTTGATGTTGTGTTGGTGTGTTTGTTTCTGAGCGTGTCAGGCAAAGGCAAAAGAAGATGATATGTGGGTGTTTGTACGTATGGAACAAGGGAGAAGGTGAGGGCCTTATAAGAAGAGGGGCGCCTACCATTTTTTTTGGGCAAGGAATAAAGTGCATTTAATTTTATTGATTGTGTTTCTAAATTCTTAGTTATGCGTTATATGATTCAGCGAGATTTGTGGGTCTGAGTGGGAATAAGTCAATGGTGATTAAAATATGCAATGGCAGCAAGTGAATTAAATATACAAAACAATCTGCAAACTTTAATAGCGATTAATATATTGTATGCATATTAGGCTATGCAAGGGAGCAGCGAGAGATATGCAATAGTAAGCGAAAAAAGTAAATGGCAATAAAATGCAGCGTACAATAGCAGAAAAAAAAATAAAAAAAAATTGAGCTTTTTTATTTTATTTATTTATTTATTATTTATATTATTATTATTATTATTATTATTATATATAATTATTATTATATTATTATTATTATTATTATATATCTATATTTAATATCAAACTAGGTTACAAGTTCAAATTATCAAATAATGTGATTACGGATTTTTGGGTTTTACAAGAACCCCCGCATGATGTAATGTGGTTGAAATGAAGGGTAAACAAAGACGGCGAATATCCAGATGATGATATTAGATCAGTGGGAGATAAACTTGTAAGTTTGACTGCAAATTCTACTATTATGCTTATATACCAGCAGCATTAACTGTGTACTAGCAGTAGTAACTTGTATGCCAGCAGTATTAATTGCGTACTAACAGCAGTAACTGTGTACTAGCAGTAGTATATTTTTCATTGAAGTTCATGAGCAGCACTAACCCAGCTGAGCAGCATTGACACAAATATGAGCAGCAGTTACTCTAACAGCATCAAGAAGACTTTTAATCCCAACATTTCCTATATTTTTTGTGCAGAAAGAAGCTGATGACCAGATCAAGGAAGGAACCTTGAGTCTTGATAATGGCACTGATGCCATGACAGTTGTCTTTGGTAAGGAAAAAGGGCGGTTATGAAAGAGGAGTGGGAGGTGGAGTAACATACAAGAAGTATTTTGGCCTACCTCGAAGAAAACAAGAAACCGATGAAAGACTTGAGTTACTTCAAACTCAACTGGATAATGAGAGACGCGAGCGTCAAGAAAAAGATAAATTTGTCAAGAAATTGTCCACCGGGGTGACCAAAAAAGATGTGATGGTCAAGAAATTATCCAGTGAGGTGGAACAAACAAAGGGAATGCTTACTCTACTGATGACATAGTTGAATAAACAAGGGATGCATATAAATTTGGCATCTAATCCATTGCCATTAGCCTCAGATGTAAGCCATTTTTTATGTTGTTAACAATTTCATTTTCTAATGCTAACACCACTGATGCTAATGATACTAGGCATTGAACATAAACTGATGAGTCAATGTATTTCTTAATTTATATTGCAGGTGACTCCAATGGCCATTGAAAAATATAGAGAGCAGCGCTAATGAGGTGGACGGAACTCAGCCAAGTGATGGTGTAAGTGCTAAAGATGCGAGAATTCAGGAGAAGTCCAATGGCCTTGTAACTTCGGAAAAGGTAATGGAAACAATGGTAAGTAATAAAACATCCGCCTTTGATTTTTGAATTTTACATACATGACTAATGTACCATGTTTTATATATACGTATAGGAACCTGCTAAAACTGTCAGGCCTAAGCAAAAGCCTAAGTCACGACGAAACGGGTCTCCAGATTCCCAATCGCAACAAAATGTGTCGTCTCCAACACAAGCACTGCCAACAGTATGTATTTCAACATGTTTCTTGTTATTCTTTTGTTTAAATAATGTAACGTGTTTTATATATACATATAGGAATCTGCTAAAACTGTCCTACCCAAGACAAAGCCTAAGTCACGAAAAAACGGGTCTCCAGATTCCAAATCACAACAAAATGTGTCTCCAACATAAGCACTGCCAACAGTATGTATTTCAACATGTTTCTTGTTATTCTTTTGTTTAAATAATTTCTGATATATACATGCAAAAATTCTTTTTTTTAGACATTTAAGTGCAAACTGTGGCACTTAAAGAAAGCAAATATTGTTGCTTTGGGTACCGTATACCTGTCTCATGGAAAGCAAATGCTGCATAACCAACCACTCCCAAATGATTGCTACAGAGTGTCAATTGATTCATCGTTAGTTGATGCAGCATACATACCGGACGTAGCAAATAATGGGTTCAAAACAGTTAAGGCAGTCATAGATGGTTTCGTTGCATGGCCAAAGGATCAAGTTATTGTTGAAGAGGAGGTACATACATGTGTTTTTTCAACCTACATATATATAATTCTTCATATTTAATTCAATGTTTGATACAAGCGTCTTTTGTTTACTACAGGTTACACCAACAAACCCTGTGACTAAATGTGGACCACCAGTACCATCGAAGAAAAAATATGTATCTGTTAACGACTTAAAGCAACTGCAAGCTAAGCCGCTGAAGATTCAAAAGTCTTTAAATTATGGTACTTGAGAATTTGATTATGTACGACATTACAATTGTATATATCTGCAGTATATGATACATTCAAGTTTTAATTATTTGAAATTTGTTTTGCATTACAATTGTATATTCTGTTAGTATATATAATATGTAGTTAATTAATTTGTAAATTTTTATATGTTATTATATTATGTATAATATATTATATATATAGTATAATATATATATATTATATATATATATATATAGTATATATATATATATATATTATATATATATATATAATATATATATATATATATATATATATATATATATATATTATATATTTATATATATATATATGTATATATTATATATATATATATATATATATGTATATTATATATGTATATGTATATATTATATATATATATATATATATATATATATATATATATATATTATATATACACTAGTTGTCGAAGCCCGCCCGATGGGCGGGCATGACTTGTAAATATCCTTTGAATGTATTAGTTCAAATATATCACTTCCTTAACGAACACTTCAATGCATTTTTCACCACATTTACGGGAGTAGGAGTCTTGTTAACATATAAACTAAGATTGTCGTAAATATTAGGCTCATCAATTGTTAAATTATGAGCCCGTGATCCTCAACATAACTTTTACTCATGAAACAAATAAAATCACATATAAATGATGATAAACTATAATTTGATTGTAACACAATTCTATTGTAAGGTAGCGACAGTGAGCAAACTAACCATTTAAGCAAATGACGATAAAATCACCCGAGCTTCAATAGCCTTAGTTCGGGATGTTTGGGATAAACTGTTGCAACTACAACTTTAGATGCTTTATTAAATACAAATAAGGAAATAACTTACCAATATATGACTACTCGATTCCATTTCATTGTGTGGCATAGATGTTGTATGAATATGGTATAAAGAGCATTTTTTTTCCAGGCATAAAGGATCAAAGCATGACGACACCGGAGTGTATGTCATCATCCCCGTGCTTATCTTTTCATGTGCCTATATGCCCTAACAAATGCAAGTTCCAAGGATTAAATGTAACTCATGTTTCGCACTTTGTCTTTTACTGTAGCAAAGGGAGGCGGGTAAAAAATGGTTGGATAATTGTCCAAGGAATAAATTAATTAACAGTTAATGAATCATGAACATTGTAAAGTGAATAAAGAAGAAAAAGAAATGAATGGTAATCGATAAGAGAAAATAAAACTTACTCCAATAAATTATTCGATATTACAAAGCATATGCTTTTAGTTCAAATGCGAAAAAAAAAGATTTTATACACAACGTGTGTCGTTGAATTAGTGTATTTACCATCTCTATCACAACTCTTCAAACCCTTCCAGCTCTTGACCCTTGAGACAGCGGCATATAGTTGCCATTCACAGTATCCATACAGAGTAAAAAAAAAAAGATCAGAAATTAGTATGATTTCAAAAAGCACCCTCATGCAAGCTGTAGCTCTACAATGATAATGGAATTGTATATCAGATTCTTGGCAGTGTGATTTCTATTTCATATTGTGGAACACTTGAATTTGAAGCAAGTAACTAATATGTGTTTACTCAATATACTATCAATCACCAAATAACTATTAATCTTTAATCAAACAGTAAACAAAGTGTTTAGTCATAAATGCCTTGTTTGGAGTAAAAATAAAAAATAAATGGGGATTTGGAGATGAAGGAGGTAAAGGAGGACATGGGTAAGCACATATAAATTTGAAACATGATATACTACTGTAGCAAATTGTTTTACTAATTTAGCTTGTGTCTTATTAATTTAGATTGTGTATAATATCTCATTGGCCTTCAATGGGCAGTTGACTAATGGGTCAAAATAGGATGGGTTTAAAACAGGACATTAAACTGTAGCAATCCATTTATAAGTAAATGGGTCATACTTTGCACTTCTATTAACGACCTTAAATCATCCATCACCACTTATCTAAAATACTAAAATTAGTAAAAAAAATAAATAAAAGACGAAATGATTGCGATCCTTTATATCAGCAAACAAATTACACCATAAAAAAAGTGTAAATTTTATTAAAACTTGCTTGATAAGTTCATGAAGAAACATCTCCTTGTTGCTATACAGACTGTTAACAATGAGTTCCATGAGCCGACTTACCTACATGGTTGATTCTAAAGAGACAAAGTAGCAAGAGGGTGATGTGTGAAAAGATGTTTTATTAATGAATGAACAAATACACAAGCACACCCCTCTAAGAGAATCTAGAGGGGTATATATAGGCTCATAGTAGTGTAATTATGGCACGTGTACAGTATTAGTCGTCACTTTTTGTATTTCTAAAAGCAAAGGAAAAAAAGACTCAATCAAGTCACCTGATGCGATTGATTGTTGACACCTCGGTTGCTTTTGCACATCTGTCATAACCACACGTAAATAAGACTCAACACACTTTCAAGTGTCTTATATTACAATGGTGAATAAACATACCAGTATAAACGTCGTTTCACACACTGCTGAAAGTAACTTCCAAATGGTTGTCGCTGTAAGTGTCTTCTTTCTCAGTATTTTGTCTCTTTTGTGAACGCAACTGTTTATCAGGTATTCTGAATTGGCTGTAAAGTCGATTTAGACACTTGAAGCCTCATTTGCACAAAACAAAGACCATTGGCTATTACTCTGAGCTTATTCCACCGGCCATTACACAAAGGAATGATCGACGAACTTGCAATTCACTTATATGTTCTCAATTTTTTTCAACGGCTGCATATTCAGCCTGTGATACTACCACATAACCCTTAAAAATCCCATTTAACCCTTATTTACAACGGGAGCAATTTGGGTATACAAACTGCTAAGGGGGTTTTTGGATTAACTTATTTCTAACGGTGTTTGTTCAAGCTCAAAAGCTGATAAGCCCAAAAGATAAGTTTAAACTACACCCTAGGGTTATCAGCTTATTTAGATTTGGGAAAACAAATAAGTTTAAACTTTATTTTGCTTGTTAGCTTGTGGCTTACTTAAGTCCATAAACAAAATTAAAGAAAATACCATAAGCCACTAATATTAGCAAACCCAAACAGACCCTAAGTTGATAATCACTACTATAAGTCATAGATCCTAACAAAGTAACGTGGCATTAGCTGGCATAATCTGTAAAGATTTCCCTCAATCATGGATACCATGCCTCTTTGAGTATCTTATACATTTCATACACTGTATTAGACTATTCTTTGCAAAATTCAATTTTTGTAAGTAAACCTAACATCTTGTTTGCTCGGAATTTTTTTTTGAATGAAAAGCTCTTCCGCTCAACATGACCCATTTTAACCCGTAGGCGAAGCAGCTTGTATTGACTTGTTACGAACCACCCGTTAAGCCACCTATACCTACTTATTTATGTTGAACTGTAAAGTGATCTTGATGACTGTGAAGATATTTAATTGTGTAGCTTCTTTACAGGTAATTTACATGATTGGTTTCAATCCAGTCAATTATGGTTATGATTACAGGAATGTGGGTAAGTCCTACCTGGTCCAGTCAGTCCTACTTAAGGTTGAACACCAGTTTTAATCCCGATCCAAAACTCAGCGCATAGTATTAACTAAACAAAATATCAATAGATTCATTGGATGTAAACTTACATCTTCATCGGTTAGTTCCACATTGAATACACAACCTTCCCCTCTCGCATTCCTGTAGTGTTGCATTGGTCCTTTGGTTGTGGCATGAACTTTAATTGTCCAGTTTCCTTGGTATGGGTTTAGAGAAGCCAATGGGTGAACCCTTCTTGTCATCGCCGTTCGCGCAGAAGGTGCCATGCTACAATTAATAAACACAATATTCATTACAAAACTAACAAATACAAATCGTACTAAGGGTGTTTGGATGAGGGTTTTAAAGTAGTTTTGCAACTTAACAGCACAATAATCAGTATACTAACTATTATTTTTTTTAACATAGCAAACCAAATTATAATTCTTAATATAAATTAATCATCATTCTTAAAACACAAATCACTTCAAATTCATAATTAAATCAAAACACAATGATACTTACTTTCCATTCTGCTCATGAATAATTTGAGCTGCTGATTTAGTAACAACATCTCGCTTCGGTTTCAACTTGATTGTGGGAGTAAGTGTTGCACATGGACCGGGTAATGCTTGAGTTGACAATAAGAACAATAGCTTGTTAGTTTGGGCACGGTCTAACTCAAACCAGAAATGATGTGATGTATAGTAATTGTCGGCTATTATGGGCTTAAACTGATTCTCGGTTAACCCTGTGCAATGCAGCCTCACACTATTTGAACCTAATTCACAAAATCAGGTTTTCATATAAGATAGTTTGCATCATATAAGCATCAATGAAAGGTTATCTATGGATTTAAAAGCTGATTATATAAAAGGAGTATAATAATCTACTTTAATAAAATGGGTCGATAAACATGCCATTAGACACATGATTAATCAGATAACCAAAAGCAAAGGTTTTCTATCCACCCATTCTAAAAACTGATTATTCAGTCCAAATTTAAACCCAAATACCCCCTAAAAGTAAAAGTACATGAAGGATCCAGGGTATGAACTACATAACAAAATTTCTTTATAAGTTGCAATATAAGATAAAACTGTACTTATTATTGTTATTTTTAAAACTTTTTTATGCTACAAACTGTGCACGTGCATACCTAGGCTTCCATGTAGGTCAAACACAATGGAAAAGTCAAACATAACACAAGAGACTCATGATGTACCTGAGCATGATATTGTGTTCTTTGTGAGCCTTCAGATAATCCACGCATACGGGTCTTAGTTCATTTGGCCCGAGCTTGCAACCTCAAAGATGCCATGTAGGGTTCTACTAGTATAGTTGAATAGAAACAGTGGAAGGTCGGGTTTGATTTTTTTCACATACCTAAAGTGTGAACCTGGTAAACCTGTTACAATTTCAGTAATTTATATTAGAGTAAAATCCAAATATTTACTATATCCTAAAAAGTACTGATTTTGGGTAAATTTTAAAAACTGACCAAAGAGTTGCTTGGAAAGACATTCATTGATTGTTGTCTTATTGGTACCAAAAATGACACCACCAAGTTGACCCTTCCCTAAACCTCTGGCATTTGATACACCATAATCGGGTCCCATGTCTGATATATAACATGAAAAACAAACGTCAAAGGAAGCAATGATGATACTTATTATATTTTATTACAAACTTTAACGGCAAAAAAACATTAAGAACGGGTAATAAGTGCCAATATTTGTTGAATACTTGATTATTTCAAAGTACTTTAATGGGTTTAGGCCTTACAATAAATGATACCTATTTCACCTTAATTTAACGGGTTTACACATTCTAACAAACATACAATATGATCATCACGTCAACTATTTAACCTTAATTTAGAATTTGAGCACAACCCACATGAAGATTCACTCAAAAACGTAAAAATCAAACCAATACCACAAAAAAAATACACACAAAAACATGAACATAATTCAGTTTAGAAATAAATATCTTAAAGTCTTAAACCCACAAAATCCTTTGTGTAATTGTGTTGTGTTTGACAACTTTAATTGCTAAGGTAAGCGCCAAACTGCAAGAAACATAGGCAACAAATGAGCTTTATACAGTGAAGTTGAGATGATTTACCTGACTGTACTTTATACACAGATTGTTGATATCACATTTGAGGTTTTCTATATATTTTAGGTCTTCTAAATTAGTTAAGGGTTCTTTAATAATATGTTCTAGAATTTTTATTTTTCAAGCACTCGAATGGTAAAAATCTACTTATTTGGTTTAATATCGAATAATCCGAGTTTCAAAAGTCCAAATTCAATTCAATCGAGTCCAAACCAACCTGAATTCACTTCATATAAAAGAACTATAATAAATATATACTATAACTTTATACATATAATCTCTGCCTCCAAAGGAGGCGACACCGATTCACATTTCGTCACAATCATATACCTAGTACAACAAAACCAAAAGTACATTAATCAAAACCATACAATGATACAAATCACCCAAACAGAAAAAACTCATAGCAAGAGAGAATACGTTCTAATTTTCATTCTTGTTTGGGATGTCATTGACAGTGTAATCAAGGACACGAATGAGATGAGCAACTTAGACAACTATCATAATCATAAAAAAGAGTTAATCCTTTGAAGAAGATAACTTACCGGGCTAACAACATCAGACACATGAGAGAGTGATTCCGGAGGCAGCACCCAAGTACAGAACCTTTGATCCAGGTTTCTAATCATACAAAATTTAACAAATAAGATTGAATTATAATAAGAATACAATGTCATCATTATTCATAAAAAAATATTGTAAAATATTGATTCAAAGAATGATAGAAATTCTTTACTTTATGCCAGATGAATTGCCGGCAGTAACACTTCCACCATCTTCCTTGAAAGCTGGCTGCAGCTTCCTCAACTTTGCAGCATCAAACTGATGAAATTAAAAGAGTTGTAAGGCAGAAACTTATGAGACAACCAACAAACAGAGGAAGGATCTCACGTATAATTCTAGTTTCTGAAATCGAATTTGATTGATAAGTAATGAAGCATTACATATTAGGGTTAAATCAAGAGATCATTCGGTGGACTTGTGTTTAAGGATTTGATGAGAGATCTTGAATATCTGGTTGTTTTTGGAGGCGGCGAAAATGGCGGTTAGGGAAAAAATTAGAGGTGGAATGATTTATGTTTTATTGCCTTTGTTTAGATGTTGTGCTGAATCTTTAAGCATGACATCTTTGTTTTCCATTGTTAAACACAAAAAATGGCTTGGTCCACCGGTTGGAATGTTGGTTGTTGTTGTGCAAGACCATGGTTCGATTCTCATTTGTGTCATATTTTTTAAACAAATTCCTGTTAATGGAAAAGGCTTGCTTGGGTGGCATAAATTGATTAGGTGGCATTGAAATTGATTATGTGGCATTGAGGTGGCGTTTATGTGGCATTATCTACGTGTAACGCCTCCTGTTATATATAATGTGTGTGTGATATATATATATATATATATATATATATATATATATATATATATATAATATATATACTCATTCCAGCAGCACTAGCATAGTACTAGCAGTAGTAACTCTGCTTCAGCAGAACTAACTTATTACTAGCAGTAGCAACTCTGCTCCAACAGTACTAACTTAGTAATAGCAGTAGTAACCCTGTGACTAGAAGATGCAGTCACATAATATGGTCACACTTATCAACATTATTGGTCACTCTTTGTTTAATTCGATGTGTGACTAAATATTACAAAATGCCACGCAAACTAAAAATTCATGTGACCATTGGATGAACAATAGTCACGCAAAATACACATTTCTTCACTTTAAACAGCATATGGTCACACTTATTAACACTTTTGGCCACTTTATGCTTAATTGTATGTGACTAAATACCCAAAACAAACATGTTTTGTGTGACTAAATATTACAAAAGGCCACACAAACATAAAATTCAATTGGCCATTGGATGATCAATAGTCACACAAAATACACATTTCTTCACTTTAAACAGCATATGGTCACACTTATTAACACTTTTGGCCACTTTCTGCTTTTTTGTATGTGACTAAATACCCAAAACAAACATGCTTTGTGTGACTAAATATTACAAAAGGCCACACAAACATAAAGTTCAAGTGGCCATTGGATGATCAATAGTCACACAAAATACACATTTCTTCACTTTAAACAGCATATGGTCACACTTATTAACACTTTTGGCCACTTTCTGCTTTTTTGTATGTAACTAAATACCTAAAACAAACATGCTTTGTGTGACTAAATATTACAAAAGGCCACACAAACATAAAATTCAAGTGGCCATTGGATGATTAATAGTCACACAAAATACATATTTTTTTCACTTTAAACAGCATATGGTCACACTTATTAACACTTTTGGCCACTTTTTGCTTAATTGTATGTGACTAAATACCCAAAACAAACATGCTTTGTGTGACTAAATATTACAAAAGGCCACACAAACATAAAATTCAAGTGGCCATTGGATGAACAATAGTCACACAAAATACACATTTCTTCACTTTAAACAGCATATGGTCACACTTATTAACACTTTTGGCCACTGTTTTTTAAATTGTATATGACTAACTCCAAAAAAACAACACATGTTGTGTGACTAAATCATCACAAACATCACATTTATTATATATTCATGTGGCCATAGGACAGAAAATAGTCACACAAAATACACATTTACTTGAATAAATCATCTCAAATGTCACATATATTATATATTTACGTGGCCAAAGGACGAACAATAGTTACTCTCAAAAAACATTTGTGTGACTATAAAGTGTTTACGGTCACACAAAACTGATTAATCCAACAAAACTTGTGCCTAATTTGTCACACATATTCGGGTTTTGTTCACTCTTTTTCAATGAAAACGGCCACAAACTAAACAATGTGACCATATGCTACCTACGGTGACACACACCCAAAAAAACGTGTGTGACTATACGCATATCGTCACATATTTTTGGTGTGATGAAATCGCATATCTGTACGAGTGTTATAGTCATGGCGGCCCTTTTCAATTGTTTTCATGTTTTTGGCTATTTGAATAGGGGTTTTTTAGTGGGTTTTATGTATCTTAATGGTTGCGTTTAGTTCTCATTACATGCTGAATTTGTGGGTGTTTTTATCTTTGTTCATGGCTATAAATAGTTCTCATTACAACTTGTTTGGAAAGGTAAGTAAATGCTCTAGTTTTCAATAAAAAATAATAGTTGAGCAGTTGAAACTCGGTACTCTAGTGTTCTGAAGCAAATGTTTAGTACCATACGACTTTTGTTGTGTGTTCAAATATGGTCTAAATTGTACTTAAAACTTTGAAGGTTCAA
Organism: Artemisia tridentata subsp. tridentata; assembly: GCA_021014915.2. NCBI lineage: Eukaryota > Viridiplantae > Streptophyta > Magnoliopsida > Asterales > Asteraceae > Artemisia > Artemisia tridentata. The sequence continues at coordinate 194,841,928 of CP139508.1, read as the reverse complement.
CAGCCTAAATCGCTTGGAAAAGTTTTGATGCCACGCAAGGTTAATTAACAGAATCAAATGATTAGTAAAGAAACTAAGAAAGTAGGTGTTGACGGGCATACTGCTTCACTAGCTAGCATAAAAGAAACTACATCGGTAAGAACAGCTACCAGTCAAAAGACAAAATCTAGTGATAAAGTAGCTCAACCCGTGGGGAATGTACAGAGAGCTTCTAAGCAAAGTGTGGCGCAGAAAAATGGCATGAAAAAGCCAATTGGCTTAAAGGTACTTTCTGTTATTCTGTTCCTTTCAAGGTTATATTTATGTTTCATGTTTTACCCATACTTAGTTATATATCAGTCTCTCAAGATATCTGCACTAAAGAAATGAACATAAATTATATCAATATAGAGATAGTATTCAACTAATCTTATGAAATATCATACTCCGATCGTAGATTCTACTTTTCTGTGCTATATAGAGACCTATGAATGCTCTGATGTGGAACTGTATTTTGTGTGATCTTCTGTTTACTGCCAAAAATTTGGATTAATCCCTAGTAAGTGTAGTATCTAGGAAGTCAAAAGATCATAGTTGAAATAAATTTCTTTAATCTTTGAAAGAATTGTGATTACCTCAATTGAATATCAGATAATAAAATATTATAATACGAAAGATATCAAACTAAGACACTAGTTAGAAAACAAATAAAGTAGATTGTACTTTTAATACATGAACGCTCGACTATGATGTCAAAGCTTGCAACTTTATACCATCTGTTAAAAGTGTTACACTTGTGAAACGTACCATGGACCGGACTCATCTTTGGGCTGGTGATGTAAGACTAACTTTTTGTGTAATAAACATTGTTTAGTTAAAGAAAAAGAAAACGAAATCTGTCTTTGTATCATATCAAATCAAGAGCCGATTTGTTGCTATGTATCTAGAACTGAGTTTACCCATTCTGATTTTTTTTGGTCACTTTGGTTATAGTTAGGGATCCGTTTTACAGTTATATAAGTTTCACTTCTATAAAATACTAATTACTATAAAAAGAATTTTCCCTTCATTTTGCTCATTTGGTGAGTTTCTTGCAGCAGGAAAAGACGAACAGCCGGAATAAAGATAAGGATACTGTCAATCCAGCTCGAAAGGTCTACTTTCGGTAGCAAAGTTCATTTCAAAATCTGTACATATTATGAACATCGTTTTGGTTTATCCCCACGGATAGAGGAAGAGAAAGATCCCTTTCTGATTATGGGCTCTCTACATTTTGTTAGTATTTCTATCATGCAAGTCTACTCGATTGCACTCGTTGTTTAGATTTACCTAATGCTCAATCACATAAGATATGTCACCGTTAAGATGTTATCTTCTTGAATTGAAATATTCAGATATGAATATCCAAGTAGCAAATGGAATTCGAAATGAGTATCATGAAATATTATGAGCACACGGTTGTCCTGAAATATTGTGAGCACACGGATACTGTCCTGAAATATTGTGAGCACACGGCTGCTGTTAAATGTAACACCCCCATTTTCGATATACGCAGCGGAATATAAGTTGGGGTATTACTTCAGATATCGTAGTCATGAAAATAGAAAATGACCCAAAAAGAGACATTTTTGGTAAAATTGTTATCATTCATTTATTTAAAATCAGAGTTACATGATAGAGGTCCCAGCGGAAAGTTTTGAAATACGTTATAAAAGATACGATATTTGTTGAATGATAACAAAATGGACACTCTTTTTATAAGAAGAAGGTCCTTTAGCCACTCCGTGCTAAGTCGTGCTCTTAGTTACCTGAGATAAACATGCTAAAAAGTCAACACAAAGGTTGAGTGAATCAATAGCGTTTAAAGTTATAATCAGTTGAACACAAGCTAAGTAGAAAGTAAATTAGTAATGTTTCAGTTCAGTATATTGCCCTAAGTCTCATGACACGCAAAACATTAACAGATGGACATCATAGTTATGAACTATTGACGTAAATCACTACATAATTAAATGTAGCAATTATGCCTTCGAGTAGGAGATTGTCAGTCTCTTTATTGCTCTCAAATATAAGGTGCATTTGGTTACCTATCCGGCTAACACAAATGGGACGTCAATTCCAATAGATCTATTCACTATATTCGCGCTCACCCGAAAGTGATTAATGGCTCATGATAGAGGGGCTTTTAAGGACAACAGTTAAACTTAGGCAATATCAATCAGGATAGCATACAGAAAAATACTTGTGTTCGGTTTGAAGCATGCATCTCCCCACAAATTTGGAAAACGTATGAAAAGTGGGACTATGAACTCACCTTAGCAGTCTGGATGGAAAACAAATTAAATATAGTTGATAAACGTCTCCGGCACGCGACCTGGGTTGGTATGTCAAGTTTCAGTATTCGTATTCAGATATATGTGAGTTTTAGTATTTGTTTCGTAACGTTTTGGTTGACAGTTAAATGTTTAAATGAGACAACATGAAGTCTCTTCAAAAGTTGGCGGATGATAAGATTTTATCTTATTTCATGTGTTTATATTTATGTTTCGTTTGTTTGTTATCGAGATAAATGTATTTCGTTTATTAGGTTCTATTATAATTTGATTCGAAATATATTTCTAATAATAATTATAAAATGTTACGCTTTTTACCCTTATAGTTTCATATATTGACAGTATATACCCCTACACTTTCATAAAATGACAATTTTTACCCCTGAACTTTCATAAAATGACAATTTTTACCCCTGTAGTTTCAAAAATGACAATTTATACCCACAACTATAAGTCGTTGGCAAAAATAGTCCTTGTTTTAAATACTTTGAAATATTTACACTTTTGGCCAAATAAAACTCCATCTTTCAAATTTGGCAAGTTTTACCCTTAAACTTTAGGTCGAATTCAATTTAAGTCCTAGTTATAAAAACAAGTGGAGTTTTGGCAGTTTTGACCCTCAAGGCACTTATGTCGTTTCATGCGACATCCTTTTTCTATATTAACGAGTTTTATGCTTGTGAAAAAGACACGACTTGCTACGACTCTTTTATACAAGTTATGTTAAGTTTGTAAACATCACATTCACAGCTTATAAGCTTATAATTCGAGCTTATGAGCTCGAAATAATTAAAAAGGGTGCGTTCGATTCAGTGTACGACAAGGCAAAAAGGGACACGAATAAAGACGAGGCAACACAAGATTTTTACAACGTTATTGATCCTACTATTAGCTAGCTGGGGGGTCTTTAAGTTTGCAAGTTTTCAGAATTTTTGGGTGTTATTTGAGGGTTGTGTTGGGAATTAAATATTCTGAAAGTTCAAGAATTGGGAATTTCTCTAAGTATGTTTCTGCTAGTAGTATATTTGTTTCTGCTGGTAGTGCAAAGTTTCATTCCTGCTGGTAGTGTATTGATTCTGCTGTTAATAATGCTGCTGGTTGATGCTGCTGCTAGTGTACTTGTTCCTGCTGCTAGCGATAACTCATTGTTGCTGCTAATGTACATTCTGCTGCTAAGTGGATAAGTATGAAAAGATATTTTGTGTATTTTGGTCAACAATATACGGTAGATAATATCTTACCCCATGTGCTTAGTTAACAAGTTGTGTACACAGATACATGTTGTATCTTATGTACTGACACACTCAAGATAAGTTAGCAAGTAGTTTGACAAGACTTTAAGTAATATTGTAAAGATCTTCTTAGACTATAAAAGAAGATCTTAGACTAGATATTAAGTTAGTTGATAAGTTGTGTGTTTAAAAATACTTAGAATTTTCATATCTGTTAGAACAAGAACAAACACAAAAATATCACAAGTAAGAAAAACTTAAGATTCAAGGTTGTAACCCTAGTGATAACTCAAGATCACTCTTATTATTATCTTAATAATATTGAATCGTTTGGTGTTAATCTTTCATTGTTCCTTGTTCAATAACAAACACAACTGTTCCATTTCCATAACCATAATAACCTTCTAAGTGTGATTAAGTAGATTCCGCATTCTTAATCATATTCACTCAATATATCATACGCACAAAGTACAAAAGGTTTAACCACCTTAACCGTGTGGAGAATCCTAACAAATTGTATCAGAGCAAGCTGATATTATTGATTTAGAAGAAGAAGCTTAAGAAATGGATGTTCAGGATACTGCTACAAATGTTGCTGCAAAGTTGCCCATGATCAAACAAAATGAATTTGAGCTATGGAGGTTGAGAATTGAGCAATATTTTATGGTACAAGATTATGCTCTTTGGGATATCATTATGTATGGTGATTATTTTTCACTAGGCTATTCAGATGCTATCATTGAAGGCAAAACAGTAAGACAAAGAAATACTGGACCAGTTTCAAATGAAGAAAGGATACAAAAGAGAAATGATCAAAAAGCAAGAAACTTGTTGCTTATGACCATTCCTGGTGAACAGATGCTATCCTTTAGCAAGTATCCAGATGCAAAAACTCTTTTTGAAGAGATTTTTGCATGGTTTGGTGGTAATGAAACCACCAAGAAAACACAAAAGACATTGCTGAAACAACAATTTGAAAATTTCAGTTCAAATAGCAATGAATCTCTTGATAAGTTGTTTTCTAGATTACACAAGCTTGTCAGTCAGCTAAGTGTATTGAGTGTTGAGATAGCAAAGGAAGATCTCAACATGAAGTTTTTCAGAAGTCTACCTGATGAGTTCCATACTCATGTGGTTGTCTGGATGAACAAGCCAGATATTGAAACCATGAAACTCAATGATTTGTTCAATAACTTCAAAATTGTTGAACAAAGTCTAAAGAAGTCTGGAATCTATGGTACTAGTTCTGGGAATGTGGCACTCTTGTCATCTCCTAGTATTAGTAAATCAGAAGAGGTAGATGAAGATGGAAGTGTTTCTACTGCAATTTATGGTGGTCCTTCTACTAGTTCACAGAAGAATGTTGCTGGACTTGGAGATCCTATCATTTTATGTATTCATGTCTAGTCAAACTAGTGGTTCTTCTCTAACTCATGAAGATCTTGATCAGTTGGATGATAATGATTTGGAAGAGATGGACATCAAATGGCAGGTTGCTTTGCTTAGCATGAGGGCTAAGAAGTTCTGGCAGAGAACTGGTAAGCAGATTACCATTGATGGTAATGAAACTGTTGGGTTTGATAAGAAGAAAGTGGAGTGTTTCAACTGTCATAGGTTAGGACACTTTGCTAAAGAATGTAGAAACCCAAGGAAGTAGGATAATAGAAGCACATGGTATAGGAAAGAGAAGAAGAAGGAAGTCACAGTTGAAGAACCAAGGGCTATGCTAGCAATAGATGGGGTTAACTATGACTGGAGCTTCATGGCTGATGAAGAGGAAGCACCAACAAATGCTGCTCTTGTGGCCACTGAGACTGCTCTAATGGCCTTCTCTGATTCAGAGGTAAATTCCATAACAAAATGTTCTGAATCATGTTCTGCTCTTAAAGAAAATGAAGAACTTAAAAGAAAAGCTGATAATAGGCGAGAAGAACTAATTATTGCCTTAGCTAATTTAAGTAATCATAAAAGAGCTATAGGTGTGCTTGAAAAACAAATTGCATACTTTCAAGGTAATGAATCTAGGTTTACTGATGACTTAAATGCTCTAAAAAGAGGAATAGCATTTAGAGATGAATTACTTACTAGTCAAAGTAAACAGTTAGCTGAAGCCAATAATAAAACTGAAAATGTTAAGATAACTGTAGATGCTTTAGCTCATGCCTCAGAAGGAATGAATAAGATTTGGGAAGCTCAAGTAATTGATAAAGCTAAGTCTGGTTTAGGATACAAATCTGTTCCTCCACCATATAGAGGTGTTCCTTCACCTCCAGGTGTTGACCTAGCACACACAGGTTTTGCTGAGTTTCAAGAGCCAATAATGGAATATGGTTCTAAGTCTACTGAGGGTCTTAAGATAGAAAAAGAAAGTTTAGATAAAACTTTACTTTATCAAGACAAGGTGTCCTTTGTTAAGAAATTAGATGCTATAGTTTTTGAAGACTGTACAACTGATAGTGATGAAGAAGATCAGGTTATGTCTAAACCTGAAGTGGTTAAGAAAGTAGGAACAAGTGTTCCTAAGATAGTCAAACACAATACTGCTAAGCCTAAATCAAACACTAAGCATGTTAGGCAACCAGTTAGATATTGTGAGCAATATAGAACCACCAACAAGCCCAGAGGTAACCAAAGGAATTGGAATAACCTCAAGTCTCATCAACTCGGTGATGACTTTGCTTTTTATAATAAAGCTTGTTACACATGTGGTAGTTTTGACCATCTTGCAGCTTTCTGCAACCATTGGGTAACCGGGTATGAAAACAATAGAGTGAACCACAAAAGGCAAACACCTAAATCTCATTTTCACTCTAGTTCTAGTGTTAATAGAACAAAACCCAAAACAGTCTCAAACAAGTCTATCTCAAACATAGATCATGCTGGTAGACAAATGGTTCCTGTTGCTAGACTAATTGTTCCTGCTGCTCGACCATCTATGACTGTTAACCCAAAATCAACAGCTAAGGGTGCAAAAACATTTTTCAAACATGCACCAAAGACTGTTCTAAGGCCCATTCAAACAAAAGCAGTGGTTCAAAAACAAGTTTGGAAACTAAAGGGTAGAACTGAAAAGTTAGCAGTTCCTGCTGTTAAGCAATCAGTTCATTCTGCTACTAAGGGAAACAGGGCAAATGCTGTTAAGGCCTCAGCATGTTGGATTCTTAAATCCAATGTTGCATCAACTGTCCTTAAAAGATTAAATTACATTGATGCAAGAGGCAGATCCAAGTCAGTAATGGCTTGGGTCCCCAAAAGAAACTAATACTTCTCATTTATGTGCAGGAACATTCAAATGATCAGCAAGAGGATCAAGGATACTTAGTTAGTGGATGTTCTAGGCACATGACAGGCAACAAGTCTTATCTCTCAGATTTTCAATCAATAGATGGAGGCTATGTTACCTTTGGAGGAGGTGTTGGTGGCAAAATTTCCGGTAAAGGTACCATTAAAACTGGAAATTTAGATTTTGAAGATGTGTTCTATGTAAAAGAGCTAAATTATAATCTTTTTAGTTTCTCACAAATGTGTGACAAAAAGAACAATGTTCTTTTCTGTGAGACTGAATGTCTTGTACTTTCTCCTGATTTTAAGATGCCTGATGAAAGTCAAGTACTTCTTAAAATTCCTAGAAAGGGCAATATGTACAGTGTTGACATGAAGAACATTGTTCCTAAAAAGAATTTAACTTGTCTTGTTGCAAAGGCCACATTGGATGAATCAATGAAATGGCATAGAACGCTTGGTCATATTAATTTCAAAACCATAAATAAAATTGTTAAGAATGGTTTGGTAAGAGGTTTACCTCACAAAAGATTTGAAAATGATCAAACATGCATTGCTTGTCTTAAAGGCAAACAACACAAAGCCACTTGTAAGCCCAATATTTTTAACTCTATCAATCAATCATTGTCTATGCTTCATATGGACTTATTTGGACCTGTTTAGTAAGTAGTATAATGCATAAGAGATATTGTCTTGTTATAATTGATGACTATACTAGATTTACATGGGTTTTCTTTCTATCTACTAAGGATGAGACTACAAGAATTCTTAAGACATTCATTACACAGATAGAAAACCAAGTAGACAAGAAAGTGAAAGTCATTAGATGTGATAATGGGACAGAGTTTAAGAATAGAGTTATGGATGATTTCTGCAAACAAAAGGGTATTAGGAGAGAATTTAGTGTTGCTAGAACACCACAACAGAATGGTGTTGTTGAGAGGAAGAATAGAACACTAATTGAAGCTGCTAGAACTATGTTAGCTGATTCTAAGCTACCTATAACTTTTTGGGCTGAAGCAGTCAACACTGCTTGCTATGTCCAAAATAGAGTTTTAGTTATTCAGCCTCACAATAAGACATCATATGAACTTTTTAGAGGTAGAACTCCTGCAATAGGATTTCTTAGACCTTTTGGATGTCATGTGACAATTCTCAATACCTTAGACCATTTAGGAAAATTCGATGGTAAAGCAGATGAAGGATTCTTTGTTGGATATTCTCTTAATAGCAAAGCATTTAGAGTATACAACACAAGAACTATGATTGTAGAAGAAAATCTACATGTGGAGTTTTTAGAAGATATATCCAATGTAGAAGGTCAAGGTCCAAAATGGCTATTTGATCTGGAAACTCTAACCAAATCAATGAATTGTGTGCCTGTTGTTGCAGAAACTAATGATTTTTCAGGTCCACAAGCAACAGATGAGGCAAGGTTAGAAAAGGAGACAAACCAAGATCATGTTTGGATGCCAATATGGTCAAGTACAAGTGTGGAATCAACTTCAACAACTGATGAATCTTCTTTTGGCAAAGCTAAAGAAGGTGTTGAAGATAAAAAGAAAGAAGATGGAACTCTGGAACAACAAATTATTTCTGCTGGTGATTCTGCTGTTAGGCTTAATGTTCCTGCTGCTAGGCCAAATGATTCTGCTGCTGGCCCTTCAGAAATGAAAGAAGCCGAATTCTCAGACAATGAGGTGGATTTCAACAATCTTCCATCAAATTATCAAGTTCCTTCTACTCCACAAATAAGAATTCACAAAGTCCACTCCCTAGATAATGTGATTGGAGATGTACAATCAGGTGTGAAGACAAGACAACAATTGATGTCTTCAGACCAACAAGGGCTTCTTGATGCCCTTTATGCTTCAAAGCAGCATGAGTTTTCAAACTCTTGCTTGTTTGTATGTTTTCTCTCACAAGATGAACCAAAGAACATTCTGAAAGCCTTAGATGATTCAAGCTGGTTAGAAGCTATGCAAGAGGAGCTTCTTCAGTTCAAGATTCAGAAGGTATGGGTGCTAGTTGATTTACCTAAGGATGCAAAGGTAATTGGAACTAGATGGGTTTTCAAGAATAAAAGGGATGAAAGGGGAATAGTGATTAGGAATAAGGCTAGATTAGTAGCCCAAGGGTACACACAACAAGAAGGAATAGACTATGATGAGGTTTATACTCCAGTAGCAAGGATTGAGGCAATTAGGCTTTTCTTAGCTTATGCTTCATTTTTAGGCTTCACAGTTTATCAAATGGATGTCAAAAGTGCATTTTTATATGGAACAATTGAAGAAGAGGTGTATGTTTCACAACCTCCAGGCTTCATTGACCCACAACATCCAGACAAAGTGTACAGAGTAGTTAAAGCTCTCTATGGCCTTCATCAGGCACCAAGAGCTTGGTATGCAACACTAGCTTCCTACTTATTAGAAAATGGATTTCAAAGAGGAAAGATTGATCAGACACTTTTCATCAAACAGCACAAGAAGGATCTTCTGTTAGTGCAGGTGTATGTGGATGACATTATCTTTGGATCTACTAGGAAGGAGATGTGTTTAGAGTTTGAGAAACTTATGCATGATAAGTTTCAGATGAGTTCCATGGGGGAACTTACATTCTTTTTGGGTCTGCAAGTTAAGCAATCAAATGAAGGAATCTTTATCTCTCAGGACAAGTATGTTGTAGAGATACTTAGAAAATTTCAATTTGCTGATTCAAAAATGGCAAGCACACCAATGGACTCTGAGAAGCCTCTTCTAAAAGACTTAGATGGAGAAAATGTAGATGTACACACTTACAGATCTATGATAGGTTCTTTGATGTATCTTACATCATCAAGACCTGACATCATGTTTTCTGTTTGTGCCTGTGCAAGATTTCAAGTTACTCCAAAGGTTTCTCACTTAACTGCAGTCAAGAGAATTTTTAGATATCTCAAGGGTCAACCTAGGTTGGGTCTATGGTATTCAAGGGAATCACCTTTTGACTTGGTAGCATTTTCGGATAGTGATTATGCTGGTGCTAGCTTGGACAGGAAGTCAACAACTGGAGGATGTCAATTCCTTGGGTGTAGACTTGTCTCATGGCAGTGTAAGAAGCAAACAATTGTGGCTAATTCAACAACTGAAGCTGAATATGTAGCTGCTGCAAGTTGCTGTGGTCAAGTTCTATGGCTTCAAAACCAACTCCTTGACTATGGGTACAATTTCTTAAACACTGCTATTTATATTGATAATAGTAGTACAATTTGTATTATTAAAAATCCAGTGCAATATTCTAAAACAAAACACATTGAAATTAGACATCACTTTATAAGAGACTGCAATGAGAAAAGATTAATTCAAGTTCTTAAAATTGCTTCAGAATTCAATTTTGCAGATCTGCTAACCAAAGCTTTTGATGTTGGAAGGTTTCAGTACTTGGTAGCAAGTATTGGAATGCTTAATCCTCAATGATTTTAAACTTTGTGTTTTTGTAAATAAATTTTTGTTTGTGCTGCTAGTTTTAAAAGATACTACTGCTATTACAAAAGTTTGTGCTGCTAGTACAAATTTTAATTTGTGTTATTCATACAGTTAGTCCTATGATTATTCTAATACAAGACAAGTACTTTGTACACTGTTCTTTTGGTTTTAGACTAACAATTTCAGGTATGATCATGTGAACACAAAAGGATATTTCAAGTGAAATGGAAGCAGCAGAAATAATTATATCAGTTGCTACATATTAGGTTTATGATGGACTGAGTTTGGGAATTTAAAACTCCTTAAAACTTCTTTCTTGAAACCTAAGTATGAAATTTCACATTGAATTGATGACTTAGTTGATCAGATAGTAACTGATGCAACTCACTTTCTATCATTTTATACTTTCAAGTATAATGAGCAAGTCTAAGGACATCTGATAGAAAGAACAGCTAGTAAAAGTGAATCTAATACTTGTGTTAGAGGCAACAATTACTATGAGCTGGAAACCCTGTCAAGAAAGCCTTTTAAATAGGTTTATCTTTACACAGGCAGTTATTTATAACTGAAAACATTGGTTCTCACACAACCAGAGGTTGCTTTAAACCAAAATTTTGATTAAGTGTCTGTTATACACTTAATCCCTTCAAAATAGTTGAAAGCAGTATGGTTTTTCATAATAAAATCAATTACATACTGCTAAGGCAAAAGTCTCTTAAAAGGATTTTCTAAAGAGACTCATAAAAACTATCCATTGATGGACCATGAGTCAAATGCCCCATGTATCACCTCTCTTAGGAGTTAACACACCTAGAAGTGATGAGGGCAGTAACTTAAACTCTTAAGGAATTGATGGCTACATGTACAACACTGTTTGATAACAAGTTCTCATTGATAGATCAGATAATGGAGAAAGAAATATTTTGGTACATAGTGAGAGATCTTCCAAACAGGGGAGGATAAAATTTGTATTTGCTTCAGGGGAGGAAACATCTCAAGGGAGGAAATAAAAGCCCAAGAAAGGAAGAAAAACCCAATGTAAGGGAGGAGAAGACAAGAGCATACAAGATGATGACATGGAGGTTGAAAATGACAAGAATAGAGCTTATTCTGGAGTATTATATATATTCAGAAGGGATGAAGCATTCCAAAGGAGAAAGTTCTATCTAGGTCAAACGAAGAAAAGTTTCAATTTCAGTTTACCACGTTTGTTCATCACTTGCAAAGGCATGCTGATAGATGATTTCACTTGTTGAAACAAGCATCCAAGATACACAGCACCATTGTCTCTTATAATTCCTCCATCCAAGTAAATTGCACCATCTTTAGGATGTGTGTTGATATTGTTAAAGTCAAAAGAGAGCAGATGAGTTTAGAATGGAAGAAAGTTCAGATCAAGGGTCTGACTATGAAGTGTTTGAAAGATCTTCACAATTCCTCATTTAATTCAAAGAAACATGTTGGAAAGAATTCACATGTTTAGGGGAGGATTGTTGGGAATTAAATATTCTGAAAGTTCAAGAATTGGGAATTTCTCTAAGTATGTTTCTGCTGGTAGTATATTTGTTTCTGCTGGTAGTGCAAAGTTTCATTCCTGCTGGTAGTGTATTGATTCTGCTGCTAATAATGCTGCTGGTTGATGCTGCTGCTAGTGTACTTGTTCCTGCTGCTAGCGATAACTCATTGCTGCTGCTAATGTACATTCTGCTGCTAAGTGGATAAGTATGAAAAGATATTTTGTGTATTTTGGTCAACAATATACGGTAGATAATATCTTACCCCATGTGCTTAGTTAACAAGTTGTGTACACAGATACATGTTGTATCTTATGTACTGACACACTCAAGATAAGTTAGCAAGTAGTTTGACAAGACTTTAAGTAATATTGTAAAGATCTTCTTAGACTATAAAAGAAGATCTTAGACTAGATATTAAGTTAGTTGATAAGTTGTGTGTTTAAAAATACTTAGAATTTTCATATATGTTAGAACAAGAACAAACACAAAAATATCACAAGTAAGAAAAACTTAAGATTCAAGGTTGTAACCCTAGTGATAACTCAAGATCACTCTTATTATTATCTTAATAATATTGAATCATTTGGTGTTAATCTTTCATTGTTCCTTGTTCAATAACAAACACAACTATTCCATTTCCATAACCATAATAACCTTCTAAGTGTGATTAAGTAGATTCCGCATTCTTAATCATATTCACTCAATATATCATACGCACAAAGTACAAAAGGTTTAACCACCTTAACCGTGTGTCGAATCCTAACAGGTTGAAACATTTATCCCAAGTTAGTCACTTGGGGACTGTTTCGGTAAGAAAAAGAAAAAGGAAAAGAAGTTGGTTTTTGAGTTTTAGGTTTACGTCATTATTTTTAATGCATGTTAACATGATCATAAACTTATTAAATCTATTTCTTGTGTGTTTTAAAGCCTCTTGATTAGTAATGCTAAAAAAATATAATTAGGGTGTGTTTGGTTTTGCTCGACAAAAGAAAGAAAAGGAAGAAAAATTTGTTTTTGACCTAGCTATCTATTAGAACTTATTTTGTATCATTTTTAGGAGTATTTAAAGATTATAAAAGAATTGAAAAGGGTCTAGTTTACTTACTTGTATAGTTATTCGATTATAAGTGATTTTTGGCGAAATGGCTTGGAAATTGAACACCCAAGGTTCTCCTCCTTCTAAGCCTTCTCAAGACCTTTCTTTAGCTTCTAAATGGACTATGGGATAAGTAGGTAAGTGAGGGTGGACTGTTTTTGTGTTGTTCAAATAATGGATTGAGTAAAAAAAATGAATGTGTCGATTTATACATAGGATAAGAGATTATGGTTTCCAAGGGAGCTAGATCATCATGTCATGCATGGAAGAGACATGATGAGGTGGTTTGTTGAAGGTTGTGAGGTGCTATGTGTTGGTGATGATGTGTTTCATTTTTAAACCAAAGATTTTTCCTACAATATTTAACTAGTGTAAAAACTTATAAGACAAGATGATGTGTATATAATTGTAACCTAGAAAAATACTTATGGTGTATGATGTACTTAGGTGTAAGTGTGGATTAGCCTAGTTTATTTGTAGTTAGGATCAAACTAGGGAAAGGGCATAGGGGTCGAATGGCTTTAAATGGTTTTACATGGGCTATAGAATGTTGTACATAGGGTTTAAGTGAAGTAACAAGATTAGTTTAGGGCTTGGTTTAAGTAATTATTGGTTAGAAAAATAAATTAGGGCTCGTTGGATTATATTAGTGTCGAATTGTAAGAAAATAAAAGGAAATGGAATTGTGCTTTAAAGGGTTGGACCATAGACTTGGTAGGGTTGTACTATAGTTTAAGAAATATAGAAAACATATTTTTAATGTTTGGTTAAGTTAAATTAAATATATGTTAGTTTAATTAGGTTTAAAAGTATATAAATGTAGTTTTAGGTTTTTATGCATTAGACACTTGTACATTAGGTTTAGGGACTTGTACTTATATTTAGTGAGTTTAAGAAATCTATTTTAAAGGTTGGTGCATAAAGGACTTGTATTGTGTGCTTAAGAATAAGTACATTGAGGTTTATAATGTGATTTATATTTATATTATGTCGTTATGCATAAATGACTTGTACCTTGGCTTGAAAGACTTGTACACTTTATAATTTGTAAAAATTATATATATTAAGTAGGGTTTGTGATTTTATTATATAAAATCATAGTTTTGTGAGTTTAGGGTTTGTATCGGGAGTTAAAGTGAATTTAGGGTTTTTGTGCTTTAGAAGCTTATACATTAGCTTGGATGAGTTGTACTTTAGTGTTTTAGGGCTTGGTTACTCATATTCATTGTTATAATGGTTTAGGGTTTCGTAGAAACTCTAATAGATAAGAAATGTTTAGTTTGAGCGTTTATTAGTCGTACGTTAATGAATTAACGTAAAGTGACAAATGGCATATCGTAAGATTTTTATACTTGACATATCTAAATGTTTATGTGAAATAAATATTAAGTAAGTTGATGTTGGTCCGCGTGAGAGCACGTTTATCGAAGATGTGAGTTACGTCACATTAGATAGTAGTTATGATCAGATATAAAAAAAAAATTATACGTAGAAACAGGATAATTATTCTTTATTTAAAATATGAAATAGTTTATTACAGAGTGAAATTTTACGAGTGGTTATAGTATCCCCCCGTTGAGGGAATCTCGTCCCGAGATTCAGTTTGTGTTGGTCGAGGTGTGGGGGAAAAGTGAAATATAAAAGAAGTTGGGCTTGTGTTGGGCTACTGTGAACAGTGGATGACTCTAAGAGTTGAGCTGAGATTTATTTGGCCCATTTGATAATATTGAGTGTATATTTTTGATTCCGTGATTCGCGTGTGAGCTCGTCTCGGAATTCAAGTTTAATATGGTTATTAGGGTAAGAGGTTATGGAGAAATGGTCGTCGAGGAATTTCCATTCGGTATTCAAGAAAACATAACTTCGTTGGATTTATTCATATTAGATGAAATAAATTTGAATGTTTCGCCAGCTAATAACTCCAATGGATGTGAATAGTGAAAAATAATGGTCATGAACAGTAAATCCTAACGGCTATGAACAGTGGTCGTGAACAGTGAAATCTAACGGCTAGTTTTTGTGTCCAACGGCTAGTTTTTCTCCTATATATACTCCATTTTAATCTCCATTCTTCCACTAAACATACATCTCTCATTTATTACTTCCAATATGCCGCACCTCATTACTATCCTAGCAATCGTGTATGTTGTTCTTGCGGTTACCTATTTGGCGTACGTTCCTGATGAAGATTACTTATTCTTGATTTGCGTTCTAGCGGTTCTTATGCCAATCTTGATCCTAGCTATTGGCGTGGACAAGTTATGGGGGTAATAGTCTTGCGCTAGGGTTGTTAAAATGAGTCCTTGTTGTGTTTCTATGTAATCCTTAATAAGAGTGAAATAAAACTCGTTTGTCTTTATGTCTAAGATCTAATCTTGCTATCGTATCTAATGTTTGTTTATATTTATCACACAGGATAATCAAGGTGATTCATCCCGTGGTGGCTCTCGCTATCGTTGGGTTGGTGGTGGTCTTCGTTCCCATGGCGGGTCAACCTATTGGCGATTCTATACCTTTTCTTGTAATCCTTGTAACATTAGCACTTCCGATGCTAATTATATCGCTATTGTTGGGAATTAAACTTAAGCAGTTAGTACGGTTGAAGAATACAAGAACAGTTAGGACTGCTGATGAAGAACAGTTAGGACTGCTTAAGAGATCAAGGTGAAACCGTGTGAAGATAATTATAGAAAAGATATGGTGTATATCTTATTTGTATAGAATAATACGGTTAGATGTTTTACTTGTATAGGACTCTTTGCATTATAAAAAGAGCTCCTTAGTTAGGGTTTACATACATCTAATACCGAACATAGATATCCCTTCATACGAATTATCAAGTGTTCTTCACGTTCATATTGTAATCATTTGATATACATTGAAGTGATAGTTTGGTTGATATCGTTTGTGTTCTTATTGTCTTACTCAATCAATCACCAAACACAAAACATCTTCTAAGTACTTGGTGGTAAATTCCGCGTGCTATCAAGTATATACTCAAAGTATCCCCAACACAACGTGTGTGTTTAGATCCGGTCAAGTGGTATCAGAGACAGGTTTCTGATACTTTGAGTTTAGAAGAACCAGAAGTATTTACTCACTAGCAACCAAGAAGATGGACATGGAGACACCTCAAACCTCAATCCTTGCTAAACTTCCCATGCTAAAACAGAATGAATACGATTTATGGCGGCTCAGAATAGAGCAATATTTCATGGTGCAAGACTATGCATTATGGGATATCATTAAAATGGTGATTCCTTCAAACCAATTCCTGTTGAAGAAACACATGCTGATGGTTCCAAGATCACAAAGCTTAACACTAAGCCAGTTACAAACGAGGAGAGAATCAAAAAGAAGAATGATCAGAAGGCTAGGAATTTGTTACTAATGGCAATTCCTAATGATCAAGTGCTGAACTTTAGCCATTACGAGTCGGCTAAAACTCTTTTTGAAGCAGTGGTGGAAAGATTTGGTGGCAATGAAGCTACCAAGAAGGCACAGAAAACCCTACTTAAGCAAAGTTATGAGAACTTCACTGCATCAAGCAATGAAACTTTGGACCATATCTTTAATAGGCTTCAGAAGATCATCAGTCAACTTACTGTGTTGAAGATTGTGATACCTCAAGAAGACCTCAACATGAAGTTTTTAAATAGTTTACCTGCTGAATGGAACACTTATGTTGTGGTCTGGAGCAATAAACCAGAGCTAGAGAAAATGACAATGAATGAGCTTTACAACAATCTTAAGATTGTTGAGTAGAAGGTCAAGAAGAGTGGTAACACCAGTTCCAGTTCAGGGAATATGGCTTTTGTATCTTCTTCAAACAGTTCGAATCATGAAGATGAAGAAGCAGTTGGTACTGCTATACCAACAGTTAGCACTGCTAGTGTAAAAACTAGTACTGCTGGCTTGACTGAAGAGACCATATATGCATTTGTATCAGAACAGTCTGGTGGGTCTAAGATCTTTAATGAAGATCTTCTTCAAATTGCTGAAGATGATTTGGAAGCTATGGATTTAAAGTGGCAGTTGGCTTTGATAAGCATCAGGGCTAAGAAGTACTACCAAAGGACTGGGAATAAGATTACCTTCAATGGAAGAGATGTTGCTGGGTATGATAAGTCTAAGGTGGAATGCTTTAATTGTCACAAGATGGGGCACTTTGCCAGGGAATGTAGAGGTCCAAGACAACAAAGCAACCAGAGTCAAGGGTTTAAGAATCAGCAAGGATCAAGGAGAACAGTTAATGTTGAAGAGCCTTCTTCCAAGGCTATGGTAGTTGTAGATGGAGCTGGATTTGATTGGAGCTTCATGGAGGAAGAAGAGGAACCAGCTAACTTGGGTTTGATGGCTTTCTCAGACTCTGAGGTACATATACTTGAAAAATGTTCAAACTCTTGTCGTGCTTTAAAAGATTATGAAAATGTTAAGAAACAGTATGATGATCTTAGAGTTGAATTTAATCAAGTAAGTTTTAGTCTGTCAAATCATAAAAGAGGATTAGCTGTTTTGGAAGAACAAATTGTGTTTTATAAACAGAATGAGTCAAACTTTTCTGATGAGATAGGTGTTTTAAAGAGGGATTTGCAAATAAAAGATAATAAAATGAGTGGACTTGTATATGAACTAGAGAAGCTTAAAAAGGAAAAAGAAAACATCCAGTTAAGTGTAGATACTCTTGAATATACTTCAAACGGAGTTAAAAAGATTGTAGAGAGTCAAATACTTAACAAAGCTAAATCTGGTTTAGGTTCTAAGTCTGTTGCACCCCCTTTTAGAGGAATGTTTGCTCCACCAGGAATTAATTTAGCTCATACTGGTTTAGAAGAGTTTAAGGATATGGATTTTCCTGGATATGGTGTTAAGGTTAGTGAGAATCCTGTTAAATTTGTTAAGGCAGAAGATTCTTTTGTGAGTGCTAGTGATAAATCTCTTTCTGAGGAAAATATGTCCTCTGATAGGAACTCAGATGCACCAACTATTGAGGAGTGGACATCTGATGATGAGAATGTAGAGGTTAAGGACAAATCTAATGTTGTTAAGGTAGAAGTTAAACATGCTCCTAAAGTGGTTAAAACTGAAAACATAAAACCAGTTAGGAAAAGTGTTAGATATGCTGAGATGTATAGGACTAAGAACAGATCATCAAGTTCTGAGAGTAGTCATAGGAACTGGAATCACTCAAAATCTAAGAAATTGGATGATAAGTTTGCTATGATTAGAAAAGTATGTTTTGTTTGTGGAAGTTTTGATCATATGGCTGCTTATTGTGATTCTAACCAATGGAAAAAGAGGGTTTCTGGGAATGCAAGGGTGAACAGGAATAACAATGCTAGGGTAACTCAAAATAGTCCAACTAGATTGACAAACCCTAATGCAAATCATAAGATGTCACCTAAAGCTGTTATGTTAAAGACTGGCATCAAAACAGTTTCAACTGCTAGTCAAAATATGTGGTTTAATAACAAGCAAACTGTTTTTAGTGCAAAACAATTTTCAAATCATGCACAAACAGTTAAAAGGCATTTTTATCATAAAACAGCAATGACTAATCAGAAGTGGGTGCCTAAGATTAAACAAGCAGTTCCAACTGCTAGGTCAGCAGTTCCAACTGCTAGACCAGCAAATCCTACTGCTAGGCACTTAAATGTTAAGGGAAAAAGGGGTAATGCATTCAAGGCCTCAGCACATTGGGTTAAATATTCTACCAAACCTAATGGTGCATCAAAGACCTCAAACAAGTTTTCTCATCTTGATGCACAAGGCAGATCCAAACTAGTGATGGTTTGGATCCCCAAAAGAAACTAACACCTTTATTTTGTGTGCAGGAACATCCCTCAAATGGCAAAGAAGATAGAGGATATTCCGACAGTGGATGTTCAAGGCACATGACAGGCAACATGTCATATCTTTCAGACTTTATTGCTCTAGATGGAGGACCAGTTGTCTTTGGTGGTGGTGTTGGAGGAAGGATTACTGGTAAAGGGGTAATTAAAACTGGTAACCTTGATTTTGAAAATGTGTATTATGTACCAGAACTTAAGTACAATCTTTTAGTGTATCACAAATTTGTGATAAACAGAACAAAGTTTTATTTACTGATACTGATTGTCTTATACTTTCTCCTGATTTCAAGCTACCTGATGAAAGTCAAGTATTGCTTAAAATCCCTAGAAAGGATAATACATACAGTGTTGAGATGAATAAACTAGTTCCTAAGGTTGGGCTTACTTGTCTTGTTGCAAAAGCCACATTGGAAGAATCAATGTTATGGCACAGGAGGCTTGGTCATGTTAATTTTAAAACCATTAACAATATTGCTAAACATGGGTTGGTAAGAGGTTTACCAAACAAAATTTTTCTAAATGACCAAACTTGTGTTTCTTGCCTTAAGGGTAAGCAACACAGAGCCTCATGTAAGCCAAAGACCCAGAACTCTATTTCTCAAGCTTTATATATGTTGCATATGGACTTGTTTGGTCCTACTTCTATGAATAGCTTGAACTTTAAGAGATACTGCCTTGTTGTCACTGATGATTATAGTAGGTTTTCTTGGGTATTCTTTATGAAAACTAAGGATGAGACAAGTGACATCCTTAAGACCTTTATTGTTGAAGTAGAAAACCTAGTTGATAAGAAAGTTAAAATAATCAGATGTGACAATGGGACTGAATTTAAGAATAGGGTGATGGATGATTTTTGCAGAGAAAAATGTATTAAGAGGGAGTTTAGTGTAGCTAGAACCCCACAGCAAAATGGTGTAGCTGAGAGAAAGAATAGGACTCTTATAGAGGCTGCTAGGACAATGTTAGCTGACTCTAAGCTACCAGTTTCATTTTGGGCTGAAGCAGTTAGCACTGCTTGTTATGTGTTAAATAGGGTTTTAGTTGTGCAACCTCACAATAAGACTGCTTATGAGCTTCTTAGAGGTAGAACCCCTGCTTTAAGCTTCATTAGACCTTTTGGTTGTCATGTTACTATCCTTAATACCAAAGACCAACTAGGAAAGTTTGATGGGAAATCTGAGGAAGGTTTCTTTGTTGGTTATTCTTTGCACAGTAAGGCTTTTAGGGTGTACAATACAAGCACCAAACATGTAGAAGAAAATTTGCACATAGAATTTTTGGAGAATAAACCAAATGTTGCAGGTGTAGGTCCAGCTTGGATCTTTGATATTGACAGTCTTTCAGATTCCACGAATTATGTGCCTGTTATAGGTACAAATACTAACAATGATGCAGGTTCAGAGGAGGAAGATGATGATTGTATTTTCATACCAGTCATGGAAGAAAGTCCTGTGAATGAGTCTTCTATAAAGAAAGATGATGTTCCTTCATCAAGTGGTGTAGACAAAGAGAAAAATGCTGCTGAAACAAGTGGTCAGAATGGTAAAGAAGCTGAAAATCCAACGAGCAGTACCAATGGAGTTAGTACTGCTCAGCCACAAGTTCCAACTGCTGAGCAAAATAATGATGCTGCTGGACCAAGTCAACCTCATCTTGATTCACC
Source organism: Artemisia tridentata subsp. tridentata (assembly GCA_021014915.2). Classification (NCBI taxonomy): domain Eukaryota; kingdom Viridiplantae; phylum Streptophyta; class Magnoliopsida; order Asterales; family Asteraceae; genus Artemisia; species Artemisia tridentata. Next base: position 194,821,510 of record CP139508.1, on the reverse strand, counting down.
AGTTGATACTGCTTCGCAAGTTGATGAGTTTGATTTCTTAGGAGATGGTCTTCAAAACATGCCTACCAGCTATGCAGCTCCTTCTACTCCCCATACTATTGTACATAGGAATCATCCACTTACCAATATCATAGGAGATGTACAATCTGGAGTCAAGACCAGAAGGCAAATTCAAGACCCAGATCATCATGGATTTCTCAGTGTGGTATATGAGGAGAAACATCATGAAGATGAGCATGAGTGTATGTTTGTATGTTTTCTATCTCAGGTTGAACCCAAGAATGTGTTAAAGGCTTTAGAATCATCAAGTTGGGTTAAAGCTATGCAAGAAGAGCTACTTCAATTCAAAATTCAGAATGTATGGGTTCTGGTTGATCTACCAAAGGGAATGAGAGTGCTAAAAACTATAAGTGGACAAAAATGTTTTCGAATCCACATTAAACTTAAAATTTGATTTTATCTCTGAAAACTTTTTGCTAACAGTTAGTACTGCTGGGGTTAACAGTTTGAACTGCTGGCTTCACCAGTTTGTACTGATTGTTCAAAACTTAGTTCCTACTGAGTTTATGCTCTGTGATACACCTCTCTCAGAAGGTAATACATCTGGAAGTGTTGAGAGCAGTATTGATGGTAAGTTGTACAAATGGTCATATTGGATGCTGAGCTTGGATAACATATGTTCTAGTTCATCTGATGGTGAAGATTCTTCCAAACAGGGGAGGAATAAAGTTTGTTCTAGTTGCTGTTAAAGATGATTGATGATTATAAAATTCAGGGGAGGAATTAAGAGTCAGAGATGAATTATAAAGAAGTGCATAAAAAGTCTATTCATTACAGAGGTGGATTCATTACATAAGCCAAACCAACAAAACCAACCGACTCCTAACATCATTAACTACCAACACACAAACCTAAACCAATCTAACACATAACCACTACTCAAGCTTCCCTTTTCCTTTTCCTTGGATATCTGGCATGGTTTTGCTACGGGCTCCTCTGCTACCCATGATGTCAGACACTTTCTTGCAAGGGAGTGCCAGCACTACTGTTCTTGGTTTTGGAACTTGCTTCTTCTCAGGAACAGGGATCCTCTTCATTGATGATGCAGCTTTTTCAAATTCTTTTGTTAATAAGACTGATAGCTTTTGAAGATCATCATCATCAGATGAGTCAGAAGAGGAGGATGAATCATCCACATATGGTGGAAGTTCATCTGTTGAAGGTTCTTCAGACGAGATTATTTCAGCCTTTTTCTTTGAAAGATTGTTTCTTGAAGTTGAAGAATAGTTTGGTGGAAAATAGTTTTTCCAACCTAAACTTCCAAAATTTGAAGAAGAGTCAGATGAAATCTCTATAATGTTTGGTAGGGAAGAATTCATTGTGATTGGAAAGTTAAAGATTTGTGTTGAAGATCTTGTGTGGATATGTGAGTTTTTATAGAGTTAATGAAGGTTTAATGACATTAAATGTGGGGTTGATATGAGGAATTAACTCTTGGGTTGGTATAAGGAATTAATTCCTTGATGGGATTAAATTAATTTTGGTAATTTTTGAAGAGTTGACCAAAAGAGTATGATATGTGAAGAAAATTCCCAAGTGTTTCGTGATTAAAGTCAAGTGTTTGAAAGAATCCACCCCATCAACATAATCAGAAGTTTAATTCAAGAAACTTATTGATTTGCATTGAAATCATAAGTTTAGGGGAGGATTGTTGGGAATTAAGCTTAATCAGTTAGTACGGTTGAAGAATCAAGAACAGTTAGACTGCTGATGAAGAACAGTTAGGACTGCTGATGAAGAACAGTTAGGACTGCTTAAGAGATCAAGGTGAAACCGTGTGAAGATAATTATAGAAAAGATATGGTATATATCTTATTTGTATAGAATGATACGGTTAGATGTTTTACTTGTATAGGACTCTTTGCATTATAAAAAGAGATCCTTAGTTAGGGTTTACATACATCTAATACCGAACATAGATATCCCTTCATACGAATTATCAAGTGTTCTTCACGTTCATATTGTAATCGTTTGATATACATTGAAGTGATAGTTTGGTTGATATCGTTTATGTTCTTATTGTCTTACTCAATCAATCACCAAACACAAAACATCTTCTAAGTACTTGGTGGTAAATTCCGCGTGCTATCAAGTATATACTCAAAGTATCCCCAACACAACGTGTGTGTTTAGATCTGGTCAGCTATGTATTAACTTTCGTGGATTCTAATAAAATTTACGCTATTTGTGTTTTTCATAAATCTTTTTGAATTCTTAGGGTTCTAATGTTTGTACTATTGTCGGTTTCCATATCACAAAGGTGATGGGTAAGAGGTGTAGGTACCTATTGAGGGTGGTCAAAAGGGATATTTATGAACAGTTTGTTTTGTCTCAAAATTTTGCTTTTGAATGAAGATTGTTATTAGGAAATCTGAAAAGATAACTGTTTTCATTTATGACATGATTCTTCCTAAATTAGACATAGTTGATCAGGCTATGTATAATTGAGGACCAAATGATGTGATGTTTGGCTCAGTCACTGTGGTATTTATGCTTTTCAAAAAAAAATTAAATGGTGTTCAACGTGTTGTTTTTGAAAAATAACAACATAATTATATTTTCATTTATGACATGATTCTTCCTAAATTAGACATAGTTGATCAGGCTATGTATAATTGAGGACCAAATGATGTGATGTTTGGCTCAGTCACTGTGGTATTTACGCTTTTCAAAAAAAAAATTAGATGGTGTCAAAAACTTGATGTGTTTTTTATAGTCTATAATTTTTAACCAAGTTTTAAATTTATAATTGCCGAACTAACCTATAGACTAAAACACTAACGAGCAGTGTACCCGATCAATGTGTATAGTTTTTAGGTAAGCAAGGGTCGTTCACTAGGAGCGAAGCTAAAGTGATCTAAAGGTATTCTAATTACTAAACTAACTAACCTAGAAAGCAAGTAAATACTTTGGGGGTTTTAGCCTGAGAGGCTATCACGATTTTGTGTGTTTAATTAAACTAAATACGAGAAAATAAATATTAAACTAATTAAAAGAAAATGTGAATTCAGTGATAGAAGAACATGCTAGCCAAGTCTAATCCATCTTATAGTTATATATGTGCTAATGTCTACTTGTTTTACTTCATTCAAAAGTTAAGGCGAAGATCCAATCACTAAACCCTGTCACAATTTAATAACTTGCTATACGGAGCGGGAAATTGGCCAAGATCATAGTGACCTATCTAGCATCAATACTAACTTATTGCATAATCACCATCTAACCTAGTTTGGCATTACGCGCTACTAGTCCTAATAGTGACATAAGGCACGGTTCCGATGTGTTCCATCTAAGCCTGTCTATATAGGATTCGGATTACTACACTTATGATTCAATTAAAGTAACCACAGTTTCAGATAGTTAAATTACACCAATTAAACCAATAAGATCATAACCTAGTTACATAGACTTCTACTAGCGATAAGCAATAAACGAGTTTTTAACGATAAGCACCCAATCCAATAACAAAGCAAACATGTAATCAAGAACACAAATAAACTAAATAGACTTCATAAACTTGGCTAACACCTAAGGGTGTTAGCCCATAATCTCAGTAACAATACACAATGTTTGAATCATAGCATAAAAGATAGAAATCATAATGAAAACTACACGCTAACCGAATGATTAAACAAAGTAAATTGGCTCGAGATGTTCTTCGTGGGTGGAATGGATCTTCAATGTCATCTTCTGCTGTTTTGGGATGTTTTCAGACGTCTGGGAATGATCCCGAGGGTCCCCAATGATGCCCTAATTCGTTAATGAGTTCGGTATTTATAGGTTCTAAAATCTGGGTCGATACGGCGCATCTATAGAGTTAGATGCGCCGCATCTATAAGTAAACGTAGCCTCCAAGTCTGAAACTGACCCAATACGGCGCATCTAAATACCAGATGCGCCTCATCTCTCAATACGGCGCATCTAAGGACCAGATGCGCCGCATCTCCTTCAGATACAGGTAGATCTCCTTTTTCTCTTTCCGTGGCCGCTTGAATCACCTAAAACGGAGTCCGGATGAAGATTTTATGGCCAAAATACGAAAGCATCTTCAAGTGTCGACTTGTAATCTTTACTTCTTTATTAAGCTTCTAATCTCCACTTGATTTCTTGGTAAGGATTGTGTATAGCCGATACGGCGCATCGGATTGGTCCGATGCGGCGTATCTGGAATAGAACAAGTTGGTTCTTCTTCGTTGACCAAAGTTTCATATGCGACGCATGATAAAATCAGATGCGGCGCATGCTTCAAAGTCAGGCAATGGTCTTTAATCTCTTCAATTCAGCAGACTTTTCCAACTTGATTCATTTTGCTCCAATTTTCGTCTGAAATCATTAACCTTCACCTAATGCTTGTTTATAACTGAGAATTACAAAAGTAAACGATTAAGTATCAATTCTCATACAAAGTGGTATAAAACAAGTCAATAACATAGGATAAATGATGCTAATAATATGTCGTTATTTGATGTCATCAAATATCCCCCCACTTGAACTTTACTTGTCCCCAAGTAAACCTTAGAATTAATCTTATGAAAATGTATCCTAAAAGATATTAGGATTTATTTTTATATTTAAGCATGTATTCATTTTTGTCATAATCACACAACCAAACACTTAACGAATTAGAAGTAAAATAAAATATTCTGATAAAAGCAAATCTAATCGTTTAACTGTCCAGTCGTGACGAATATTCTATCATAAGCTTGGCAAGTATACACATCTCCCCCACTAAAGCCAAGGAATAACAAGTCTAAAGCGGTAAAAATGGTTTTGAGGCTTAAGGGTTAATCATTCTCATCCCTATCGATCTCAAATTCCAGAAAAGGCGACAAAATCACAAATACATGATCGAATCCACGAACACGATACTTGCAATTGCTCAAATTCTTAACTCGAATAGGCTAAAGATAGGTCCAAACTTCACCAATAATAATATATCAAAAAGGGCGACAAAATCATTAATACATAGCCGAATCCACGACTACGATACTTAAGATTGCTCAAATCCCTAATCTCAATAAATCAAAGGTTTGGTTGGATAAAGAATAATACAGGGTATGGATAATATTTGGGATATAAATTGGTGTAAAAATGAAAAATAAACAAAACAAATAAATTAAAATCCTAAGTGTGGTTAATCACTATCCCAACCATCCCATGAATAAGACTCATATCATTGAATAACTCACGCTTTAACACTTGAAACACACGCTTTAGGTAGACACGAATTATACTCAACAAGATCTCAATCAAAGAATAACCTTAGTTGGCGTTCCCATAACGTTCAACTCCCATTCAATCCATAAATATAATATATAACAAATAGTGGTGATATCGACCACTTAATACAAAACTTTACATAAGTTGGTTAAAACAAACATCCAACTCTTCCTTTTTCTTTTTCTTTTCTTATTTTTTCGATTATTTTTTTTTTTTTTTTTTTTTTTTTTGATTACATAAACATAGATGTGTAAAATTTCACCACATCACTATAATGATAACTCTGGATAATTTTTCCATACTTTCCATGACTTCAGAAATAACGGTAATAGTGAAAGTAGTAAACACACGAAAAATAAACTCAAAGATATACAATATTTACTTTCACTCCATTGCATTGTGCAATTTCCCGACCTAACCAAAGATAATGAATTACGCACGCGAACACAGGTAACGCAAGGAAACACACTTTGCCTAAAGTAACGAACCACGGACTTTAATCTACAGGTAGGCTAAGGTGTAAGGGTGTAACGAAACATTTTAACAAAGGGTGTATGAAACGAAAGGAATGGCTCTGATGGTTTTTCTAGGGGTATCTTACTCTAAAAATGAGAGTAACAAAGGGTTTTATACGGGGGTTAACTAACCGGTGTAGTTAGTTAATAACACATAACATAATTAGGCTTTTTGGGTGTAATCCTAGAAATTTACCAATTTAGACAAGTCATTCCAATTATATAAATAATACTTATTATGGTGGTCTCGAATAGTATACAAGCCAAGTTCTAAAGTTTACAAGTCACCGGCACACTCATAGATTTGTGAATTTTTAAAATTTCACAATTTTTGGAAATAATGTTATGTGTGCAGCTATGTAATTTATACTTTAAACAAAAACATGCTAGAAAAATTTTAAATTTAAGCATATTAAGTACATATTAAGCATATTTTTGAAAATAAGGACAAGTAAACGTTCTAATTCTCCATCCCCCCACTTAAGTTAAACAACGTCCTCGTTGTTTGTATTTAAAATTAAAAACAAGAGATAGAAAGAATTAGAACGGAGAACTCCCCTGAGATTTGCTCGGTATGATCTTCCAATGTAAACGTGCGAGCGTATATAATGCGGGAGTCCATCAACCTCTTCAATTGTCCAGACCTGTAAAAATATAGAGACCACAGAAAAAGAATCTCGAGAGCATCTCATTAATCATTGGTTAGAAAACGATAAACAAAAGAAAAACAAAGAACTGTATTCAATTCTGGCAGGTCGATACGCCGTATCTAAAAAGATAGATACGCCGCATTGATGTCAGCAAAATAGTTCGGACTAAAGTATTCCAGATGATTCGATACGCCGTATCCATAGGGGTTGGATACGCCGCATCGAAGGCCTGGGACAGACTCGACAGAAAATTAAATGGATAGATTTCCGGGTTGTCTCCCGGCAAGCACTTTTGTTTATTGGGGAGTCTTTAAGTTCGACTCCCTTCAGCTCTACGTTGCTTCAATCAATTCAACAACCTCCTTATCATCATTGTCGTGAGGTTCATAGTACTTTTTAAGACGTTGCCCATTGACCTTGAAACTTACACCACCTTTATTTGCAATTTCTACTGCTCCATACGGGTAAACCGTTTTAATGATATACGGCCCATACCATTTTGATTTAAGCTTTCCTGGATACAATTTCAATTTTGAGTTATATAATAATACCTTATCTCCTACGCGAAAATCTTTATTATCACGGATTCTTGCATCATGCCATTTCTTTGTCCGTTCTTTATAGATGATGTTATTATCATAAGCCGAATCCCTCAATTCAGAAAGTTCATTCATCTGCATAAAATGGTTCTTACCTGCTCTCATCAAATCAATGTTACATTGTTTCAAAGCCCAATATGCCTTATGTTCAATTTCGACCGGTAAATGGCATGCCTTACCATACACCAATCAAATGGTGTACATCCCGTGGGTGTCTTGTAGGCAGTTCTAAATGCCCACAAAGCATCTGTAAGTTTTTCGGACCAATCTCTAGGATTATACCCAACTGACCTTTCCAGAATCCTTTTAATCGCTCTATTAGTTACCTCAGTTTGTCCATTTGATTGAGGGTGATATGTTGTAGCTAACCTATGTGTTACTCCATATTTTAATAGAGTCTTTTCCATTAAAGCATTACAAAAATGTGTTCCCCTATCACTAATCAAGGCATTTAGGTACACCAAATCTGGAGAACAATTCCCTTAAAAACTTAATCACTACTCGAGCATCATTTGTTGGTAAAGCTTTGGCTTCAACCCACTTTGACACATAATCAACAGCTACAAGTATATATTTATTCCCTTTACTATTAGGAAATGGTCCCATAAAATCTAGCCCCCATATATCAAAAACTTCACATACCTGAATATTCGATTGAGGCATCTCATTGCGAGCTGAAATATTTCCTGATCTTTACATTCATCACATCTCTTCACATATTCTGCAACATCATTAAAAATTTTAGGCCAATAGAATCCAGCTTCGTAAACTTTCTTTGCTGTAATATTAGCACCATGATGTCCTCCAATAGGCCCAGAATGACAATGTTTCAAAACATCCAACTTTTCAAGTCCATCAACACATCTCCTGATTATATTATCGGCACAACGTTTGAATGCGTACGGTTCATCCCACAAGTAGCTTCTAGCTTGGTATAAGAATCTTTTCCTTTCCGCATACTTCATATTTGAGGGTACAATTTTTCCTACAATGAAATTAATATAATCTGCATACCAAGGTTGTCCTTCATCAATTGTTCCTAACATCTTTAGGTGCTCATCTGGAAATGTGTCAATTATCTCTTCATCTTTTAAAATTTCCGTGTCAGGATTCTCTAACCTAGACAAATGATCTGCAGCTAAATTTTCAGCTCCCTTTTTATCTTTGATTTCGATGTTGAACTCTTGTAACAACAATACCCAACGTATAAGCCTAGCTTTAGCATCCTGTTTATTAAATAAGTACTTCAAAGCAGAATGATCAGTGTACACAATAGTTTTTGATAAAATAAGATATGAACGAAATTTATCAAAAGCAAAAATCACAGCAAGAAGTTCTTTTTCAGTAGTAGTGTAATGCTCTTGAGCATTATTTAATGTTTTACTAGCATAGTAAATAGGCTTAAATTTACCATCTACTCTTTGCCCTAACACTGCTCCCACAGCGTAATCACTAGCATCACACATAAGTTCAAAAGATGAATCCCAATTAGGCGAGATTAAGATAGGAGCAGTAGTTAATTTCTCTTTTAAAATGTTAAAGGCCTTTTTACATTCGCTAGAAAAATCAAATTTGGCATCTTTTAATAAAAGCTGGGTCATAGGTCTAGAAATAATGGAAAAATCTTTGATAAATCTACGATAGAATCCAGCATGTCCTAAAAAACTTCTAACTCCTTTAACATTAGTAGGATAAGGTAGTTTCCCAATTACGTCAATTTTAGCTCCATCTACCTCAATTCCTGCTTTAGAAATTTTATGTCCTAAAACTATACCTTCTTTAACCATAAAATGATATTTTTCCCAATTAAGTGCAAGGTTAGTTTCTTCACATCTAGCAAGCATTTTATCTAAATTTCCTAAGCATCTATTAAAAGAGTTACCGAATACAGAGAAGTCGTCCATGAAAACCTCCATGAAATCCTCCACCATATCATGAAAGATTGCGGTCATACAACGTTGGAAGGTTGCAGGGGCATTGCATAGTCCAAATGGCATTCTTCTGTAAGCAAACGTCCCATATGGACAAGTAAACGTAGTCTTCTCCTGATCTTCAGGTGCTATGGGAATCTGAAAATATCCTGAAAAACCATCAAGAAAACAGTAATATTCATTTCCAGCTAATCTTTCCAACATTTGGTCAATGAATGGAAGAGGGAAATGATCCTTTCGAGTAGCATCATTAAGTTTACGATAGTCAATACAAACACGCCATCCAGTAACAGTTCTAGTAGGGATAAGCTCATTATTTTCATTTAAAACAACGGTTGTCCCACCTTTCTTTGGGACAACATGAATAGGGCTAACCCAAGGACTGTCAGAAATAGGATATATTAATCCAGAGTCAAGTAGTTTGATAATTTCATTTTTTACCACATCTTGTACTTTAGGATTTAAACGTCTTTGTGGTTGAATGACAGGTTTGAAATTATCTTCCATAAGAATTTTATGAGTACAAAATGATGGACTTATACCCTGAATATCAGACATTTTCCAAGCAAATGCCCCTTTATGTTTTTCTAAAACTTGTACCAGCATTTTCTTCTCATTTTTAGTTAACTTAGAAGAGATAACTACCGGAAAATTCTTGTCATCATTTAAATATGCATACTCTAAATGAGAGGGCAATTCTTTTAATTCAGTTTTAGTTTTATTTTCTTTAACAGAATTTTCCTCATCATTAAGTAAATTTTTCTGATTAATAGAATAAGCCGTATTAAAAATTTCGGTAATTTGTATAGACTCAAATTCCTTATTAGGTTCTTCTTCATAAGCCTCATCTGTCTCTCTAATTTCTCTTTCTAAATCGTGCACTAAAAAGGAATCTAAGTGATCATTTTCTAATGACTTAACAGCTTCTTCAGTATTTATCTCATTTAATGCATCAATATTGTAACATTCGTCCTTCTTATCTAAAAGTTTTTTAATTGAATTTTCCATATCAAATGTTACTTTTTCATTCCCTACCTGAAGAGTAATTTTTTTATTAAATACATCAATTAACGCACGAGTAGTAGCTAAAAAGGGCCTTCCTAAAATTATAGGAATCCTAGAATCTTCAGGCATATCTAAAATAACAAAATCCACAGGAATAACAAACTTATCAATCTGAATAGGTACATTTTCTATTATTCCTCTTGGATACTGTATTGATCTATCAGCAAGTTCTAAACTCATTCTAGTAGGTTTAGGTTCACCTAATTTTAATCTTTCAAACATAGTAAATGGCATCAAGCTAATACTAGCACCTAAGTCAGCTAAAGCATTAGGAATAAATAAATCGTCAATTTGACAAGGGATAGTGAAACTTCCTGGATCCTTTTCTTTTGATGGCCATTTGTTGAGTAGAACTGCGGAACATTTTTCATTCATCATGACGGTTGATGCTTCTACCAGCTTTGCTTTATTAGATAGCAAATCCTTAAAATATTTAGCATATGTCGGCATCTGCACAAGAGCATCAATAAAAGGAATGTTAATGTGTAATTGCTTAAACTGTTCCAAAAACTTCTTTTGTTGAGCTTCCTCTTTCTCTTTTCTAAGCCTATTTGGGAATGGAATTGGGGGACGGTAAGGTTCAACAAATGTAGGTTCTTTCGGTTGCCCTTGAACTTTAGGAAGTTCAATGTTAACAGTCTCCTCCTCAGGTTTTTCTTGCTCATCTGGTTGCACTTTATCCTGAATTGCTTCCTTAGTACTAGGAATTGTGTCAATTGTATTCTTTCCTCCTCTTGTAGTAACACCCTTAACATCTTGTATATAAAGAGCATTTTTCAGATTCCTAGCAAGCTCATGTACCTCTATTGCTAATCCAGTAATCATGTTCGAAGTTTCTTTTAATAATACTTCGTTGGTATTGCGGAAATCTTTAATGAATATCTCTGTATTTTCATGTTCATCCAATTGAACTTTGATTAGCTTTTCCAATATATCGTTGATTCTCCATTCGTCATATTCATATGTTGCATTCATGAATCTATTTCCAGCCATCATAACTGAAAATAAAGGTAGAATTATTAGTAGTATATGCTCAAACAAGAAGTAATAACTAAAACGAAAAGAAAAAAAAAATAATAATAATAAAAAAATAAAATAAAGTGTTCTGTTACAGACAGTCGATACGGCGTATGCAGTAAACTGATACGGGGTATTGGTTCCGGACTGGATACTTCGTACTCACAAAGGTGAATGCGGCGTATGTAGATTGTAAACAGAATACGACAGACACAAACAAGAAGTAAATAACAGATACGATACAGCGTATTCACCAAGTGGATACGTCGTATTGACTCTAACAGATAGAAAAACAACTAAAATAACTAAAACACACAAAAACAAATAAAAACAACTAAACTAAAATACCAATAAATCAAATTAAAACAATCACTCCCCGGCAACGGCGCCAAAAACTTGATGTGTTTTTTATAGTCTATAATTTTTAACCAAGTTTTAAATTTATAATTGCCGAACTAACCTATAGACTAAAACACTAACGAGCAGTGTACCCGATCAATGTGTATAGTTTTTAGGTAAGCAAGGGTCGTTCACTAGGAGCGAAGCTAAAGTGATCTAAAGGTATTCTAATTACTAAACTAACTAACCTAGAAAGCAAGTAAATACTTTGGGGGTTTTAGCCTGAGAGGCTATCACGATTTTGTGTGTTTAATTAAACTAAATACGAGAAAATAAATATTAAACTAATTAAAAGAAAATGTGAATTCAGTGATAGAAGAACATGCTAGCCAAGTCTAATCCATCTTATAGTTATATATGTGCTAATGTCTACTTGTTTTACTTCATTCAAAAGTTAAGGCGAAGATCCAATCACTAAACCCTGTCACGATTTAATAACTTGCTATACGGAGCGGGAAATTGGCCAAGATCATAGTGACCTATCTAGCATCAATACTAACTTATTGCATAATCACCATCTAACCTAGTTTGGCATTACGCGCTACTAGTCCTAATAGTGGCATAAGGCACGGTTCCGATGTGTTCCATCTAAGCCCGTCTATATAGGATTCGGATTACTACACTTATGATTCAATTAAAGTAACCACAGTTTCAGATAGTTAAATTACACCAATTAAACCAATAAGATCATAACCTAGTTACATAGACTTCTACTAGCGATAAGCAATAAACGAGTTTTTAACGATAAGCACCCAATCCAATAACAAAGCAAACATGTAATCAAGAACACAAATAAACTAAATAGACTTCATAAACTTGGCTAACACCTAAGGGTGTTAGCCCATAATCTCAGTAACAATACACAATGTTTGAATCATAGCCTAAAAGATAGAAATCATAATGAAAACTACACGCTAACCGAATGATTAAACAAAGTAAATTGGCTCGAGATGTTCTTCGTGGGTGGAATGGATCTTCAATGTCGTCTTCTGCTGTTTTGGGATGTTTTCAGACGTCTGGGAATGATCCCGAGGGTCCCCAATGATGCCCTAATTCGTTAATGAGTTCGGTATTTATAGGTTCTGAAATCTGGGTCGATACGGCGCATCTATAGAGTTAGATGCGCCGCCATCTATAAGTAAACGTAGCCTCCAAGTCTGAAACTGACCCAATACGGCGCATCTAAATACCAGATGCGCCTCATTTCTCAATACGGCGCATCTAAGGACCAGATGCGCCGCATCTCCTTCAGATACAGGTAGATCTCCTTTTTCTCTTTCCGTGGCCGCTTGAATCACCTAAAACGGAGTCCGGATGAAGATTTTATGGCCAAAATACGAAAGCATCTTCAAGTGTCGACTTGTAATCTTTACTTCTTCATTAAGCTTCTAATCTCCACTTGATTTCTTGGTAAGGATTGTGTATAGCCGATACGGCGCATCGGATTGGTCCGATGCGGCGTATCTGGAATAGAACAAGTTGGTTCTTCTTCGTTGACCAAAGTTTCATATGCGACGCATGATAAAATCAGATGCGGCGCATGCTTCAAAGTCAGGCAATGGTCTTTAATCTCTTCAATTCAGCAGACTTTTCCAACTTGATTCATTTTGCTCCAATTTTCGTCCGAAATCATTAACCTTCACCTAATGCTTGTTTATAACTGATAATTACAAAAGTAAACGATTAAGTATCAATTCTCATACAAAGTGGTATAAAACAAGTCAATAACATAGGATAAATGATGCTAATAATATGTCGTTATTTGATGTCATCAGTGTTCAACGTGTTGTTTTTGAAGAATAACAACATAATTATTTTTCAAAAGAATAAGAAAATTTTGGTTCACCCTACGGTGATGAGTTAGAAATTTCTAGAGTGATAATAGGGTATCCTTGAAATGAATCTTAGGGTTCGTGTGAAAATCTTACGGGGTGTTAGTAGTTTATTGTTCGGTCAAAAATGGTATTAACCAAGTTTCTAGTGGGATGGCGGTGTATTGTCACGTAATGACTATGAACAAGGTAATTGGAATGGAAACTGAAATTAGACGTAGATTGTGATTATTACGGAAATATTACAAGGTAGAGGTTTCATACGGTAGGAAGGTAGTTGTTACACTTAGATTACATCCATCGTAGCTAAGGTAGAGTACAAGAGGAAATGCACTTAGAAAGTTTTAAACTACGGTTTATTTATTTACAATAGGAATTTCTCTTCTGTTTAAATAGGGGTGTCATTCCTTGACATTATTGGGATCTTAACGAGTTCTCATTCTCTTGCACTAGTCTTGTCTTTCCAATTGGTATTGTAGTTTTCCTATCATCGAGCTTTTGCTTTTGGTTATTGTTCTTAGGTGTAGCACCTCGCTTAACTCCTAGGTTGGGAAATCCTTGGGTAATGGTGATGGTAGGTTCAGTCACTTCTTCTATATTTTTAAGGTGAGTTGGTCTACAACTCGTGAAACTTTCATGGGTATGCTTACAAGACGCAGCCGTCTTCTATCAATATCACAAGAAACACGGATTTAGAATCCACCTAATGGCCATGTTAGAATAATTCGGTAGCAAAGTATTTGTATACTAGTCTTAACAATGTAGTTACAATGCGAAGTCATAACCAATTAAGAATCATCAAATTACGATGTGTCTGATTAGTATCATAAATAAATGATTAACTCTTGGTATGGAACTGCTAAGGAACAAACTAATTCATCTACAAAAGCTGAAATTCAGCAACTTTCTCTTCATTCATCAAGTTTTCTTCTAAAATTATCTTAGAGGATTTTATGGTTGTAGCCTAGTTATGGCAAGTATAAGAAATTATAATAATCGTAAGAAATGTCATGGTAGGTCTGGATATAATTACTGAAAATAACATGATATTAATAACTTGATCGATTGTTTTTGCAAAACAATTGATACAGGGTCTTTTATTAATGTTTCATGTAATAGGTTAAGGATTCTCTGTCTTTAGAATAAGTGCTTGGTCCTTTGTTGACAACAGTGGCCCTAATTTCTGTTACTTGTTGTGCTACAAGTTGGTCGATTTGACTAGGTTCGGGGGAAGGGGAAAGTGACATTTATTGCGTTTCGGGTATGATTTGGTTTGCGTGGAGCCATTTGTCTATTAAAGAGCGTAACAAATGGTGAGATTTTGCATGAGGTCATGAGGAGTCATTATATGCATGCATAGCATCATAGTAAGACATGATAGAAAAATTTTATTCATAACAGGGAGATATAACAAAAGGGAGATTGTTATAGATTTAAAAGTCGATTATAAATTCTGAAAGTTTCGAGCTTATTGGAGGATACAGGAAACACTAACCAAATACTATTTGGTTTAGTAGGCACAACAATGATACATGTGAATTTTAGATCAGTTACGTCCTTAACGTAGATGCTTAACTTCGGTTTCAAGTTCTAGTTGTGCAGCTTCCATGTCTGAGAAGCGTCCCTGAAGTTCCTGGTACATCCTCATTTGGTTTGCCAACATGGTTTCTAAGGCGGAAATCTTCTGACCCTGGTTTCTTGCCGTATCTCTGGCCATCCATAGGGTCCTCTCAATGTCTTCCACTCTACCATGTGCCTGACCGTTTTCTCTTCTCGAACAGCGGATTCTGAAATCTAAACTCCTAAATTCATGGTTGTAAGTATCCTTCATCTTATCAACCTTTATTCTTAAGTCAAACACTGCTCGTCTCTCGGCATCGGCTCTTCTAAACAGAGTGTCAATGTTACGGTTGTACCATTCAAAATGTAATGGTTGTAATTCTTCCAGCTATTCAGTGTGAATGTCTAGGGTGCTGGCTTGTTGATAAAGAAGTGTTCATATTGAATCACGAGGGTTTAAATTATAGTCAGGGGAATTAGGTGTAGATACGTCGTCGGGGATGTCTGGTATTGGGGAATCTGGAGTATCAGGTAGTGGAGAGTTTAGCTCAACATCTTTCCGAATCGTTTCTTGGTGTGAATTCTGTCCAACCTCGAATGTTGTCGGACAACCAATCAACTCTTCATCTAATGTAGCTCTCCTAAGTTTCTGACGTGGAGGCGAGTGGGTAGGTGATGATGGTGGTATCTGGGTAAGTTCCGTATTAGGCTATGGTTGAGATATTAGTACATAGGGATCTTCCGTATCCGGAATATTTTGATAGGTAGGTGATGTACGAGTAGTATGGAGGGTAGTTTTGGTAATAACAACGGGTTTGGAAGACATGATACTATAGTAACCCGTAAATAGTAATCATAAGTATTTAATAATATTAAGGGAGTGAAAGTGAAATAATCAAGTAGTGCGAAGATTAGTGTAAAATAATCCTAATAAGTAATGTTCTGAGCACGGTAATATGCAGGCACGAAGGGCGTAAAATGGTATGGTGTAAAATCATTTATTTTGTAAGTGTGGTTATAGTCCAATGTTTGAAAACATTTGGTTCTCTATAACCATGGCTCTGATACCAATCTGTAACACCCCCATTTTTGATATATGCAGCGGAATATAAGTTGGGGTATTACTTCAGGTATCGTAGTCATGAAAATAGAAAACGACCCGAAAAGAGACATTTTTGGTAAAATTTTTATCATTCATTTATTTAAAATCGGAGTTACATGATAGAGGTCCCAGCGGGAAGTTCTGAAATACGTTATAAAAGATACGTTATTTGTTGAATGATAACAAAATGGACACTCTTTTTATAAGAAGAAGGTCCTTTAGCCACTCCGTGCCAAGTCGTGCTCTTAGTTACCTGAGATAAACATGCTAAAAAGTCAACACAAAGGTTGAGTGAATCCATAGCGTTTAAAGTTATAATCAGTTGAACACAAGCTAAGTAGAAAGTAAATCAGTAATGTTTCAGTTCAGTATATTACCCTAAGTCTCATGACATGCAAAACATTAACAGATGGACATCATAGTTATGAACTATTGACGTAAATCACTACATAATTAAATGTAGCAATTATGCCCTAGAGTAGGAGATTGTCAGTCTCTTTATTGCTCTCAAATATAAGGTGCATTTGGTTACCTATCCATCTAACACAAATGGGACACCAATTCCAATAGATCTATTCACTATATTCGCGCTCACTCGAAAGTGATTAATGGCTCATGATAGAGGGGCTTTTAAGGACAAAGTTAAACTTAGGCAATATCAATCAGGATAGCATACAAAAAAATACTTGTGTTCGGTTTGAAGCATGTATCTCCCCACAAATTTGGAAAACGTATGAAAAGTGGGACTATGAACTCACCTTAGTAGTCTGGATGGAAAACAAATTAAATATAGTTGATAAACGTCTCCGGCACGCGATCTGGGTTGGTATATCAAGTTTTAGTATTCGTATTCAGATATATGTGAGTTTTAGTATTCGTTTCGTAATGTTTTGGTTGACAATTAAATGTTTAAATGAGACAACATGAAGTCTCTTCAAAAGTTGGCGGATGATAAGATTTTATCTTATTTCATGTGTTTATATTTATGTTTCGTTTGTTTGTTATCGAGATAAATGTATTTCGTTTATTAGGTTCTATTATAATTTGATTCGAAATATATTTCTAATAATAATTATAAAATGTTATGCTTTTTACCCTTATAGTTTCATATATTGACAGTTTATACCTCTGAACTTTCATAAAATGACAATTTTTACCCCTGAACTTTCATAAAATGACAATTTTTACCCCTAAACTTTGGTGTAATGACAGTTTTTACCCCTGTAGTTTCAAAAATGACAATTTATACCCACAACTATAAGTCGTTGGCAAAAATAGTCTTTGTTTTAAATACTTTGAAATATTTACACTTTTGGCCCAATAAAACTCCATCTTTCAAATTTGGCAAGTTTTTCCCTTAAAATTTAGGTCGAATTCATTTTAAGTCCTAGTTATAAAAACAAGTGGAGTTTTGGCAGTTTTGACCCTCAAGGCACTTATGTCGTTTCATGCGACATCCTTTTTCTATATTAACGAGTTTTATGCTTGTGAAAAAGATACGACTTGCTACGACTCTTTTATACAAGTTATGTTAAGTTTGTAAACATCACATTCACAGCTTATAAGCTTATAATTCGAGCTTATGAGCTCGAAATAATTAAAAAGGGTGCGTTCGGTTCAGTGTGCGACAAGGCAGAAAGGGACGCGAATAAAGACGAGGCAACACAAGATTTTTACGATTTTCTTGATCCTACTATTAGCTAGCTGGGGGGTCTTTAAGTTGGCAAGTTTTCAGAATTTTTGGGTGTTATTTGAGGGTCGAAACATTTATCCCATGTTAGTCACTTGGGAACTGTTTCGGTAAGAAAAAGAAAAAGGAATACAAGTTGGTTTTTGATTTTTAGTTTACGTCATTATTTTTAATGCATGTTAACATGATCATAAACTTATTAAATCTATCTCTTGTGTGTTTTAAAGCCTCTTGATTAGTAATGCTAAAAAATATATAATTAGGATGTGTTTGGTTTTGCTCGACAAAAGTAAGAAATGGAAGAAAAATTGTTTTTGACCTAGCTATCTATTAGAACTTATTTTGTATCATTTTTAGGAGTATTTAAAGACTATAAAAGAATTGAAAAGGGTCTAGTTTACTTACTTGTATAGTTATTCGATTATAAGTGATTTTTGGCGAAATGGCTTGGAAATTGAACACCCAAGGTTCTCCTCCTTCTAAGCCTTCTCAAGACCTTTCTTTAGCTTCTAAATGGACTATGGGATCAGTAGGTAAGTGAGGGTGGACTGTTTTTGTGTTGTTCGAATAATGGATTGAGTAAAAAAAATGAATGTGTCGATTTATACATAGGAGAAGAGATTATGATTTCCAAGTGAGCTAGATCATCATGTCATGCATGGAAGAGACATGATGAGGTGGTTTGTTAAAGGTTGTGAGGTGCTATGTGTTGGTGATGATGTGTTTCATTTTTAAACCAAAGATTTTTCCTACAATATTTAACTAGTGTACAAACTTATGAGACATGATGATGTCTATATAATTGTAACCTAGAAAAATACTTATGGTGTATGATGTACTTAGGTGTAAGTGTGGATTAGCCTAGTTTATTTGTATTTAGGATCGAACTAGGGGAAGGGCATAGGGGTCGAATGGCTCTAAATGGTTTTACATGGGCTATAGAATGTTGTACATAGGGTTTAAGTGAAGTAACAAGATTAGTTTAGGGCTTGGTTTAAGTAATTATTTGTTAGAAAAATAAATTAGGGCTCGTTGGATTATATTAGTGTCGAATTGTAAGAAAATAAAAGGAAATGGAATTGTGCTTTAAAGGGTTGTACCATAGACTTGGTAGGGTTGTACTATAGTTTAATAAATATAGAAAACATATTTTTAATGTTTGGTTAAGTTAAATTAAATATATGTTAGTTTAATTAGGTTTAAAAGTATATAAATGTAGTTTTAGGTTTTTATGCATTAGACACTTGTACATTAGGTTTAGGGACTTGTACTTATATTTAGTGAGTTTAAGAAATCTATTTTTAAGGTTGGTGCATAAAGGACTTGTATTGTGTGCTTAATAATAAGTACATTGAGGTTTATAATGTGATTTATATTTATATTATGTTGTTATGCATAAATGACTTGTACCTTGGCTTGAAAGACTTGTACACTTCATAATTTGTAAAAATTATATATATTAAGTAGGGTTTGTGATTTTATTATACAAAATCATAGTTTTGTGAGTTTAGGGTTTGTATCGGGAGTTAAAGTGAATTTAGGGTTTTTGTGCTTTAGAAGCTTATACATTAGCTTGGATGAGTTGTACTTTAGTGTTTTAGGGCTTGGTTACTCATATTCATTGTTATAATGGTTTAGGGTTTCGTAGAAACTCTAATAGATAAGAAATGTTTAGTTTGAGCGTTTATTAGTCGTACGTTAATGAAGTAACGTAAAGTGGCAAATGGCATATCGTAGGATTTTTATACTTGACATATATAAATGTTTATGTGAAATAAATATTAAGTAAGTTGATGTTGGTCCACGTGAGAGCACGTTTATCGAAGATGTGAGTTACGTCACATTAGATAGTAGTTATGATCAGATATAAAAAAAAATTATACTTAGAAAAAAGATAAGTATTCTTTATTTAAAATATGAAATAGTTTATTACAGAGTGAAATTTTATGAGTGGTTACATGAAAGCAATTGCATGGTCTCCACATGTTCATGGACTTTTAGCTTCTGGTGGAGGTATTGCAGATCGATGTATACGATTTTGGAACACAACCACTAATTCTCACCTGAGCTGCATGGATACCGGTAGACAGGTAACATTCTTTGTAAATATTAGAAGTTGCCAAACGTGTTTTCTGTGAATCCTAGTTCTGTTTTGTTATCCGTTTCCTTTTTGGTTCATTGAACGTTGCAACAAATATCAAATTCGGGATGTTCCCAATTCGTTGCAACATTTCCTTTTTGATGAAATTCTAGCGAAAGTTATCCATTACCATCATACAAAACAATCACTGAAAATGCCTGATATAGATCTGGGGTCACAAGATTATCTTTTTTTGTCATGATTAAAGTTAGTTTATACATTTGGTAAATAGACTGCTAACTCCTTGTGTTGTTACAATGGCAGGTATGCAATCTCGTATGGTCAAAGAATGTGAATGAACTCGTGAGCACCCAATGAAATTCCCAAAACCAGATTATTGTTTGGAGATACCCTACTATGTACAAAAGTTACTCCTGCTAGTGAAAGTTAGTACTGCTAGTACAAAGTTAAGACTGCTCAGAGATTAAGACTGCTTGAAGTTAATACTGCTATTGTATTAGTTACAACTGTTAGTTATAAGTTAGTACTGTTGGTTCATATAGTTAGTACTGCTTATATGATATGTATTAGTTGTTTATGGAAAAGATTATAGATACTTAGAAAAGTATTGTAAGCCGACTAGGACTCCTTGGTGTATAAAAGGAGGTCCAATTTTATATTTGGTTCAGTTATATACATTTCAATTTTATTTTGTTTGAATTTGTTTTGATATATATATTGATTTCTTAAATGTGACTAAAAGATGCATATAGTCACACTTATTAACACTTTTGGTCACTGTTTGCTTAATTCGTTGTGTGACTAAATATTACAAAAAGCCACACACAAAAAAATTATGTGGCCATTGGATGATCAATAGTCACACAAAATATACATTTCTTCACTTTAAACAGCATATGGTCACACTTATTAACACTTTTGGCCACTTTATGCTTAATTGTATGTGACTAAATACCCAAAACAAACATGCTTTGTGTGACTAAATATTACAAAAGGCCACACAAACATAAAATTCATGTGGCCATTGGATGATCAATAGTCACACAAAATACACATTTCTTCACTTTAAACAGCATATGGTCACACTTATTAACACTTTTGGCCACTTTTTGCTTAATTGTATGTGACTAAATACCCAAAACAAACATGCTTTGTGTGACTAAATATTACAAAAGGCCACACAAACATAAAATTCAAGTGGCCATTGGATGAACAATAGTCACACAAAATACACATTTCTTCACTTTAAACAGCATATGGTCACACTTATTAACACTTTTGGCCACTTTTTTTAAATTGAATGTGACTAACTCCAAAAAAACAACACACGTTGTGTGACTAAATCATCACAAACATCACATTTATTATATATTCAAGTGGCCACATGACGGGAAATAGTCACACAAAATACACATTTACTTAAATAAATCATCTCAAATGTCACATATATTATATATTTATGTGGTCAAAGGACGAACTATAATTACTCTCAAAAAACATTTGTGTGACTATAAAGTGTTTACGGTCACTGATACTGATTAATCCAACAAAACTTGTGCCTAATTTGTCACACACATTCGGGTTTTGGTCACTCTTTTTTAATGAAAACGGCCAAAACTAAACAATGTCACCATATGCCACCTACGGTGGCGCAACTTTTGGTGACATACAAAAAAAAAACGTGTGTGACTATATGCATATCGTCACACATTTTTGGTGTAACGAAATCCCATATCTATACCAGTGGCCAAAACCAATTCCAAACGTGGGCAAAATCAAATCCAAACACTCCAATAAGCTCAAATGGCCTATTACAATCTCGAGGAGTTACAAATTAGTAACTCGGATTCAAACGGTGCTAATCGGGTTTAACCCGACCTGATGCAAATTACGGTCAGACGGCGACAATCAGAAATTCCATATAAATGGAGAAGTATAGCGGTGCCGGGTGTATTACAGTTCATAAGGTGTTGTGATGCCAGTGTGTTATGTGTGGATGTGAATGTTTATGTTAGGCAATGATTATGTACACACATAGAAATTCTAAAACTTTCAGAAATCAAGTATAAAAATTAATCTGGACATAATTCTAGTATAACTACTCTCAGTATCGCAAAATTTACCTCTGAGTCGGACATAGGTGATCAGGCTATGTCCCACTGTCCCTGGTCGAATATTGGTGATCAGTCTATATTCCACCGAGGTTCAATAAATTTTGAAATACTCAGCTCAGTTACACCAGTAATATGTCCCTTACTTTTAAAAGCTGCTTAAATAACTTAGGCGAATGTCCACACTTGAGGACGATTGATGAGATTGCGTAGAGAAAAGATGTAATGCTACGACGAGTACGATGCGTGTGCATAAGTATGTCGAAGATACTTATAGTAGATAGCGAAAATAGATGGATATACTTATCCAATAACAATGCGCACATCTCGTCAATTATATTAGCAATAAAAATCACAATTGAGGCATCAACTTGGCAGGCAGGCATGTGGCGGTCATAGGGTTAAGTTTTAGTAAACACAGTTATAGTCTAGGTTTTAAAAATACTCAGTTCTCTATAATCTGGCTCTGATACCAATCTGTAACACCCTCAAAATCTGATTTAGTGAAAGCATACATGTTTGGGTGCTACTAAATTGATATCACAACACAAAATACAAAGAACGGTTTTACCTCAACCGTTTAAAAGAATCTTCATAATCAAAAATATTTTGTTTACAACATTTCCAAAAAAAACAGTGAGGAAATATAAACCCATAAAAGAAGTAAAGCGGTCCTAAATACGTCAGAGTCTTCTATGACCATGCCATGCCATGCCAAAAGCCTCCACAACTAGGCTATCGCCTTAAACCTGAAAATACATGCTAGAAGTGTCAACACGAGGTTGGTGTGTTCATAGGTTTATGATAAAGCAGTAAAAATAATGTGAGTTCAATAGAGTTTTATGACCATTGTGTCACTCACAATGTCGTGACAATAAAGTTTACCTTAAAGTAAAATTACAGATGTGGACCATGAGTAGGGTATGTGACCATTACAACACATATAATGTCACACAAAATAAAATAGTCTATTACGCTAGCTCTAAGTTCATGCAACCGAAGCTTGACAGTGTACGTGCTCTAGAATCACGTTAAATAAATCCCTTGTAAGTGTCTATCCCGTGACACTCGTGTTTCGACATGTTATACACTCGCATTTGCCTATCTGGTCAAACCGAACGAGGGTGTCAACCCTAATAGATCTATTTATAGCAATCGCGCTTCCCCGCAGGAATTAACGGTTCATGAGTTTGGGCATGTGGGATTCAGTGTCTTAGGCTAATTCCAAGTTTCCAAATCAAGTGACCTTAATTTAAATCTAAATTTTCTCAACTTAATATTTTCCGGCAACTTCCAAGTCAACATTATATACATGCTCGTTGTCCCAACACGTTTTCATCAATATCTTTTACCAATTTAAACATCCGGTTAGTTAAGTTTAACTAATACACTAGTTTTAGGTATATTAAATGTGTTTAATAGTTATCAGGCTTTATGACTCGTTAGTAGTACATTAATAATTAAGTCTAATGTTAAGTTCATTAAATCAAGCCCACTATAAGTTCGTTAAACCCAAAATATTAAGTCCGATAAATAGTCCAATAGTCCGATTTCAACCCAAGTCTTTTAGTCAGTTAACCGTTATATGTGTTTAATCCGTATTATATATATAACCCGATCCAAGTGACAATTCAAAACGTATTCGTAACTAACCAATGACCAATACATCAACATAAACGAAATAAGTTAGTCCGAGAGATGCGATATTCGTAAAATATTAAACATGAGTATATAACAGAAATAATTTAACCAACTCTAAACTCAAAATCCGAATCGAATCTCATTGGGCTTTGGCCTGTTTTGTAAACCCATCGCACCCTTCATTGGGCTTAAGGCCCAATGCCTATTTACACACAAACACACAATACTTTCATATATCTGATAACAATCAAACACGCCTCTCGGTTGGGTGATCCAAATCAAAACAACAAAACCAAAACATCCCTTTGCGCACCCGTTGACTCGAAACCAAATAAACAAACTAACACACCCTCTCGGGTGTCTTTGACCCGATACAAAAACAACACTCAGTGTGGGTTTCTACATAACTGAGAACACAACACCCTTAACGAGTTTATCCTTTGTACCAAACCAGAACCACAACAAAATAAATCGTATTATCAACATATTAATCTGAACATATAACAACTAAACAAATCCAAAACCGAGCATAACACGCCCTAGGTGGTGTCTCGTTAGACCAAATAAAGCAAAACAAACGCGCCCTCTTGAGTTTAATTAAATCATAAAAAAAAATCGAATAACAAATAAGCTCGTGAGCTTATTAACAACCCTGAATAAGTTAAACATGAAAATAAGCAAATCCAAGATCAAATCTGAGGCCAAACCGTGACCCAAATGGGTTTGACCCGAATCCTTACGTGGGTTTAATACCCGGCCCGACACTATCAATAATCACCATTTTACCACACAAAATCAAGTTAAAAACTTTTTAAATCTTAATTTAATCCACGAAAAACTTACCAATTTATTTGTATTCGGTTTTTATAACAGAAATTAACGAAATAATTTTTGGTGTGTCGACATACCAGTTCACGAGAGAAAAGAGAGGTCAGGTGATAGAGAGGACGAGACACGAACACAATCACGAATAACCCATGACCAAATGACACCCAAGCCTTTGAGCCTTGATCTCTTTCGTCAAAGGGGCGGCGGTGTACGGTTGATTGGCGCGGCGACTGGTGGTGGCATAGGTGGTGGCGGCTGGAAACCCTAGAGGGGGATGTGAGTGTGTGATGAGATTTGAGTTGGGGACCTGTGATGCCCCTTGGTCTTCGAGTGGGATTAAAAGACAACAAAGTAGAAACTTTATGACCTGCTTTTGAGGTCAAAGTCTTGTGAAGAGATGAATCCATCTGTAGTCTCTTTCCATTGAAGAAATTTGAGATGATCTCGTGATCTTGTTTAGGAAGAAGAGAGAGAAGAGCAGAGATTTGAAACCTTGGATAATGAGAAATGTTAGGAATATAAATATTAATATGAAGACTCGGTCACCCCGAGTATCTATTAGCATTAAATAGCTCGTAGTATTATTAGTATTATTAGTAATAGTTTAGTTATTAAAGTATTCGTGGAGTGAGTCGGGTCTTTACCCTCTATCAGCTCACTCCACAGCCCACACAGGGCATCCTATGTACGCCTATATAAAGCCCTTCCCACACAAGGGAAGGGTTGGAACTCTTCACATTTTAACCTAATACAACTTCATCTTTCTCTCACTAATTCCCATTCTCTCTTTCTCTCTCTTAACTAATCGGCCAAATCCACACTTTATATGTGTTATATGTTATTGAATATGTTACAATTATTATCAAGAGCCATGGTTAGGTTCGTGTGAGTACATAGTCTCGGATTTGTGGTGTGTTTTTGGCATTTTTGTTTTGTTTCTCTTGGTTCGTATAAAAAGGTGGAAAAACTCTTGTTTGATCTTCATTTGTGGTGTAAAACGTTAAAACTTAGTACTTTTGTGTTCACATCGATCTCTAGCATAGTTTCTTGGTATCCTATGAGTGATTTGGTGTGGTTCTTGGAAGATTCAAGGTTTTTTCTTGACTGTGGTTTGTGTCTCGGTCGTACATTCATCACTGCGGTTTGTCCCTCGAAAAAGAATCTTAGTTGCGGTTGGTGTTTGTTTAGGAAATTGTTGACTGCGGTTTGGCAAATACTCTGATTGCGTTTTGGATTTTAACCAAAACGGGAAAAAGACAAATCGCAGTTGAAAGCAACTGGTTTATCCTTTGTGGTTTGTCGTTTAGTGCTGCGGTTTGACTTCTTGCGGTTTGAGGCGTTGCGATTTGACTTTTTGTGGTTTGACTGACTGCGGGTTGGTTTTTTTGCGATTTGAACTTCTGCGTTTTTGAAACTTTGCGGTTTGAAGTTCTGCGGTTTGAGTTTTCTGCGGTTTGTGGTATTCTGCGATTTGAGTCTTCTGCGGTTTGTGGTACACTGCGGTTTGAGGTTTCTGCGTTTTGCTAGCTCTGCATTTTGACCATTGCGGTTTGTCTGTGTGACTGCGGTTTGGGTATTGCGTTTTGGTATTCTGGTGCTGCGGTTTGACCATTGTGGTTTGTTGAGTGTGATTGCGTTTTGGGTGTTGCGGTTTGATACTGAAGTAATACTTTTAACTGCAGTTTGACTCAAGTAATCTAATCACGGTTTATTCTTGATTTTAGTAAAATCACGTGAAAGAATCTATTTCTTGGTTTGAATCTTAGAATTGTAAAATCCCGTATTTGTTTACATTATGGCAAGCACTCCTTCTGATGACATCCAAGCTGCCGGGTCCGATACCCGCCCTCCTATGCTTGACAGGACGGATTATGAGTCTTGGGCACAAAGAATTCGATCTACCGCTTGGGTAAAGAGAATGGATTCAACATTCTTAAATCCATTGATGAAGGTCCCTTTCAAATGGGCACCACTAGAGATGCTGTTGCTACTGCTGAGGATGGAACTGTCACTTTTGGAATCGATAGGCCAAGAACTTACAACCATCTTAATGAGGAGGAAAAGAAGCGTTATGATGCAGACATTAGAGCGTCCAACATTGTGATTCAAGGTCTTCCTAAAGATGTTTACAAGCTTATCAACTTCAACACTGAAGCTAAAGCTGTTTGGGACAATGTCAAAATGCTTCTTGCTGGATCTGAACTAACCAAAGAAGATCATGAGTATCAGCTGTATGATGAGTTTGAGCACTTCAAGATGAATCCTGGACAGAACATCACTGACTACTACGTGAGATTTCACAAGCTTGTGAATGACATGAGGATCATCAGGATGACAATGCTAAACATCCAACTCAACTCAAAGTTTGTGAACAACATGACAACAGAGTGGGATATATAAATTTGTAACTGCGGTAAAGCTCAACAAAGGATTGAGAGATACAAATTATGAACAGCTGTATGCCTATTTACAACAACATGAAAAGCATGCTGCTTATTATCGTCTTTTGAGGGAAAAACTCAATCCAACAACACCAAATGATCCACTTGCATTTATTGCAAATGCTCAGCCATTCAATCAATCATCGTCTGATCAAGCTTATCATCATCCCTATTCACCACAAAATCAAACATCATTTGTCCAATCATCATTGCACTCACCATCTGCTATGAATCCCCAACTGGATTCAGGATATTCTCATACTAACAAGATGATTGATAATCTCACCAACCAAGTTTCCTTACTTGTACAACAGTTAAAAGCAACACTCCCTCAAACCAACAACCAACTTAGAACGTCATCAAACCCACGCAATCAAGCAACTGTGGAGGATGAAAGGGCTGTGGTTCAGAATGTTCAGGGAAGACAAAACTTGAATCAAAGGAACATGGGTAGGGGTAATGTGCAGATCAGAGTAGGGAATGCAAATCAGGGGCAAGGAAAGCAACACAAGTGTTACAACTGTGGTGGTCTTGGGCACATAGCAAGAAACTGCAATCAACCTAAGCGTCCACAAAACTCTGACTACTTCAAGGATAATGTGGAAAACTAGAAGGGGGGTTGAATAGTTTTACGTCTTTTTAATTTATGAAAACTTTTTGTTTACTTTTTAAAACTTCGATTCTATCTTATGTGAATTCAACTCTTGATCAATATGAACAAATATAAACAAATATAGATAAGTAATGCAAGTAAGTTAAATATAATGAAATAAAAGAGAGAGATGGAAAGATCAAACCATAACACGGAGATTTATAGTGGTTCGGCTACAAGGACACCTTCCTTGACCCTACTCCACTCCTCGAGTCACCTACTCGAGAGTTTTCTTCACTATGTCAACAAACTCCCTTATGGCGGAGAAACCTTACACAACTTTAGCTTACACCGGCTTAACGACACAAAGCTAGATGTCGAGTCCTAATCGTAGCTAGAACCAATCTCACAACTTATACACAACTTCTACACGACTTCTTCACGACAGCTTCACAACGGCTTCACGACTTCTTCACGATTCTTCCGACTTCTTCTTCACGACTACTTCACGACTACTTCTTCACAACTACTTCACAACTACTTATTCATAACTACTTCACAACTAATTTACAACACCACTACGTAATTACACTTAGATCTACTAATCACAACTATACAACACTTTACACAACAACACAATTGAATGAGGTAAGTAATAACACTTCTTCACTAGTTGAAGTAGAGTTCTTATTTTGCACTTTTGGTGGTGGAAGCTTGGATCACTTAGAAACCAATGCTTAAGAAAATATGATCAAAGGATTTACAATGTTTAGAAAGGATTTAGAATAGAAAGTTTTAGTGTGCAAAAGGTAAATAAAAATCCAGAAGAAGGCTGGTATTTATAGGAGAAAAACTGGACAGCTGGAGGCCTACTGGAGCGGGGGCGGTCCCCTTAAATAGGGGGCGGTCCCCTTAATTATTAAGGGGGCCGCCTAGCAAAATTAAGGGGGCCGCCCCTACTGAACGTTGGCCAATTTTGTCCTTTTGTGGGGAAGGTTTTTCTGGAACATTTTAACTGATTTTGGTTAAAAATTTGAATTCATATTTTTATAAAAGATTAAGCATTTTTATTTAATACCAAAAATGTTTTTCAAAAATATATAAAATGTTTTTGATGTTTTATAAAAAATCTAGTTATTAAGAAAATGTTCCTTTGATCATATAATGCATTAAGCATTAGTTCATTCATACCTTAAGTGATTTGAGTTGTAGAAATAGATATTTACAACTAAATACTTGTTTACGTCATAATTTTCCGATTAATGATTTTACATTTTGTGATTATCAAAACGTAGAGATATCGAAAAATATTAATAACGTGTTTAGGCATTATTTATATCAACAATCTCCCCCTTTTTGATGATTACAAAATCTAAACTCATTAAATCTAAAAATTAGTTTTTAGACAAGTATTTATTGAGTTTACATCTATTTCTCCCCCTTTTTGTAGAATCAAAAAGGTTAAGCCGACAAGTTTTAGAATCTAAATTTGTCGGGACGAGAACTCCCCCTTGATGTGTACTCCCCCTCGTTTGGGGGCACCAAGGAAACGAGCTATGGAACGCTTGCAAAAAAAATGTTAGAAGCACAAGTATATGTAACAACAATAAGCAAGCATATAGAATAAGATCATTCATTTAATAAAAGTGTTGTGTATAAATACACAACCAAAAGATTACAACATGAAGCATGCAAGCATACAAACAAAAACAACTAATGAAACTACATAATCGTCCTAGAAGTACATGGTCTTCCATGGAGCTTGCTTACAAGAAAGTTTTGAAAAATTATTTTTAAGCATTACATATGCTTAATTGGGTGAAAATGGAGGTGGTGGTGGTGTAGTGGGTGAAAGGAGGTGGAGGAGGTGGTGGTGGTGGGTTGGCAATCATGTTTTCAAGAGATGAAAACATGTAGTGTATCTCATCTCTAAGACCAAAGATTAAGGTCCGGTTATGGATGCAACAAAGACAATTATCACCATGGGCTTCAAGCATTGCCCAAGGTATAGGAAAGAATAGTTGTGGGGTTGGTGATGGTGAAAAGTGAGCATCAAGAGGTGTGATGGGTGATAGGGAAATGGCAAGTTGGGTGTATGAAGGTTCTTGAGTGGATGGTGGTGATGATGCTCTTGGTGATGATGTTAGGTGAGTGTGGATGTAGTCATTGATGGATGAAGTGGATGGAATGGAGGAAGATGAAGCTCCATGGGTGGAGGGTGTTTTTGATGGTGCATTAGGTGCACTTGGGGATGAATTTTGAGGTGGTGGTGATGGAGTTTTGATGTCATCTTGGGTTAGGTCTATGAAAGGTTGTTTTGGTGGTATGATAACAAGTCTTTGCTTCCTTGGAGTCTTAGAGATGGAGGGTTTTGGTGATAACATGGTGGTTTTGGATGATGAAGGATGATGGAATGAGAGGTGATTGTATGGAGGGAATTTATAGTATGAAAATGTGGTTTGTTTAGGTTGATTTTTGAGATAAGGAGAAATGGTAGCTGGGGCTAGGTAAAAGTGGTCACAAGATGCAAAAGAAAACAGTAAATTTTACTGTCCAGATGGCCGGTCCCCTTAATTGTTGGGCGGCCCCCTTAAAATTAAGGGGACCGCCTAGGGAATTAAGGGGGCCGCCCATCTGGTGTTTTCCCAGGCGACCAAATTTGAAAAATTTCCAGAAAAAGGTCATTTTTAGGGTGTATTTGCAGCAAGTTCCATTTGGATCATGTACATCAAGAATGATTAAATATTATCAATAGCATATTAAACAAATAATATACATATTTAAGACAAAAAAAAATCATATTAGAAGCATAGGCATATAATTTCAAATAAACTAGTAGCTTAGTTCTAATAAGTTTATCATCTAACATAATAAAAGTCATAGCAAGCAAATGTTAAGATAATAATACTACATATAAGTGTCTAATCACAACATCAATAAAAATCAACTAAACACTCATCAAACATGTCTATTTCTTCTTCTTTCCAAACATTCTTCCAAGTGTCTTTCCAATAGACTTGAAACCGCCTCGTACTTCTTGGTGAATCTGCTATGTGGTGTTGAGTAGTTCGGTTTGTCTTTCAAACAGTAGTTCGTCTGTTCGTTCGGAAGGAGAAGGAACTTGATACTCGGTGTAATCAAGATCCGGAAGATTTTGAACGAAGGTCCTAGGTGATGGGGTACTAGCACGTGTTGTGCCCTCCTCATCATCATCATCATCATCGTCTCCTTGATGTGACGTGGAACCACGAGGTGGAAGTGAGACAGATTTATGAGATTTTCCCTTGTCGCTTCGAGGGCGACGTTCACGGACACGAATAAGTGGATTAAGGACCGGTTGAACAGACTCATAAATTGGACTCTGAAGATGTGGATAATGCATCATGACATGATTATAGAGGCGAGTGAGAAACATGTCATACGGGAGATTTGCATTATGAGTGTTTTTGGCGGACATGATACGGAAGACAAAGAGATATGCCAAATTGTACGGCTGTTCAGCGACAATACAATACAACATATGAGCTATGCTCGCCGTGACATGATCACGGTGACCACCAGTACCGAACGCATTCTCACGAATGAGTTCTTCCCAACGCTTTATGTCGGGGCGTAACTCCTTGAGGAGGATTTGGTTAGCATGGATGTCAACATCTTTTGACTTGATCCTCCGGCTAGTCGTACCACGATCTAGCCCAAGATATTGACGAATTTCTTCAGAGGATGGAATCTCAGAGTAGTAAGGACCCTGTTGAGGTCGATATTGCTCAAGAGATGAGAGATCCCACTCATTAGAGAAGACAGCTTGACCGGAGTAGGGGATTCCTAGAATTTGACCGAATTGAGCGAGAGTAAGAGTAATGAATTCGTGTTGAATCATAAAGGATATGAGGATACAGCCATTGGGATCGGTTTGCACCGTCACTTGGCTATAGAAGTCAAGAACAAAGCGGGGGATGATAAGCTCATTTATTTTGTAGAGACAATCATGACGAACGTTGGAAAACATTCGTTCGATATAGTCGGATTCATAGAACGATGGATAAACAACTCTCCCTTCATGAATATTTCTATCTTCAATGGGACGATAGAAACAAGCAACAGCGGGAGAAATGCCTGGAGTGGCAGAGACTTTAGGAATGTATTCTTTTGTTTTTGAGACATCACCGACTGTAGTTTTGGGCATTTTCACCTATACAAGAAAGCAACAAAACAAAGAAAAATAAGAAAATGACATGCATATATTATATATGCTACATATGTGGAACGTAAACATACTTCGACTCTAAAACTTAAATCCTAAGAAGTAGTTTACAATGTTCCTAAGTTTTAATTTTTAACTCGCTTAAAATGTATTTTATGATGTTAAAGAATAGTTATAGGGACATTATGATAAGAAATGAAAAATATCCGAACGTTCTTTTATACGTCATAAACTACTTTGAAATGTGGCTAGACAAACATTGGATTGTATATCTAGCTATTTCTTACGAGTGTTAAGTAACTTAGATTTTGACTCAAAAATTTCTTTCAAAATGTTGTGCCAAACGCTCCTTTAAATATGAAAATAACTAGTAAAATTTCAATATACATATGAATTATGTATCTTGATGACTTAAAACAACTAATTGCGTGTTTATAAACTTGACAAGTAGTTATGAACTTAATTTTGATCAAATTTTGATGATTCAAGCTCCTAAACCAAACACTCTCTTATATTTAACAAAAACATTTTTTATGATTCGAAAAATATATTTTTAGGATTTGTGAGTTGTAATAAACCAATGTAATTAGTTTTAACAAGTGTTTATGGCATAATTCAACAATGTGATTAGTTTTGAAAAGGAGTGATTAGTTTGACATAATGGTTTTTTAATTACTTAGTTTCTAGGTTGATTAAGCATTCTAATCATATGGGGAGCATTTGGTTATAAGATTTCTAGACTTAATTTTAACAAAATTTGGATTAAAAGAAAGTTTAGTAAAAGACCTAATTATGATTAGACTCAAAATTGAATGAAATTAGATGAAATGTGAATTAGAAAACTTACAAAATGTGTTGCTAATCAAGATACAAGTGTTTGCCCCTTGCGAAATTAGTCGGAGATGGTGATTTGGTGAATGGTTTTTGAGTTGAGGTTCGTTCACAGCAGATGGAGTGAAGAGTGTGTTTGAAAAGTGGGGTGTTTGGTAAAGATTTTTGGAAGAAAAACGTTTTTGGAAGCTACAGTAGGCCGGTCCCCTTAATTATTAAGGGGGCCGCCCTCGTTTACTAGCCGGTCCCCTTAAACATTAAGGGGGCCGCCTACCAAACTTGGAATTTGTTCGGGTTTAGTTTCTGATAGCAAAATAATTTTATGTATATATATATATATATAGATTTATTATATATCAAAAATACGTTGCGTTTTAATGGCACGAGGAAGGAATACTTGACATTTTATTAACATTTTGTTAAGAAAACATTTCTTGAGAATTTTGGATAAAATGATCAAGATGTCAAGTCGACAAATGTGTTAGGGGGTGAGAGTAAAAGTGCATATTTATATATATATATATATATATATATATATATATATATATATATATATATATATATATATATATATATGTGTAAACGTGGGATGTTGAATGGAGTTAAGAAATGATGAGGTAATGACGGAGATAGGTGCTGACGGCGACGGGAGTTTGTTTCATCCATAGTTTTCTTGACTCGACGGTCAAAGTGCTACTTCTACGTTAATCCACTTAACTCACTTCTCTTCATCACCATGAGTTATGTGACAGTGGACACGGAAGATTTTCGTGTTGAACGTTAAAGTTCAAAAGAGGCAAAGGGGGAAGAAAAGGTTCGAGGACGAACAATTTCTTTTAGTTCTAGATAGTCAACAAATGACGTATCTAGGTTATGTGCGGATATATTTATATATATGTATATAGTATAATATATATATAAAAAAAAAAAAAATATATATATATATATATATATATATATATATATATATATATATATATATATATATATATATGTATATATTTATATTATGTATATGTATAAGTGATATCTACTAACTACCATACAAGTACTAACTAAACTAGGCATTAAAACTTATGGGGGCATGCAATTTGCTAGTTCATTAATCAACGCACATAATGATGAACATGAAAGAGGAGCGTACCTTTTAGTCTTCAACACGTGGTCTTCAAGCGCTTCAAAGCGTTTATGTTTGACTTGTAGAAGTCAATCAAGGAAGAGATGCCAATAATCCAATGAGATAGCAATTTAGCCACTTGGTCCCCATTGTCTCATTGATCCAAAGTTGTTTGAACCAAAAATGGGTTGTAGTTGACTAGGATGCATGTATGGTGGAAGTATTCCCCAAGGATTGAAGCTTGGTGGATTCGGGTAATTCCACATTAGGTAACTATTATTATGACGGTTTGGTCTATTTTGGTTTCTTTTAGGTTGAGGTGTTTTAGGCCGAGGGTGAGGACTAGGTGGTCTTCTAGGAGGAGGTGTTTTTTACCTAAGCTTTGGTTTAGAGTTTTCTACTTCGGTTTTTAAAGATGGTTTGTAGAAA
Organism: Artemisia tridentata subsp. tridentata; assembly: GCA_021014915.2. NCBI lineage: Eukaryota > Viridiplantae > Streptophyta > Magnoliopsida > Asterales > Asteraceae > Artemisia > Artemisia tridentata. The sequence goes on along the minus strand of CP139508.1, from coordinate 194,787,575 downwards.
GCTTTTATTTCCTCATTATTGGCTATGGGTATTTTTCTATCTTTTATAAGTATATATTTAGGCTTTGACTCCAATATTTTTTGATTACTAGTTTCACTTTCAAACTTTACATTTTTAGTTTCACTAGTTGTAGCCTTAGTTGAGTTAAATCCTAATCCGGTTTTATCTCCTGACATTCTTTGAATGCTTATTATATCCCTAAGAGAATTACTACTATTTTCAAATTTGTTAAGTCTACAAATTTCTTCCTTAAGTATTTCATTTTCATTTTTAGTTTCTTGACAAATTTTACATTCAAAGACTTCTTTGCCTTTTTCTAAGTTATGTAGTTTAATTTTTAATTCTAGTATTTCTTTTTCTAATTGGTTATTTATGTGTTTTAGTGATTTATTTTTAGTCATTACTTTTTGACCTAATATACATAACCTACTATATTCATTATCTAGGTCTTTTTCATCTAATGATAAATTTTCATCACTAAAGTGTTCGGTTTCGGAACGTACCTCACTTGATGTCTTAGCCATAAGACACTTCTCCTCTTTTGTGGTTTCTTTCTCATCTTCTTCACTGTCACTCCATGCTCCTCCAATGAACGCCTTTTGGTTTTGCTCCTTTGACATCATAGGACATCTTCCAATGAGATGATTTGGATCACCGCATTTGAAGCACTTCCTCTCACTCTTGCTACCTTTTTCGTCTTTGTTTCTTTGGAGTGTTTTCCTTTCGTCATGTGGTTGTCTAACGAATCTTCCTCGTCTTTTGAAAAACTTCTTGAAGTCTCTTACGGCCATGGCATATTCTTCATCATCACTTTCGGAGGTTGAGCTATCCTCGTCACTTGATGCTTTCCTAGCTTTCAACGCGATTGACTTGCTTTGCTCTTTCTTTCCTTTGACCATCTCGAAGTCTTTCTTGATTATTGCTTCGTAGACTTTCAAGTTGCCAATCAACTCGTCAAGTTGAAGAGTTGACAAGTTCTTTGATTCTTCAATCGCCGTAACTTTAGCTCGCCATTTTGGATGAAGAGCCCTAAGAAATTTCCTGACAAAATTCTTACTAGAAGAACTCTCATCAAGTTCCTTTAAACTTGTGATGATTGTGTTAAATCTAGCAAATGCATTATCAATTGATTCCTCTTCCAGAATCGTGAATTGTTCATATTGTTGAACAAGAAGATCTATTTTATTATCTTTGACTTGACTATTACCTTGGTGAGTTATTAGTAAAGAATTCCAAATTTCTTTTGCGGTTTCGCACATAAAGATTCTTTCGTATTCTTTACGTGGTAACGCATTATAAATAACCATTTTAGCCTCATTATTTTTAGAAAGTTTTCTTTTTAAATCATCACTTTGTTTTTCAAAAGGTACAATTTCATCCTTTTTAGTTTCAAGATTATGTTGAATAGGTAAAAAATCACCATTAGTAATAACATGCCAAAGATCTAGATCTTTTGACTTCACATAAGTTTCGAATCGATTTTTCCAATATAAAAATCCATCACTTTCAAATAGTGGTGGTCTTTGCATAGATTGCCCTTCTAAATATTTTTCAGATTCCATAGATCGTTTCAAGTTTTAAAATACAGTTTATTTTAAAAATCTTGTTTGACGTGGCTCTTGATACCAATTGTGGAAAACTAGAAGGGGGTTGAATAGTTTTACGTCTTTTTAATTTATGAAAACTTTTGTTTACTTTTTAAAACTTCGATTCTATCTTATGTGAATTCAACTCTTGATCAATATGAACATATATAAACAAATATAGATAAGTAATGCAAGTAAGTTAAATATAATGAAATAAGAGAGAGAGATGGAAAGATCAAACCACAACACGGAGATTTATAGTGGTTCGGCTACAAGGACACCTTCCTTGCCCTACTCCACTCCTCGAGTCACCTACTCGAGAGTTTTCTTCACTATGTCAACAAACTCCCTTATGGCGGAGAAACCTTACACAACTTTAGCTTACACCGGCTTAACGACACAAAGCTAGATGTCGAGTCCTAATCGTAGCTAGAACCAATCTCACAACTTATACACAACTTCTACACGACTTAATCACGACTTCTTCACGACAGCTTCACAACGGCTTCACGACTTCTTCACGACTTCTTCTTCACGACTACTTCACGACTACTTCTTCACAACTACTTATTCACAACTACTTCACAACTAATTTACAACACCACTACGTAATTACACTTAGATCTACTAATCACAACTATACAACACTTTACACAACAACACAATTGAATGAGGTAAGTAATAACACTTCTTCACTAGTTGAAGTAGAGTTCTTCTTTTGCACTTTTGGTGGTGGAAGCTTGGATCACTTAGAAACCAATGCTTAAGAAAATATGATCAAAGGATTTACAATGTTTAGAAAGGATTTAGAACAGAAAGTTTTAGTGTGCAAAAGGTAAATAAAAATCCAGGAGAAGGCTGGTATTTATAGGAGAAAAACTGGACAGCTGGAGGCCTACTGGAGCGGGGGCGGTCCCCTTAATTATTAAGGGGGCCGCCTAGCAAAATTAAGGGGGCCGCCCCTACTGAACGTTGGCCAATTTTGTCCTTTTGTGGGGAAGGTTTTTCTGGAACATTTTAACTGATTTTGGTTAAAAATTTGAATTCATATTTTTATAAAAGATAAAGCATTTTTATTTAATACCAAAAATGTTTTTCAAAAATATATAAAATGTTTTTGATGTTTTATAAAAAATCTAGTTATTAAGAAAATGTTCCTTTGATCATATAATGCATTAAGCATTAGTTCATTCATACCTTAAGTGATTTGAGTTGTAGAAATAGATATTTACAACTAAATACTTGTTTACGTCATAATTTTCCGATTAATGATTTTACATTTTGTGATTATCAAAACGTAGAGATATCGAAAAATATTAATAACGTGTTTAGGCATTATTTATATCAACAGATAAAATGCTGTTGATGCAAGCTCAAGAGAATGGAGCAGCCCTGGATGAAGAAGAGTTGTTGTTTCTTACTGGTGATGAGGGGAATACGTTTGATGCTGATGTGGATGATCAACCAGTTCAAGACTTGGCACTTAATGATCCCAACATCTTCTAAGCTGATGATTGTGATGCTTTTGACTCAGATGTTGATGATGAACCCACTGCTCAAACCATCTTCATGGCTAATCTGTCCTCAGTTATCTCATCACCTCAACAAGCTGGTTCTCCCAATGCATCTATCATATCGGAGGTACTAAAGCTTTATGACACATATAATGTGGTACATGAACAGATGATTCCCAACAACGTACAACAGACAGATGTTGTTGATTCAGATACTGTTGATATGGGAAATAGTAATATTATTCCATATGAACAATATGTGAATCACAACAACGTGACTGATGTACCAAGTTGTGCATCTTCTGCTGTAGATAATGCTTGTGAGTTGCATGAAAATACTGTGTTTATCCCTGATGACACCTTGACCACTAGACTTAATATCTATAAAGATCAGGTAGCCATATATGAACAACGTGCAAATTTTGAGCTAACTGAATGTGAGCAGAAAATGGATAGTCAAATGCGTACACTCATAACTGAACGTAATTTAAGGGAAGAAACATTGAAAAAAAGAGTTGAATTCTTTGCAAAAACAGCTGGATCAGACTGTTAAACAAAAACAGGAGGTCCAAGAGCGTGTAAAGACACTAAAACAAGATTTCAAAGAAAAAGAAACAAAAATCTTAAATGATTTCTCCAGACTTAAAACGTTAAAGAATAAGCTTGAAAACAAGTTGTACACACAAGACCAAACCAGAAAAACTGCTCAAATGATTCAAAAGCACACAAAGTTGTGTGATAAGCATAGTGAAAATAATGTAGGTGAACCTAAATTAGCTCTCCTTAGGAATGCTAAAGTAGCCCAACCTGCCTTATATGATGCAAATGTGATGATTATGCCTGGTCATGCCCCTCCTGATGTGTCATCATTAAAAGAGAGTAATGTGATAGTGTCACAACTCGTAATTTTAGGTCATTTTTCCGAACCTCGACAATTTACTATTCATCGGTTACTATTCATCGTTTACTATTCACCGACCACTATTCATCATTTTACTATTCATCTTTTTCGGAGTCCGTTTGTGATTCCGAGAAGCGTTACTATTCACACGACACTATTCATGGTCATCATTCATTTCATCGTAAACAGGGTTTACGGGTACTCCGAGTCGCGTAACCGGTTTGGTTTAGCTTCGAATCCATGCATCTACAGTAGGGACACTGCATACGGACTAGGAATAGTCTACATATCATCATAATGACATTTTCATACTATTCCACTCGTAGGTTTATTAAATTAACATTTTTATTACATTTGACGTTTTACGTATAATTAAATTTAATTAAAACGTTAACGCGCGATCAATAAATGTGATTAACACATCCGACACTCCCGACTATGATCCTAACATATTTTCATACTCATTATAATAATATAAAATTTAAATTATTATTTTACCCGGTGTTATTACACCAATTGCTATAATTTTCTTTAAGGGCTTATAACTCCGTCAGATTACGACAAGTTAACCCGACAATTATTCGACACCCAAATTTCATCAGTAACATCGTTTTACAAATTTTATAACTTCGTCGTATTTTACGTCACTTCGTTGATATTTATTTCAAGACAACTCGGTACCCGATAACACCCAAAGTATTCACCAAACAACTACAATACAAACAATAATACACCAATATCTAACTTTGTCATCCTTTTCTTGCAAAAAGGACGCCCCATCATTCTTTATTTTATCATTATTTCCTAGCCTAGCCATACCTCATTTAATGGTTATGTTTTGTTGTCTTTTTATTTAAGTACTATAACATCACAATCATACATTTCCCTAGCAAACAAAGATCAAAACATCATCTCTTTTCTCTAAAGCCATCCCACGGCCACATCAAGGAACAAGAGAAGAAACCATAAACTTTTCAAGATCAAGTCATAATCAAGCTCTATTTCCATTCCTAGTTAGGGTTTTGTGATAAAACTCTAAGTTTCTTTACATAATCATCTCCAAAACTCATCAAAACCTCAAGTAAGCTTCATGACCACTCTTTGATCTTTTCATACTTTCATTTTACTAGTTTCATGTCATAGTTTCGAGATCTATATGCATATGTTAGCTTATACCACTCTATTTATACTTTTTATAACTATTGAACCCTAGATACTAAATATAAGTGGATCCTTGGTAGATTAGCAAGATTGATGATGTTTAGGAACCCATGACACCCTAAGAAGGTGTATGGTAGGATTGAGAGTTGTTTGGTTGTAGATTGGATGGTTTTGAACAAGATACAAACTAGGAAAACCCATTTTTGAAACTATAACATACCTACTGTCCCTATTTTGAAAACGTGGCCAACTCAGTAGGTTGTGGGAAATTTTGGACCAAAGATTTAGAAAATACATTCCGAGACGAAACTATGGCCGAAAACGGGGATAAAAACGAGCTTATAACGAAGGAGATATGATTTTTCAAAGTTTAACGATGAAAACTAATTTTTCTGAAAATAGCGTGCTGTTGGACGATTTTCGACGGGCAAACTGAGGCGTTTAACGCGACCTAGATGAACCGAGCTACTGAAAATGTGTTAGTATATATTAATACGAAACCACGGATATAAAGAACGTCGAAAACGAGCTAATAACGAACAAGATACACGCGTTTAAACATCGATAAATCACACTAGTTTTTGACAGCTTTTAAATAAGAATATATTTACGTACTAGAAACTATATTTTTCAAGTAATAACCATGGAAAGCCGTATCTCTTACCCGTTGGAACACGTACGATCAAAGGTTTATTAACGCGACTATTATAAGGCATACCAAGGTTTTCAAAACGCCGAGACTAACATAAACATTTTATACACGTTATTACACGACTAGTTTTGACGTAACAAGTTGAACACGTTTTTACCAAGTTTTGGAAAACTTTACATATCGACGATAACTATTATTTTCAAAGTACGAGTGGTATAGGTTACATATGCATGAGCATCCACTACATCATCTAAGTAGAACATATTCATTCATGTTAGGTTGCGGCTAGTGTTCGCGCCTTGTTGTCCCGTTCACCTCACATAATCATCGCATTGTTGTATCATTATATCAGGTGAGTTCATAGCCCCACTTTTACTCTCTAATACTTGTTTTAAACTCTTTGAGGGAGATACATGCTTAAACTGTTTGCTATTACTCAAGACGATTTTACTCATATGCTATGCTACGCTTTTATACACTTACTCATGATGTGTAGTTTTATTACGATATATGACTTAATGTGGAAAACTATTCTATACGCTATATTCATTCACCACTGTTTAACTCCTGGATGGAGCCGACGGAGAGGTATTGATAGTACTATCGGGTTGACACCCCCACCCTTGGCCCGCGATTCATGGCCTTGGGTGAATATAATCCAGCTTTGAAGCATTCTTGCTTATTCTTGTCGTGAGGTTCAGTAGGCTATTAAACTTTACATTAAGCGTGCATATATCGTATACACATTTGACTTAATCATACTATATGTTAGCAGTGGGTTGTAAACACACAGGTTGCGAGTCTTGAATGGGCAAGGCTTGGAACTGAGTGGATTTACAATGCCTTTGCTGGGAAATCTTTATTCAAATGCAATTCATTTTTACACTAAACTCTATGAACTCACCAACCTCGTGTTGACACTTTAGCATGTATTTTCAGGTTTTATGCTATGGCACGCTACAGGAGGTTTTGGCAGGGCATGGCATGGTCATAGAAGACTCTGATATTCATATGGGACCGTTTTAAACTATATTTTTAAGGGCCTAATTCCGCACTACTTTTTACAATGTAATCCAACACTTTTGTTAAACTATTTTATTCTAAATGATTGAAGCTGAAAACCGTTCTTTGCACTTGTGTTGTGGTACCAATTGAGTTGCACCCCAGCTACATGTATGCTTCCGCTGGATCCGATTTTGGGGGTGTGACAGATTGGTATCAGAGCCTAGGCTATAGAGAATTGGGTAATTTTAAAACCTAAACTATAGCTACTTTTACGAAAACTTAACCCTATGACCGCCACGTGCCTGCCTGCCAAGCTGATGCCTCATTTGTGGTTTGTTGCTGACATATTTAATAAGATTTGTGTCTTATTACCAAATCATTTATACTCACTTACTCTCTTTGATTACAAAAATTGTATTCCATATAAGTATGCTTACATATCCTGCACGTCGCAGCGCTATACCTTTATCTTACGTAGTTTCATCATTCGACCTCAAGCCTGATCACCTGCCTTAGTCTTTTGAACCGCCCTTTATATGTGAAGGACATAGTATTATTATAACTAAGCTGAGTATTCCAAAATTCATTGAACCTCGGTGGAATATAGACTCGTCACCTATATTCAACCCGGGACAGCTGGACATAGGCTGACTACCTATGCCCTGCTCAGAGATGAATTTTGCAATACTGAGAGTAGTTATAATGGAATTATGTCCGGATTGATTTGATCGGTGTAAGCAATTCCATAATCGAGCCAAATTTTCAAAAGACCTCCTTCAAACCATGTGTTCCCAGTTTGATCTAAGTGACAGTTCTTGTTTGATGAGTTGCGAGGATCAAACTGGAATCAAGTTGTTACCCGAGCCGATTCAGTTTAATCTCATGACAGTTCTTGTTTGATGAGTTGTGAGATTAAATTTGAATCGACAACCTCAAATCGATTTAGCCTAATCCCATGACAGTTCTTGTTTGATGAGTTGTGGGATTAAGTAAAAATCGGTTACCTAGAGGTCTTTTGAAGGCTTTGCTCGATCATGGGAAAGTTTACCCCCATCAAACCCGACCACGAGAACATACGTATGTAGAACGAACGAGCTGAACTTCGGGACGAAGTTCCTTTTAGGGTGGGAGACTGTCACAACCCGTAATTTTAGGTCATTTTTCCGAACCTCGACAATTTACTATTCATCGGTTACTATTCATCGTTTACTATTCACCGACCACTATTCATCATTTTACTATTCATCTTTTTCGGAGTCCGTTTGTGATTCCGAGAAGCGTTACTATTCACACGACACTATTCATCCCGAGAGAAAAACACTATTCATGGTCATCATTCATTTCATCGTAAACAGGGTTTACGGGTATTCCGAGTCGCGTAACCGGTTTGGTTTAGCTTCGAATCCATGCATCTACAGTAGGGACACTGCATACGGACTAGGAATAGTCTACATATCATCATAATGACATTTTCATACTATTCCACTCGTAGGTTTATTAAATTAACATTTTTATTACATTTGACGTTTTACGTATAATTAAATTTAATTAAAACGTTAACGCGCGATCAATAAATGTGATTAACACATCCGACACTCCCGACTATGATCCTAACATATTTTCATACTCATTATAATAATATAAAATTTAAATTATTATTTTACCCGGTGTTATTACACCAATTGCTATAATTTTCTTTAAGGGCTTATAACTCCGTCAGATTACGACAAGTTAACCCGACAATTATTCGACACCCAAATTTCATCAGTAACATCGTTTTACAAATTTTATAACTTCGTCGTATTTTACGTCACTTCGTTGATATTTATTTCAAGACAACTCGGTACCCGATAACACCCAAAGTATTCACCAAACAACTACAATACAAACAATAATACACCAATATCTAACTTTGTCATCCTTTTCTTGCAAAAAGGACGCCCCATCATTCTTTATTTTATCATTATTTCCTAGCCTAGCCATACCTCATTTAATGGTTATGTTTTGTTGTCTTTTTATTTAAGTACTATAACATCACAATCATACATTTCCCTAGCAAACAAAGATCAAAACATCATCTCTTTTCTCTAAAGCCATCCCACGGCCACATCAAGGAACAAGAGAAGAAACCATAAACTTTTCAAGATCAAGTCATAATCAAGCTCTATTTCCATTCCTAGTTAGGGTTTTGTGATAAAACTCTAAGTTTCTTTACATAATCATCTCCAAAACTCATCAAAACCTCAAGTAAGCTTCATGACCACTCTTTGATCTTTTCATACTTTCATTTTACTAGTTTCATGTCATAGTTTCGAGATCTATATGCATATGTTAGCTTATACCACTCTATTTATACTTTTTATAACTATTGAACCCTAGATACTAAATATAAGTGGATCCTTGGTAGATTAGCAAGATTGATGATGTTTAGGAACCCATGACACCCTAAGAAGGTGTATGGTAGGATTGAGAGTTGTTTGGTTGTAGATTGGATGGTTTTGAACAAGATACAAACTAGGAAAACCCATTTTTGAAACTATAACATACCTACTGTCCCTATTTTGAAAACGTGGCCAACTCAGTAGGTTGTGGGAAATTTTGGACCAAAGATTTAGAAAATACATTCCGAGACGAAACTATGGCCGAAAACGGGGATAAAAACGAGCTTATAACGAAGGAGATATGATTTTTCAAAGTTTAACGATGAAAACTAATTTTTCTGAAAATAGCGTGCTGTTGGACGATTTTCGACGGGCAAACTGAGGCGTTTAACGCGACCTAGATGAACCGAGCTACTGAAAATGTGTTAGTATATATTAATACGAAACCACGGATATAAAGAACGTCGAAAACGAGCTAATAACGAACAAGATACACGCGTTTAAACATCGATAAATCACACTAGTTTTTGACAGCTTTTAAATAAGAATATATTTACGTACTAGAAACTATATTTTTCAAGTAATAACCATGGAAAGCCGTATCTCTTACCCGTTGGAACACGTACGATCAAAGGTTTATTAACGCGACTATTATAAGGCATACCAAGGTTTTCAAAACGCCGAGACTAACATAAACATTTTATACACGTTATTACACGACTAGTTTTGACGTAACAAGTTGAACACGTTTTTACCAAGTTTTGGAAAACTTTACATATCGACGATAACTATTATTTTCAAAGTACGAGTGGTATAGGTTACATATGCATGAGCATCCACTACATCATCTAAGTAGAACATATTCATTCATGTTAGGTTGCGGCTAGTGTTCGCGCCTTGTTGTCCCGTTCACCTCACATAATCATCGCATTGTTGTATCATTATATCAGGTGAGTTCATAGCCCCACTTTTACTCTCTAATACTTGTTTTAAACTCTTTGAGGGAGATACATGCTTAAACTGTTTGCTATTACTCAAGACGATTTTACTCATATGCTATGCTACGCTTTTATACACTTACTCATGATGTGTAGTTTTATTACGATATATGACTTAATGTGGAAAACTATTCTATACGCTATATTCATTCACCACTGTTTAACTCCTGGATGGAGCCGACGGAGAGGTATTGATAGTACTATCGGGTTGACACCCCCACCCTTGGCCCGCGATTCATGGCCTTGGGTGAATATAATCCAGCTTTGAAGCATTCTTGCTTATTCTTGTCGTGAGGTTCAGTAGGCTATTAAACTTTACATTAAGCGTGCATATATCGTATACACATTTGACTTAATCATACTATATGTTAGCAGTGGGTTGTAAACACACAGGTTGCGAGTCTTGAATGGGCAAGGCTTGGAACTGAGTGGATTTACAATGCCTTTGCTGGGAAATCTTTATTCAAATGCAATTCATTTTTACACTAAACTCTATGAACTCACCAACCTCGTGTTGACACTTTAGCATGTATTTTCAGGTTTTATGCTATGGCACGCTACAGGAGGTTTTGGCAGGGCATGGCATGGTCATAGAAGACTCTGATATTCATATGGGACCGTTTTAAACTATATTTTTAAGGGCCTAATTCCGCACTACTTTTTACAATGTAATCCAACACTTTTGTTAAACTATTTTATTCTAAATGATTGAAGCTGAAAACCGTTCTTTGCACTTGTGTTGTGGTACCAATTGAGTTGCACCCCAGCTACATGTATGCTTCCGCTGGATCCGATTTTGGGGGTGTTACAGAGAGGAATGTGATAGAAGTGAGAAATAGAGAGAGATTAGCTGAAAAAATGAAGGATCCCAAGTGTATAGCCAAACGAATTATAATCAAACCCCATGATTATTATGAGGAAAATCATTTGACTATTTTTGCACCTCAAACTAAGTTGACGCCTGAACAAATATTTTGGTCCTTGGACATAGAAAAATGAAAGGCCGATGAACTTAAAGCCAAAACTTCACCCTTTAGGAAAATTGTGGTTGCAACGGTGTATCCTCCCAATACACCTAGGCATTTAGTTCCTTTAACTCTTCCCACAGAATGTAAAACTCTAATTAGCATATATGTACTTTGTCAACTATTTGCTGATTTTGATAAAACATGTAAGAAGAGAATTACACCAACAGGAATTACAGAGGGGGAAAGGGGTTTTGAACAAACAAAAAGGTGCTACTTAACTAAGGTTATTCCATTCTTTAAACTCCTTAAAGAACATTTTGAAGGTATGCAAAAAACCCTTAAAACTGAAGTAAACGAGATGAAAGAAGTGTTTAAAGATATGGAAAATGAGGTGGCCCAAAATGCGATAGAACTTAAGAGTCGTGAGATTGAGAGAAAGAAAATTCTCATCACCAATGAGAATTTGATTGCTAGATGTATTGTACAAGATGTATTTTATACTGCTACTGATGCTGCATTAACTGCTTGTCAATTTCATGAGTATTCTATTGCATTGAATATTACCCAGAATCGTGTTGTTGAGCTTGAGGGGGAGAATTTGAAACTGCATGAGAAAATTCAAAATGATGACCATGATAACATGGTCAAGTGTTTTTCAAAACTAGAGGTTGATCATCTTAATTTGCAATTAGAATATCAACACTTAGAAGAAAGATGTAAAATCTCAAATGCCAAGACATCCTTGGATGCCCCGGAATTTGATACATATTTTGAATTAAGCAAACGCGATGAAAAAATTCAAGCTCACACTAACACGATTCGACAATTGAGGGCTCAAATTTCCCAATTAAAGTCAAATAAGAGTGAAGTAATTGGCACCCATAAACCATCGTCTTTAGATTCTCAAAATTTTCAATATCAAGACACCATCAATAAGTTACACTATGAAAATGAGTGTTTTCGAGCTGAAAATTCAAAAGTCAAACAGCATTATAAAGAGTTATATGAATCAATTAAAGTCACACGAAACAATCACAAAGAAAAGATAAATTCTTTGCTAAATGAGATCGAGAATCTAAAGACCCAGGTGAAAGGGAAAATGCCAATCATCACTTTTGATAATGTTGTTCCAAAGGTTTCTGCTTGCAGTAAGTATGCTGTTGATGTTATGCCTATTCCACTTCCCCTTAGGAACAATAGGTCTGCCCATCAAGTATATCTCAAACACCTTAAGGATAGCCTTGATACACTTCGTGAGATCGTAGAAGAGGATATGATAGATAAACCACTTTGACCAGATCTACACACACACTCCTTGTGTTAGATAGATACTTTGAATAATGTTAGTCTAGCACGCGGAATTTACTAGCAAACACTCAGAAGATTTATTCGATGTGTTTTGTATGAACGAATGTAACAATGTTTATATGAACAAGAGACAAATAATTAACTTCAACGATTCAATATTATTAATTCAATAATACGAGTGATCTCCTATCACTAGGGTTTACAACCTTGAATCTTAGCAAAAACAATATATCTAGTTACATACTCTATTCAATAACCTAAGCAATCCTTTTATAGACTAAGGATTCCTGTACAAGATAACTATCATCTATATAAGTAAGATATACACAAAATCTTTTCAATACTTATCTTCTATACGATTACAAAAATTATAAGCCATACTAACTTTCTAATACCAACCGTACTAACTGACTTTATACTGTTAGTATAATCTTCAATATCTTCCAGCAGTACTAACTCATATGCAACAGTTTCAACTGTTTACCTTAATTCTCCATAATCCTCCCCTAAACTTATGATTTCTGTGCAAATCACTAAGTTTCTTCGAATTAAGCTTTATCTCCTATGATGGGGGGATTCTTCCAAACATCTATCATTATAATCTCTTGTCACTGATTTTTCTTTGCTCTGCCAAATTAAATATCTTTGTAACTAACATATCTGCCATCTCAGAATCTTCTCTAACCTTAAGTGAAACTGTTATCATAGCTAATAAAACACCTGATCTGAGAGGGTATTCTTTTTCCACCAACATATAAATTTCTATTCCATCCTTGGTAGAAACTCTATGCACTCCACATGTATCAAATAGTTTCCAAGAGACATCCTTGACTTCAGCTTGAAACCTCCACATTGATTATCCACTATCAGGTTCATAAATCCTCTTCAATTGAACCCATAGTTCTTTGTCTTTATCTTCAAGTGGATCTTCAATTCTGAATTTCTCTTTTACCAAATTCCACAACTGATTTAGATCTTCTCTGTCAAAACCTCTGAGTAAATCTTCAAACAGCTTATATCTTTCAGTAATTCCACCAAGTCTTATAATCTTCCACCCTTTCATCCTACCTTCTGTGAATACTTCCCAGCCAATAATGGGATATTTTGCTTGCAAAGGCTTGATGTTAGCGGATTCAGGGACTATCACTATCATACTCTTGAGTTGTTCATCAGTCAATCCTTCAGCTTCCTTCTTCTGTTTCTTTGCTGCATCAGATTCTAACAACTTAGCATCTCTTTTCTTTCTTGTTGTGGTATCCCTTTCAACTGATCTGTTCAATCTAGCATAAGCATTATAAAAAGCTTCTTTAATCTGATCATATGATCTTCCTGTAAAGTAACTCTTCTTCCATAAAGCTTGATTCTTCAAATAGCTTTTCATAAACTCGATATGTTCGTTATGTGTAGGCATCTTTGTCTTATAACCATGCTTTTGCCTATCTCTAATCTTCTGCATAAAATCTTCCCAAGCTACTTCTTTGTTCTTAGAAAGAATAAAACTTTTGAGTTTCTCTGACTTCTCTTCTTCACTTAGATCTTTATCTCTAAGAATCATCATTGCTTGAGCTCTTACAATCAAATCAGAATCTAACAGATATTGTAATTGTTCATTGAAGACTTCTTGATCAACTTCAGTATTAGCAGCAATCTTTTCTAACCTTTTTCTTTCCATAAACTCATCTATATCTCTTACATCATCTGCAGCCATCTTCCTTGCTAATTCTGCATCAAGATCTATCTGAGCTTGTTAGGAAATTAAGCTTAAGCAGTTAAGACTGTTGGAGGTAACAGTTAGGACTGTTGAAGGAAGAAGTTAAGACTGCTGAAGAGTGTTGAAGACATGAGCAGTTAAGACTGCTGAGTGAAGAAGTTAAGACGGTTTATGATTTATAGTATAAGTAGATAATTATGGAAAAGATATTGTGTATATCGTATAGAATTAGATTGATAGTTATCTTGTAAAGGAATCCTTGGTCTATAAAAGGATTGCCTAGGTTAAAGGTTAGAAACACACAATACGATAGAGTTCATACGTATTATTAAGATTCAAGGTTGTAAACCCTAGTGATAGGAGATCACTCGTATTATTATTCTAATAATATTGAATCGTTGAAGGTTATTATTCTGTGTTCTTTGTTTTATTCAAATCATACAAAACACATAAGGTCTTCTAAGTGCTAGCTAGTAAATTCCGCGTGCTAGACTAAGCATAATTCTTAGTATGACATCTAACACAAGGAGTGTGTGTAGATCCGGTCAAGTGGTATCAGAGACAGGTTTGCTGATACATAGATTTAGAAGATCCGAGAAGAACAAAGATGGACATGGAAATAACACCATCCACAACCAACATTGCTGCTAAGCTTCCTATGCTTAAACCTAATGAATTCGACATGTGGAGACTTCGTATTGAGCAGTTTTTCCAAGTGCAAGACTATGCACTGTGGGAGATCATTGAAGATGGAAACTCTTTTACCCCAGTAGAAACAACAACTGTTGTTGATGGTAAATCTGAGAGTACAGTGCAGACAAAGCCAACCACTAATGAAGAGAAGGCAAGGTACAAGAATGATGTTAAGGCTAGAAGTTTGCTTCTGATGACTATTCCCAATGATCAGTTGCTGAATTTTAGTAAGTTCAAGTGTGCTAAATCTCTTTTTGAAGCTATTGTTGCAAGATATGGTGGGAATGAAGCCACCAAGAAAACCCAGAAGACCCTTCTCAAGCATCAGTTTGAGAACTTTACTGCAACAAGCAATGAGTCGTTGGATCATATGTTCAATAGGCTTCAAAAACTGGTGAGTCAATTGGCTGTTTTAGGAATTGAGATGCCTCAGGAAGATCTCAACTCTAAGTTTCTGAGGAGTCTACCAGCTGAATGGGCTATGCATGTGGTAGTATGGAAAAACAAGCCTGATATAGATTCCATGAGCTTAATGGATCTATATAGCAACTTCAAGATAGTTGAACATGAGATTAAGAAGTCTGCTGGATCAAGCTCAAGCTCAAGCTCAGGCAATTTGGCCTTTGTATCAACTCCCAGTTCCTCAAGTCCAGATGAAGAAGTGCAAGTTGGTGGAGCAGTTGGTACTGCTAGTGCAAACCTTGGTACTGCTAGCACCTCAAGCAGTACTAGTGGACTTTTGAATGATGATACTTATTGTGCTTTCCTGACTACTCAGCACAATGGAAGTATGTTGACTCATTCAGATCTTCAAGAGATTGATGAAGATGACATTGAAGAGATGGATATTAAGTGGCAGCTCTCTCTTCTCAATTTGAGAGCTAGGAGATTCTTGAAGAAGACTGGCAAGAAGATTGTCATAAACAGTAATGATGTTGCAGGGTATGACAAGTCCAAGATTGAGTGCTACAACTGTCACAAGAAAGGTCATTACTCAAGGGAGTGCAGATTGCCAAGTCAACAAGATGGAAAGAGTAGAGCATATGGAAACAAGTCAAGAGTTGTGGAGGTTACTGATTCAAGCTCGAAAGCCATGGTTGCTATTGATGGCTTAGGATTTGACTGGAGCTATATTACAGAGGAGGAAGCTGAAGCATCTACAGAGGTTGCTCTCATGGCATTCTCAGATTCTGAGGTACAAGTTTCAAAATGTTCTAAATCTTGTGAAGCTTTAAAAGACCTAGAAGCACTTAAAACAAGATATGATAATCAGAGAAAAGAATTAATTGAAACTGCTTTTAGCTTAGCAAATCATAAGAGAGCTTTAGCTGTGTTAGAAGAGAAAATTGTTCATTATCAAAACAATGAGTCTAAGTTTTCTGATGATATGATTATTGTTAAGAGAGACTTAATGTTTAGAGAGAATGAAATCACTGTTTTAAAACATGAGCTAGAACAGGTTAAGAAAGCTAAGGAGAACATACAGATGAGTGTAGACACACTAGAATACACATCAAAAAGTGTTCAAAAGATAATTGAGAGTCAGATCCAAAATAAAGCTAAGTCAGGCCTAGGATATAAGTCAGTTCCACCTCCTTATAGAGGAATTCCATCACCCAAAGGTGTAGACTTAGAACATACAGGACTCCCTGAATTTCAATTACCTGTGCTTAATTATGGTCCTCAACCCAAGAAGGATGTAGTTGATAAACCTTTGTTTGTAAGTGCAAGTGATAAATCACTATCTGAGGACAAGGTGTCTTCTGATAGGTCCTCACCTAAGGACTCAGATGCTCCAACAATTGAGGAATGGACTTCTGATGATGAGGATGATCAGGCTGTGGTTAAGCCTGTTAGTGCTAAAGTGGAGGAACCAAAAGTTCCAAAGATGGTTAAGCCTGAGACTGTTAGGCCTAGATCAAATGGCAAACCTTTTAGACCAACAGTTAGGTATGCAGAGATGTATAGGACCACAAACAAGCCAAGAGGTAACCAGAGGAATTGGAATGACCTCAAATCCCACCAATTAGGAAAGGATTTTGTTTGCTATAGGAAAGCTTGTTACTCTTGTGGTAGCTTTGACCATCTTGCAGATTATTGTGATAAATGGGTATCTGGATATACAAATCATAGGTTGAGCATTGCAAGACCTCAATCTTTTCTTAGGAATGAGAAGATGATACCTAGATCAGTTCTTTTGAGGTCTGGACCTAAAGCAGTTCAAACTGCTAGACCAGCAGTTCCGACTGTCAGACCTATGAGACCAATTCACCCAAGGCCATCAGTTCAAAATCCAATAAATGTTTTTAAACCATCATACAAAACTGGTAAGAAAACTTTTTATGAGAAAGCAGTGGTGAAAAACCGAGTTTGGAAACCTAAGGTAACAACTGCCAAGCCAGCAGTTCCAACTGCTAGCAGGGTAATTGGTACTGGTGTGAATAAAAACACTGCTAAGGGAAACATTGGTAATGGAGTGAATGCTTCAGCATGTTGGGTATGGAGACCAATTAAACCCAATGGTGCTAAGACTGTTTTGAAAAGAATGAATTATGTTGATGCTAGAGGAAAGCCTAAGTCTGTTTTGGCTTGGGTTCCAAAAGGAAATTAATTTTTCTTGTTATATGCATTGTTAGTCATATGCTTGTATTTTTTTTTCTTTGTTTTTGGACTAACAATTGCAGGATTGGAGAGAAAACACCAAGGGATTATGAATGCTTGATGTTTTGGACTAAATGGTGTTCTGGAGATTAGTATGTGATCTTTGCATACAACAAATGGTAATTGGTTCACCATGTCTTATCCACATAAGAACCAACTAGTCCAGAGCAAATGGTTTCTGGTAAAGACTAATCAAATCCGTTGATGGTTGACAATTCACCAAAAATTGTATGGTTATCAGCTCACCATATCTAAATGTGAAGAGTTGGCTAGTCCAAAGCAAACGGCTATTGGTAAAGACATATCAAATCCGTTGATAGCTGATAGTTTGCTAAAAACTATGTTTGAGCCATGTTATTTTAAAATTTTATTTCAAAAGGTTGGTACGGCTCAATAAAATTTTTTCAACAGTTGGGACGGTTAGTACAAAATATTGGTACGGTTCAACTAGCCGTTATGACTGACGTGTCAGTAATTAATTTTGGGGTAAAAAACTAGCCGTTGGCGGTTTGTTGCGATTTTTACTGGATGAATTACGGATTTCAAGGGATCCTCTTATAGATATTTTAACTTTTATTCTATTATATTCTTATACTAAAATAAATAGTTACCATATTCTTTAAGTCGGTCAACTTGAAACCCTACAACTCTCTCCATAAACTCTCAATATTGCTTTCATCTTCTATCTTTTCACTCAAACTTATTACTATTCACGACTGTTAACTAATATTTACTGCTAAGAATGGATGTTTTGAAATTTGTTAAGCGTCACAACCAGGTTGCATTTTTAGAGAAAACAGAGCAAGGAGATGGGCCAAAATTTTATGAGTTTGTGGACTTTCTCAACCACTCTCACATAAGGTATGCTCTAACTGTTTCTCCTACTCTTTATGTTTCGCACATCACACAGTTCTGGCAGAATTCATCTATCTTGACAAGTGATGATGGAAACTTAGAAATTCATACTGAAGTAGATGGCATTAAATTTGTTGTTACCGAGTCTATACTTAGGAGACATCTTAAACTAAATGACTCAGATGGTATCCACACTATGCTAAATACTAAAATTTGGGAAGAACTTACAAAAATGGGGTATAATACATCTGAACATAAATTGACTTTTCAAAAAGCATGTTTTTCACCCCAATGGAGATTTTTGATACATACTCTTCTATGTTGTTTAAGTAATAAAAAGATTGCTTGGGAACAATTCAGTAGCAATATTGCTATTGCTCTCATTTGCTTGTCTACAAACAGAGTTTTTAACTTTTCAAAATATATTTTTGAGGGTATGGCATCAAATGTTGATTGTAAAACAAAGTTTTTAATGTATCCCAGGTTTGTTCAAACAATTTTAAATAAAAAGAAAAACCTGCTTACAATACCAACTGAAACTTTGGCTACGCCTAGTCTACAATCAAAGGTTTTTCAAAATATGACTATGGCTAGTAGACTTTTTGAAGGGGAACCAGTTCCATTGTTTCCTCAAATGATTCAAACTGAGTTGGGTGAAGGTTCAGCAGTTCCAACTGATCCCCATCACACATCCACTCAAGTATTTGAAACAACCCAACAACCACCTATCACTTATAGGAGAAGGTCTAAACCTAGTCTAACTAGGGTTGTGACTGAATCCTTGCCCAAAGATTCACCTCTCATAGCAGGTAACACAGCTAGAAGTGATGAGGGTAGTTCTTCACAAACTGAATTGACGGCTTTATGTACCAAGTTAGTAGCCAAGGTTGACACTTTGGAGAAGGAGCTAAAGCAAACCAAGGAGGAATTCAAAGCTCACAAGGAGACTTTTGCCAAAGTCTATACAAAGCTAACAAAAAGGGTGAAGAAACTTGAAGAACAGTTGAAGAAGAAAAGGGAAAGAGTGGTATTGGATGATGATTCTGATGATGATGATTCAGATGGTTCAGACGGAGATGATGAAAATTCTTCCAAACAGGGGAGGAAATTTGGTAAAGGTAAAGATAGATCAGCATCTCAAGGGAGGTATGAAGAAGATTCTAAACAAGATGAAGGTTTTGATATTGGTTCAGGTTCTGGTTATGTTCATGAAGAAACAGCTGAGACACATCAAGCAGTTCCAAATGAAGAAGCAGTTCAAACTGCTGAGACAGAGCAAGAAACAGTTCAAACTGCTGAGTCAGAGCAACAAGCAGTTCCAACTGAAGAAACTTCTGCTGAACAAGTTTATAAAAAGAGAAGAGCAGATAAAGGAAAGAAACCTATGACATTTGAAGAAGTAGCTGCTGCTCAAGAACTTGAAAGGCTTAAAAGGTTGAAACCAAAAACTCACGAACAGATAGATCATGATGCAGAGGTTGCAAGGCAAATGTTAGAAGAAGATTTGGCTGGTGAGGAAGCTAAACAAGCTCAGATTGCTCATGATGAAGAATTTGCAAGGAAAATGGCTGCTGATGATATAAGGAATATATCTGAATTCATGGAAAGAAAAAGATCAAATGAAGTAAATCAAGAAGAGTTCAATGAACAGTTTCAATATTTTCTGGATTCTGATGTGATTGTAAGAGCACAAGCTTCAATGGTTCTTAAAGATAAAGAGTTGAATGAAGATGAAAAGACAGAGGAGCTTAAGGAATTCATACTCAAGAAGAATGGAGTTGCAATGTGGAAAGATCTGATTCATAGAATAAGAGAAAGACAGAAGTCAGGGTACAAGACAAAGTTACCAACAAAGAAGGAACTTGTTGAGGATATGAAGCATTATTTGAAGAACTCAGCAAATTACTCAATGAATGATTTCAAGGGAAAGTCTTATGATATAATTGAAAAAGAATTCTGTGAAACTTATGCTATTTTGAATTCTCCAAGAAGAAGTGTCAAAACATGTAAGAAGAGGGAAGCAGAAACTATGGAATCAGATGTTGCTAAGAAACAAAAGTCTGATGAAGAAGGATTAACTAATGAGAAGATCAGAAGCATGATGGTGATCATTCCAGAGTCTTCTTACATTAAACCTTTGCAGGTAAAACATCCAATTATTGACTGGGAAGTGTTTACTGATGGAATAATGAAGGGATGGAAGATTATTAGACTTGGAGATATTTCTGAAAGATATAAGTTGTTTGAAGATTTACTCAAAGGCTTTGACAGAGAAGATCTAAATCAACTTTGGAGCTTAGTGAAAGAGAAATTCAGAGATATTGATCCTGTTGAAGATAAAGACAAAGAACTATGGGTTCAATTGAAGAGAATTTATGAACCAGATGGTGGAGAGTCGATATGGAGATTTCAAGCTCAAGTCAAGGACATCTCTTGGAATTTATTTGGAATATGTGGAGTACACAGAGTATCTACAAAGGATGGAATAGAGATATATATGCTGGTTGAAAAACATTATCCACTCAGACCAGGTGTTTTGACAATGATGGCATGTGTTAGACTGGAAGCTAATGAAGAGTCTGAGATGGCTGATATGCTAGTGGCGAAGATATTCAACCTTGCACAAGAAGTGAAAGCTAGATCTAAGAGATTTGCTTGATGGGTGTTTGAAAGAATTTTTAGCATTAAAGAAGAAGAAGCTTAATTTGAAGAAACTTAGTGATTTGGGTAGAAATCATAAGTTTAGGGGAGGATTGTTAGGAAATTAAGCTTAAGCAGTTAAGACTGTTGGAGGTAACAGTTAGGACTGTTGAAGGAAGAAGTTAAGACTGCTGAAGAGTGTTGAAGACATGAGCAGTTAAGACTGCTGAGTGAAGAAGTTAAGACGGTTTATGATTTATAGTATAAGTAGATAATTATGGAAAAGATATTGTGTATATCGTATAGAATTAGATTGATAGTTATCTTGTAAAGAAATCCTTGGTCTATAAAAGGATTGCCTAGGTTAAAGGTTAGAAACACACAATACGATAGAGTTCATACGTATTATTAAGATTCAAGGTTGTAAACCCTAGTGATAGGAGATCACTCGTATTATTATTCTAATAATATTGAATCGTTGAAGGTTATTATTCTGTGTTCTTTGTTTTATTCAAATCATACAAAACACATAAGGTCTTCTAAGTGCTAGCTAGTAAATTCCACGTGCTAGACTAAGCATAATTCTTAGTATCACATCTAACACAAGGAGTGTGTGTAGATCCGTTCAGAGCTTGTTCATCTGCTAAATCTTTTTTATGAAGTTTCCTTGCAACTTCTTCATCAAACTCTAGTTGTGCTTGAGTTTTTGGTTTTACTTTCTTGAGTCTTTCTTGTTCTTGTTCAGCTTCTTCAGATGTCATTGGCTTCTTTCCCTTTGCTGATCTTTTTCTTTCATACTCTGTCTCAGCAATATCTGAATGTGTCTCAGCAGTTTGTACGATTTCTTGTTCTATTTCAACCGTATGAACTGTTTCTTGTTCTATCTCACCCGTATGAACTGTTTCTTCTTTCTGAGTAGTTTCTTGTTGTTCCTGATCTTCAACATTCATATCAGCAACATTACCAAAACCTTCATCATGTTCACTAGTGCCTTCACCATGCCTCCCCTGAGTTTTAGAACTATCCCCCTTGCCTTTATCTGATATCCTCCCCTGTTTGGGAGAATCACCACCATCATCATCTGTATCATCTGAATAATCATCATCAGAAGAATCTTCATCCAGTATAGCTCTTGCCCTTTTCCTCCTTAGATGTTCTTCTAGCTTCTTCACCCTAACAGTTAGCTTGGTGTATACTTTGGCAAAATTTGCTTTATGAGACTTGAGCTCCTTCTCCAAAGATTCTACTTGAGCTGACAACTTGGTACAAAGAGCCATCAATTCTTTTTGTAAAGAACTGCCCTCATTACTTCTAACTGTGTGACCGGTTAGGAGCGGTGAATCATGGGGCAAGGATCCAGTTTCAACTCTAGTATGACTAGGTTTAGACCTTCTCCTATAAGTTGTGATGGTTGGGGGTGTTTGGGTATTTTCAGGATTTTGATTGAGTGTGTGATGGGGATCATATGGGTTTTCTGAACCTTCACTCAAATCAATTTGAAGCATTTCTGGAAATAGAGGTACTTCTACCCCTGAAAACAATCTACTTGCCATAGCCATGTTTTGAAAAACCTTTGATTGTAGGCTAGGTGTAGGAAAAGTTTCTTTGTGTTTCTTGAGCAAATTCTTTTTCTTATTCAGAAAAGTTTGAACAAATCTTGGATACATAAGAAACTTGGTTTTACTGTTAACATTTGATGCCATACTCTCAAAAATAAATTTTGAAAAATTAAAAACCTTGTTAGTTGACAGACAAATAAGAGCAATAGCAATATTGCTACTGAATTGCTCACATGCTGTCTTTTTGGGACTTAAGCAATGTAAGAGAGTATATATCAAAAATCTCCATTGTGGGGAGAAACATCCTTTTTGAAAAGTTAGTTTTTGGTTAGATGTATCATACCCCATTCTTGAAAGTTGTTCAAAAATTTCAGTGTTAAACATAGTGTTGATACCATCTGAATCTTGCAGCTTAAGATGTCTCCTAAGTGCAGACTCGGTAACAACAAAACGTATGCCATCCACTTTAGAATGAATTTCTAAGTCTCCATCTTCACTAGTCAAGACAGTTGCATTCTGCCAGAACTGTGTGATGTGAGAGACATATAGAGTAGGAGAGATAGTTAAAGCATACCTTATGTTAGAGTGGTTTAGAAAATCCACAATCTCATAAAATTTTGGTCCATCTCCTTCCTCTGTTTTCTCTAGAAAAGCGACTTGGTTGTGCGTCTTGACAAAATCCAAATTAGCCATGATGTTCTTAGTAAAGTTTGATTTTAACTATGGTGAATAATGAAGATTTAGGATAGAAAGTAGAAGATGAAAGTTAGATGAGATATTATTGAGAGAATTAGGATTTTTAATGTAACCGACTTAAAGAATATGGTAACTTTTATTTTAGAATATAATAGAATAAAAGTTAAAATATCTTGAAGAGGATCCCTCGAAAATCATAATTCAATCAGTAAAAATCGCAACAAACCGCCAACGGCTAGTTTTTAACCAAAAATTAATTACTGACACATCAGTTATAACGGCTAGATCAGCAGTAGAAACTTTGCACTAGCAGTACAAAGTTTACACTAGCAGTACAAACCATTTTCAAAATTTTCAAAGAATAGTATAAATTTATATGTTTTTGAAAAACAATTTCTATGCACATATAGTTTTTAGCAAACTATCAGCTATCAACGGATTTGATATGTCTTTACCAATAGCCGTTTGCTTTGTACTAGCCAACTCTTCACAGTTAGATATGGTGAGTTGAAACCATACAATTTTTTGGTAAATTGTCAATCATTAACGGATTTGATTAGTCTTTACCAAAAACCGTTTGCTCTGGACTAGTTGGTTCTTATGTGGGTTAGACATGGTGAACCAATAACCATTTGTTGTGTGCACAGATAACACACTGAGCTCCAAATCACCATTCAGTCCAAAACATAAAACACTTGTAATTCCTTGGTGCTTATCATCCATTCCTGCAATTGTTAGTCCACAAATAAGGAAACAAAGTGCAAAGCACTTGTCTCACAACATAACAAGCATATGACTAACTATGCACATAAAAAGAAAAGTTAATTTCCTTGTGGCACCCAAGCTATAACAGACTTAGGCTTGCCTCTAGCATCAACATAATTAAATCTTTTTAGAACTGTTGGAGTACCATTGGATGGAAGTGGTCTCCAAACCCATGATGCAGATGCATTAATACCACTACCCATATTTCCCTTAGCAGTGTTTTTAAAACTTCCATTGTTAACTGCTTGCCTAGCAGTATGACCTGCTGGGTTTGCAATTGCAACTTTAGGTTTCCAAACTTGTTTATGAATCACTGCATTGTTTTGAAATAGTCTTTTAACAGTTGTTGGTGCTGATTTAGAAAGAGTTTTTGCACCTTGAACTGTTTGTCTAGGGTAAAAAGGTCTATTTGGTTTGACAGTATGAACTGCTAATGTAGCAGTATTAACTGTTTGTCTAACAGTATTAACTGTTCTTAGTCCAGACCTTAACAGAACTGATCTAGGTATCAGTCTAGCATTTGTAGGGTGAGTGGGAGGTTTTACTGAGTTCACCCTTGGGGTTGAATACCTAGTTACCCTGTTGTTGCAATAAAATGCAAGATGGTCAAAGCTACCACATGTGAAACAAGCTTTCCTATAACAAACAAAATCATCACCTAGTTGGTGAGATTTGAGGCCATTCCAATTTCTTTGGTTACCTCTTGGCTTGTTTGTGGTTCTATACATTTCTGCATACCTAACTGTTGGTCTAAAAGGTTTTGCATTAGCTCTAGGCCTAACAGTCTCAGGTTTGACCACTTTGGGAACTTTTGGTTCCTCCACTTTAACACTAACAGGCTTAACCACAGCCTGATCATCCTCATCATCAGAAGTCCATTCCTCTATGGTTGGAGCATCTGAGTCCTTAGCTGAGGAAACCTTATCCTCAGAAAGTGAGGCATCACTTGCACTCTCATACACAGGTTTATCAACTACATTTTCCTTAGGTTGAGGACCATATTTAAGCTCAGGTAGTCCTGTGTGTTCTAGGTCAATGCCTGGGGGTGTTGGAATTCCCCTATAAGGAGGTGGAACTGACTTATAACCTAGGCCTGACTTAGCTTTATTGAGAATTTGACACTCAATTATCTTTTGAACTCCTTTTGATGTGTATTCTAGTGTGTCCACACTCATTTGAATGTTTTCCTTGGCTTTCTTAACCTGTTCCAGTTCATGTTTCAACACACTAATTTCATTTTCCCTAAACATCAAATCTCTCTTAAGTACAGCTACAGTATCACTAAAAGTAGACTCATTTTCCTTATAGTGAACTATCTGTTCTTCTAATACAGCCAAACCTCTCTTATGATTTGCTAAATTAAAAGCAGTCTGGTTTAGCTCTATTCTCTGATTTTCATACTGTTTTCTAAGTGTTTCTAATTCTTTTAATGCATCACATGATTTAGAACATTTAGAAATTTGTACCTCAGAGTCTGAGAAAGCCATAAGTGCCATCTCTGTTGATGCTTCTGCTTCCTCCTCTGCAATGTAGCTCCAATCAAACCCTAAGCCATCAATGGCAACCATAGCCTTTGAGCTTGAGTCTGTAACTTCCACAACCCTTGATTTGCTTCCAAATCCTCTACTCTTGCCATCCTGTTGTCTTGGCATTCTGCTGGCAACTCAAACATTCAATCTTTGACTTGTCATACCCAGCAACATCATTGCTGTTTATGATTATCTTCTTGCCAGTCTTCTTCAAGAATCTTCTAGCTCTCAAGCTGAGAAGAGAGAGCTGCCACTTGATATCCATCTCTTCAATGTCATCTTCATCAATCTCTTGAAGATCTCCATGAGTCAACATAGTACCATTGTGCTGTGTAGTAAGGAAAGCACAATAAGTGTCTTCAGTCAAAAGTCCATTAGTACTGCTAACAGTACCACTGTTAGAGTTAGCAGTACCAACTGCTCCAGCAACTTGAACTTCTTCTTCTGGATTAGAGGTACTGGGAGTTGACATAAAGGCCAAATTTCCAGAACTTGAGCTTGAACTTGATCCAGCAGACTTCTTCACTTCATGTTCTACTATCTTGAAGTTGCTATAGAGATTCATCAGACTCATAGAATCAATGTCTGGCTTATTCTTCCAGACAACCACATGCATAGCCCATTCTGATGGTAGACTCCTTAGGAATTTTGAGTTGAGATCTTCCTGAGGCATCTCAATTCCTAGAACAGCAAGTTGACTCACTAACTTTTGAAGCCTATTAAACATATGATCTAGTGACTCATTGCTTGTTGCTATGAAGTTCTCAAACTGTTGCTTGAGAAGGGTCTTCTGGGTTTTCTTGGTGGCTTCATTCCCACCATACCTTGCAACAATAGCTTCTAAAAGAGTTTTAGCACACTTGTATTTACTGAAGTTCAGTAATTGATCATTGGGGATTGTCATCAGCAGCATGCTCCTTGCTTTAACATCATTCTTGTGCTGAGCCTTCTCTTCAGTAGTCAATGGCTTGGTCTGCACCTTTGTTTCAGAGACACCCTCAACAACAGTTGTTGTAGTTGTGGGCTTAAAAGAATTTCCATCTTCTATTATCTCCCGTAACGTATAATCCTGCACTTGAAAGAATTGTTCAACTCTTAGTCACCACATATCGAACTCATTGGGTTTAAGCATTGGTAGCTTAGCAGCAATATTGGTTTGACTTGTAGTTGTCTCCATGTCCATCTTCTTCTTAAACAAATTCGTCTGGAACTTCTAAATCAAAGTATCAGCAACCTGTCTCTGATACCACTTGACCGGATCTACACACACACTCCTTGTGTTAGATAGATACTTTGAATAATGTTAGTCTAGCACGTGGAATTTACTAGCAAACACTCAGAAGATTTATTCGATGTGTTTTGTATGAACGAATGTAACAATGTGTATATGAACAAGAGACAAATAATTAACTTCAACGATTCAATATTATTAATTCAATAATACGAGTGATCTCCTATCACTAGGGTTTACAACCTTGAATCTTAGCAAAAACCATATATCTAGTTACGTACTCTATTCAATAACCTAGGCAATTTTTTTATAGACTAAGGATTCCTGTACAAGATAACTATCATCTATATAAGTAAGATATACACAAAATCTTTTCTATACTTATCTTCTATACGATTACAAAAATTATAAGCCGTACTAACTTTCTAATACCAACCGTACTAACTGACTTTGTACCGTTAGTATAATCTTCAATATCTTCCAGCAGTACTAACTCATATGCAACAGTTTCAACTGTTTACCTTAATTCCTAACACACTTGATAGTGCAGTTATAGATGCATGCTTCCTCACTAAACGGTCTCAGGAACTGTTAGAATACGTCATTGGCACAATTCCTAAGATTGATAACAAAAGAGATAGATTTGCTGCATCATCCTCTACTACTAAGAACAAGCACGTAACCTATGATGTACCACTGAGAACATCTGAACCCAGCACATCAAAACCGGAAAAACAAATGACAGTGAATCACACTAATGTTCCCATCGTTGCTTCTACAGGAGTAAACTGTGACACCAAAGCTAGCGGGTTAAAACCTAGTCGCAATGCAAGGAAAGATAGGACTGCGCCGGCTAAGAGTGTTCAGGAGAAGAAAGTAGAAGTCCACCCTAGGAACAATACGTTTGCTTTGAATAGAATGAATCGTGTTGATTCTAGTATTAGCTTTAAGCGTACTGTAATTAATTCGAATTCTAATGCTGTCTGCAAAACATGTAACGAATGTTTAATTTCTGGTAATCATGATGATTGTGTTGTGTCATTTTTTATGTCTCCTAAACGATCCCCTGTTAAGAATGTTAGGAAACCTGAAATGAATAAGCAAATTTGGAAAACAACAGGAAAAATGTTTGTCAATGTTGGTTATCAATGGAAGCCCACTGGAAGAAAATTCACTTTAGGAGATCAGTTCCCCTTAACTAGAATGACTAATCATAAGGTAGTGAATGTTAAGGAATTGAGGCCAACTGGTCGAATTTTCCCTATAGTGACACAATGCCCTGCAACTAGGTCAATTGCATTCACTTGTGAAGTTTCCACTGTGAATACCATAGCATCTATAATTCCTATAGTTCCAGAATTTGTATGTGCTAACCAAACGAACCCCAATTGCACGTGGTGATCCACCTTTTTCAGTTATCCATCATTGTTTGTTTTCAAATGCAGGTCGTACAAATCGTCCTTTAGTATTTGGACTTAGGCTGCTCAAAACATATGACCGGGGATCACTCACGGCTCAAGAATTTCGTGAAAAAGTTTATCGGGACAGTTAGATTGCATTCACTTGTGAAGTTTCCACTGTGAATACCATAGCATCTATAATTCCTATAGTTCCAGAATTTGTATGTGCTAACCAAACGAACCCCAATTGCACGTGGTGATCCACCTTTTTCAGTTATCCATCATTGTTTGTTTTCAAATGCAGGTCGTACAAATCGTCCTTTAGTATTTGGACTTAGGCTGCTCAAAACATATGACCGGGGATCACTCACGGCTCAAGAATTTCGTGAAAAAGTTTATCGGGACAGTTAGATTCGGGAACGACCATTTTGGGGCAATTATGGGTTATGGAGATTACGTATTTGCCGACAGTGTAATTTTCCAGGTATACTACGTGGAAGGACTAGGGCACAATTTGTTTTCTATTGGTCAATTTTGTGATTCCAATCTTAAAGTTGCTTTCAGAAAACACACATGTTTCGTCAGAGAGTTAGATGGTATTGATCTTCTTAAAGGCAGTCATGGCACCAATCTATACACCATCTCTATTGAAGAAATTATGAGGTCCTCTCCTATTTGCTTGCTTTCAAAGGCCTCAAAGACCAAATCTTGGCTTTGGCACCGTCGTTTAAATCACTTCAACTTCGGCACCATAAATGACATTTCTCGCAAGGATCTTGTACGAGGCATGCCCAGATTAAAGTTTGAGAAAGATCATCTTTGTTCTGCCTGTCCATACTTTATATGTGTTATATGTTATTGAATATGTTACAAGAAAGGAAGATAAGAAAGAGATAGGGCAGTGGTGTAGGGTTAAATAAAGTAGGTTTGATTTATTTCATGCCCGTGTATTCCGTGTCCCATTGAGCTCAAGTGTAAACGCGGTACCTTGGTTTGGCAAATCCAAAAATATATTTCTGGGAACGTTTTTATAAAAATGGTATAAAAACAAAGTTATTGATTCCGAAAATTAACTATAAAATTTACGCCATTACCAATGTGGTGTCGGTACACGTGTGGTGTCGTGTTTTTCAGAAAAGTGAGATGACTTCTCGGTTTTGTATATAAATTGCCAGTAAGTGTCAGGAAGTGATTACTTCACTTTTCTTGATAAAATTAAGTAGTTTGGATGATTATTGTACGCTACAACGTGCGAAATAACTTTCCGAAATAATCATGTAAGCTCATAAATGCTCAAATAAATTGTCAAATAATAATAAGTTAATTTTTATCATTAAAATAATGTTTTGAAAATTACGGGTGGTTACAGTCTACCCTCCTTAACGCGAAATCCATCCCGGATTTCAGTTTATGTTATCCGATAAATTGGTGTCTGGGAAGAGATATTGGTACTCACAACAGATTTGGGTCTTACTAGACGGTTTAATGGTTTCTCTTTGCTTGTGGGAGGGTACCCAGGTTGTCTGCCATTGGTTTTCCCTTTTTTGTGATTTGGTGAGTTAAAATGATTCCTGAAGTAGGTTTAATAGGATGGCAGTTCTAGTCATAGCTTCACGATATTTCACAACCCTGTTAGTGTGGGCACCTCAAATTTTCTCGGTCCTACTCCCAGCTATGGTCCATTTCCTAGTGGCACGAAGTTTCAACATGTTCTGATTTAGAGTGGTAAAATGGCATGATGACTAGTTTTCGAGGTTTGATCCGGAGTTGTGTGTTTTTCCTTCTCATAGGATTGGATAGAAATCTTGTTCAAAAACTTTATTTGAGTATGTCTTTATACGAATTTGACCAAAATAAGTTTCCAAGTATTACACATTTCCTTATCAGGGATTAATATATACGTAGGGTGACACTGTTTCAGAAGATTTACAAATTTTGTAAAACGGGTTCTTAATCATGGTGCGGTTAGGATAATTTTCACAAAAATTGACGTCTGACATTCCTTAACAAAAGTTTGATAAAGCTTGAGCAGAAGAATTTAACGCATCAAAATGAGTGTTTCAGAAGGATATCACTACGAGTTTTACGATTGTTATAACCGCAGTTTCAAAACAAGTCCTTAAAAGTGAAAAAGTCACGGAAAAGAGTGCTATCAGGTATGTATGTCTACACAAATTTTAGGTGCTTAAGGGCGAAGTCTAGTTGTTAAGGCTGAGTAGGATTCCATGTTTAATATTAGAAAAAGTTCATACACCTACGTATTCAGCTTACTTTGGCAGTACGTACCAAAAGACTGTATAAACTACTTTTTAATGGAGTAAATAGTTCTCAGGGTGGGTTCAGAATAGTTTATAAAACGATTTGTAAAACAGTTTATAGAGTAAAGGGGAAACAATTTATTATTTGCAAAATAATAGCAAACTGCAGTTTAGTTTGTAATATCGTAGTAAGGAAACAAATCGATTTATAAAATAGCTTGTGAAATGATTTGTAAAACAGAGTATAGAACAAGAACCATTCGTTGTTTACAAAATAGTTGTAAGGTCGAAATTTTGATTTCATAAAGTAGTAGTAAAACATTTGTAGGATGACCGCAAACGGTCGGTAGAAAAATCAAGGGCAGTTTGTAAATTAATGGAAAAACAGTTTATTATCCTATAAGAGGTTAGCAAAGATAACTGTATTCCCGAGGGACGAGAGAAAAATTAGGTGATTGTCCCAAGGAACGTGGTTCAGGTTACTCCTTAAGGTCTTAAAGTTTCTGTTGGGCGTAGAATCTCTGCCGAATGGGGAGTTTGGCAAGTTCAGAGTACGACCCTGGAGGAGGGTGTTTATTGCTACTAGAAATCAATTGGCTGTGTCAATAGTGTACTTAGTACTTAACGCGAAAGGTTCAACATTGGTTGAGTGTAAGGTTTGAGGTGGAGACGACTGTAACAAAACCACAACAAAACAAGGCCGAATAATAAATCCAAATCCGAAATGAGGTCCAAATTCAAACATAGCCAAAACCAATTCCAAACGTAGCCAAAATCAAATCCAAACACTCCAATAAGATCAAATGGCTTATTAAAATCTCGAGGAGTTACAAATAAGTAACTCGGATTCAAACGGTGCTAATCGGGTCTAACCCGACCCGATGCAAATTACGGTCAGACGGTGACAATCAGAAATTCCATATAAATGGAGAAGTATAGCGGTGCCGG
Source organism: Artemisia tridentata subsp. tridentata (assembly GCA_021014915.2). Classification (NCBI taxonomy): domain Eukaryota; kingdom Viridiplantae; phylum Streptophyta; class Magnoliopsida; order Asterales; family Asteraceae; genus Artemisia; species Artemisia tridentata. Next base: position 194,756,155 of record CP139508.1, on the reverse strand, counting down.
GTGTATTACGGTTCATAAGGTGTTGTGATGCCAGTGTGTTGTGTGTGGATGTGAATGTTCATGTTAGGCAATGATTATGTACACACACAGAAATTCTGAAACTTTCAGAAATCAAGTAGAAAAATCAATATGGACATAATTCTAGTATAACTACTCACAGTATCGCAAAATTTACCTCTGAGTCGGATATAGGTGATCAGGCTATGTCCCATGCCATGCCAAAAGCCTCCACAACTAGGCTATCGCCTTAAACCTGAATATACATGCTAAAAGTGTCAACACGAGGTTGGTGAGTTCATAGGTTTATGATAAAGCAGTAAAAATAATGTGAGTTCAATAGAGTTTTGTGACCATTGTGTCCCTCAAAATGTCGTGAAAATAAAGTTTACCTTAAAGTAAAATTAGAGATGTGGACCATGAGTAGGGTATGTGACCATTACAACGCATATAATGTCACACAAAATAAAATAGTCTATTACGCTAGCTCTAAGTTCATGCAACCGAAGCTTGACAGTGTGCATGCTCTAGAAGCACGTTAAACAAAGCCCTTGTAAGTGTATATCCTGTGACACTCGTGTTTTGACATGTTATACGCTCGCATTTGCCTATCCAGTCAAACCGAACGGGGGTGTGAACCCTAATAGATCTATTCAAACCGAACGGGGGTATGGCATTTGCGCTTCCCCGCAGGAATTGACGGTTCATGAGTTTGGGCATGTGGGATTCAGTGTCTTAGGCTAATTCTACGTAATAGTTTGAGAAACTTAAACATTATTGTGGTCCATAAATCGTTTTGCATGTTTCTCACCCCATAGTTGTAAAACAAGTATAAATAGAGTGGGGCTATAAACTCACATATAATATTCAATCACTTGTGTTCAGAGTAAGGTAAACAAGTGTGCAATAAATCATGTTTTCAAATAAGAACAAGCATTGAGTTTAATTAAAAATGAGCATGTATTCTCCCCCAAGACATTTATAAAACAAATAAAGGTAGGGGCCATGAACTCACCTCAGCATGAGGCGACGCAAAATATCACAATGGTCACAACTGGCATCAAGAGCAAAACACAACGGTATCAAGAGTACAGGCACAACGGTACCAGATCGGCACAGCCTAATACGTATATGGTTATCTTAGGATACGTCTCGTAAAGTAAAAGAGTTTTCAAAAGACAAGCGTCTTAGTTTTCGTGGATTACTCATATCAAAGTTTGTAAAAAGTTTAGTGTTAATGTTTCGTGTGGTGGTAAGAAAGCATAGACTCAAAATGTAACTCACGCCAAAGTATAATATATATCCAAATATATTATAAAAGAAGTAATAAAAGAATAGTCAATAAATACTGACGAGGACTCAAATATACACACGCCAAAAAGAATATAAAATTGACACAGTAGAGAAAGCACTGTCGAGAACTCAAGTCCAGAAAGAATGACATGAAGAAATGAAGAAATGGTCGACAAGGAAAATGTCAATAAAAGTAGGTCAATTAGTAAGTTTTGGCATTTACCCAATAATCCCCAATAGTTTGGAAAACGTCAATTAAGTTGGGAAATGTAATTTAAGTTTTATAAGAAAAATCAAATCATTATATCATTTAGCCAAAACGTTTACAGATTGATAAACTATAAGTTTCGGTTATTGTCGGGTTTTATAAGGATGAAAGGTTTTTGAAATATAAAATATAAGTTTAGAAAGTTTTATGAATTTCGGCACGTTGCGTCCATTTATACAACGTTTCCAAGTCAAGTGACCTTAATTTAAATATAAATTTTCTCAACTCAATATTTTCTGACAACTTCCAAGTCAACATTATATACGCTCGTTGTCCCAACACGTTTTCATCAATATCTTTTACCAATTTAAACATCCGGTTAGTTAAGTTTAACTAATACACTAGTTTTAGGTATATTAAATGTGTTTAATAGTGTAATACCTGGAAATTTTATATAATGAAAATATGTGGCTTCTTTAAACTTTAGGGCTAAAAGTAAATTAGATAAATCCTTAAAGGTGGTTTTTGTATTACAGTGAAGTAAATGGGTTAATTATATCTTCTCAAATTTGGAAGCAAATAACCATGAGTTGGTTATTTAAATGTGGCTTACGAGACTTTTAGAATTATACGGGATTTTTGCGAGATTTTCTGGCCCAAAATCATCTTTAAATAACACACAAACTCCTCATAATATAGGGCGTCTCTTTTGAAACACACATAAACCCTAGAGATAAGTGAGCAGCAGCAAGGAGATCAATATTGGGGCTGTACTTTTTTGATTTTCTGGGTTAGAGTGTCTCCATTGTCAAGCAAGATGAGCTTCTTAGGAATCAAGATATTATTTTGAGACCGTGTAAGAGTAGGCGCTTCCGCTGATATAAGGTAAATAAGAGGGTCTAACGCTCCAAAAAGGCGGGGTGTTACAGTTGGCATCAGAGACATAGGTTTAAGTGAATTAGGTGTTAGGAACCTAGTCTTAAACCATGATCGAGTATTTAAGTTGCAAAAACATTCGATATTTAGTGCCTTCTAGGCTCATTGAAGTTAAGGAGTAATAGCTGCATTTTGACAGGATATAGATGCCTTTATATAGATAGATACCCAAATTGAAATTTTGTCTTAATATATATCTAGTAATAGTTAAATACGTTGGCCTCTTAGATATCTTATTGACTTCAATTAATATGGGACAGAGAAATGGAAGGAAAGGTTGGCGGTGGTTCTAAGCTAAATCCAACAAAGAATCAAGATATGCCTGTTACCAAAGGGGAACTATGTAACGAGATCATAAGGATTGTGTCATAACACATGCCCACTATTCTGGCTAAAAGTCAAGAAAACTTTAGGAAGGCAGAAGAAACTAGGAAAGTTGCAGAAGAGGCTGAGAAAAAGAAAAAGGCAAATGAAGATGCGGAGAAGAGGAGAAAAGCAATGGAAGATAAGAGAGCTGTAGAGGAGCAGGAAAGGAAAAGGAAGGCCGAACAAGATAGGAAAAACACAGAAGATGCTGAGAGACTAAGAAATGAAGAAGCTGAAAGACAAAGAAATGAAGAAGCTCAGAGAGACGGGTGTAGCTACAAGTCCTTCTTAAACTGCAAACCGACTGAATTTCATGGAGATAGCGACCCTGTGATTGTCACCAACTGGTTAAAGGAGATAGAGGACATTTTTGAAATTAGTGAATGCTCACGTGGACAAAGGGTGAAGTATGCATCCCATTTGCTTAAAGGAGAAGCGCGACATTGGTGGAATATGATCAAGATCGCTCGTGGTAATGAAGTTGTAAGTGCTATGACATGGGAACAGTTTGAAGAGATGGTTATGGAAAATTATTGTCCCCAAGGATTGATGGATAAGCTTGAGGAGGAATTCTTGAAACTACAGCAGAATGATATGACAGTACCGAAATATACAGCAAAGTTTAATGAAAAGGCAAGATTTGCAAAATACCAGGTAGCTACTGAGGAAAGAAGAATCAAACGATACGTATGGGGTTTACGAGCTGGGATCAGGGGTCCAGTTCAACAAGCAAGACCCTCAACTTTCCAAGAAGCCGTGGAACTTGCCTTGATGGTTGAGAAAGAGAATAACCGTCAAATAGAAGAAGGAGGAGACAACAAAAGAAAGAGAGAAAATCGTGATGATGACATGAAAAAGATCAAAATAAGTGGTGAGAAAATGGAGAATGCAAGCGAGTATAAACCATGTACGATATGCAAAAAGACACACAAGGGGAAATGTTGGCACGAGGAATGTCATAATTGTGGGAAAGCGGGACATGCAACAAAGGACTGTAAAGCTGACTGGGTTTGTTTTAGATGTAAGAAACCGGGACACAAGATCGTTGATTGTCCTGAATGGAAGTCTCGATCCACAAGAGAAAGCAGGATATAGCGGCAACCGAGTGGAGTACAAAGATACTCAACCACTGAAGACAAAGGGAAGAGTTTTTCAACTGACTGCAGAGAATGCTCGGGACACTCCGCATAAGAAATAAGATAATAAAGAAGCATGTGACGTCTAGTAGTACCTTTTTGATTATTTTAGGATTTTGCATTTTGATGTGCTCGATTAAGTTGGTTTAGTTTCTAAGAAACCTTCAATGTTATGGTGGCAGCAAACATTTTTGGTAATATTTTACCTGCATAATAAAGCTCGGATGTTGACTAAACATGATGTTATGCCAAGGTACCCATGTCTTGTTTAGGTTAAATTTTGAGGACAAAATTTTTTTTTAGGGAGGAAGAATTGTAATACCTGGAAATTTTATATAATGAAAATATGTGGCATCTTTAAACTTTAGGGCTAAAAGTAAATTTGATAAATCCTTAAAGGTGGTTTTTGTATTACAATGAAGTAAATGGGTTAATTATATCTTCTCAAATTTGGAAGCAAATAACCATGAGTTGGTTATTTAAATGTGGCTTACGAGACTTTTAGAATTATACGGGATTTTTGCGAGATTTTCTGGCCCAAAATCATCTTTAAATAACACACAAACTCCTCATAATATAGGGCGTCTCTTTTGAAACACACATAAACCCTATAGATAAGTGAGCAGCAGCAAAGAGATCAATATTGGGGCTGTACTTTTTTGATTTTCTGGGTTAGAGTGTCTCCATTGTCAAGCAAGATGAGCTGCTTAGGAATCAAGATATTATTTTGAGACCGTGTAAGAGTAGGCGCTTCCGCTGATATAAGGTAAATAAGAGGGTCTAACGCTCCAAAAAGGCGGGGTGTTACAAATAGTTATCGGTCTTTATGACTCGTTAGTAGTACATTAATAATTTAGTCTAATGTTACGTTCATTAAATCAAGCCCACTATAAGTTCGTTAAACCCAAAATATTAAGTCCAATAAAGAGTCCAATAGTCCGATTTCAACCCAAGTCTTTTAGTCCGTTAACCGTTATATGTGTTTAATCCTTGTTAATACAAATATCGTCCTAAAAACGTTATTTATATTTTACGATCTTTGTTATATTTTGTTAATGACAATTATAAAGTTTATCTTTAGCAAAGCATAAATATAAGTTAAAGTCTTTTACATTTATAATAATAAGCTTCAAAAACACATCATAACATGCTACATGATCATTAGAATATACATAGGACATACATTTATACATTTACATGTTTACATTTTTATTCTTAAAATAGAAATTAGTACATGACATCATTGCATACATCATTTGGATATCTTTAGGATATCTTGAAGATTTAGTAAATATCTTGGAAAGATCTTCAAGCAAAGAATTGGATTGTGTAAGATCTTGGGAAGATTTGGAAAGATATTTAAAGATTGCCTGTCAGAGACTGGCGGAACCAAAGTGCATAAAGGGCGGACCCCTGGATTTGGATCCGCCAAATCCATGGACTGTGTGATCAGTTTGCCTATAAATAGCAAGCTGATCATTCATGTTCACCCATCACTCATATAGCATAAACTACATTATACATTCTTTCATACATTACTAACCCATTCATTCATTCATTTCATTTGTAGTGATCTTTCTTTTGTAGCAAAGAGATCAAGCATCACAAGCTTTAACACACTGTTACAAGACTTGTTAGTTTAGATACTGTGTGATTTATAGTTTATCACACATCATTGTTATACCAAACATTCAGTAGTGATCGGTTAGTGTTTTAGTCCTCAAAACACATAGAGTGTCGGGAGTGGTTGTACCCTTGTAAAGAACTCGGTATCTAGCTTAGTACCAGAAAAAGTGTAAGCGACGTTAGGTTGGTTCTACCTCAAACTAGAACTCGATATCTAGCTTTGTACCGGAAAAAGAGTAAGCGACGTGTAAAGGTTTTCTCCGCCTAGAAGGGAGCTTGTTTCTTAGTGAAGAAAAACTCTCGAGTTAGAGGCTCGAGGAGTGGAGTAGGGCAAGGAAGAGAGTCCTTGTAGACCGAACCACTATAAACATCCGTGTTGTGGTTTGATTGTTTATTTCCTTACTTGCTTTACTTATATTGTTTGATTATTTGCATTAAGTTGAAATCACGTTAAGTATTCAAAGCGAATTAATTTTAAAACGGTAAAAACTATTCAACCCCCCTTCTAGTTTTCCACAATTGGTATCAGAGCTACGTTACTCAAGATTTTCAAAATATATTGTATTTTAAAACTTGAAACGATCAATGGATTTTGAAAACTACAAAGAAGGACAATCTATGCAAAGACAACCACTATTTGAAGCAAATAGTTTTATATATTGGAAAAATCGCTTTGAAACTTATGTGATGTCAAAGGATATAGATCTATGGTACATCATTGTAGAAGGTGACCATAAAACTATAATTAAGGATATATCGAGCGGTCGGGATGAGGATATTTCTCTTACTCGTCACAGTGATGAGCAAAAGAAATTTATTGCCAAAAATAATGAAGCTAAAATGATGCTTTATAATGCTTTACCTAGGAAAGAATATGAAAGAGTATTTATGTGTAAAACCGCTAAAGATATTTGGCAATCCTTAATTATCACTCATCAAGGGAACTCACAAGTAAAGATAACAAAATTGATCTTCTTGTTCAACAATATGAATAATTTGTTATCCCTGAAGATGAGACCATTGATAGTGCATTTGCTAGGTTTAATACTATTGTTACTTCTCTTAAAGTACTTGACGATTCTTTTTCTAGTAAGAACTTTGTCAAGAAATTTCTTAGAGCACTTCATCCGAAGTGGAGAGCAAAGGTGACGGCCATTGAAGAATCCAATGATCTTTCAAGCATGCCACTTGATGAGCTCATAGGAAATCTCAAAGTTCATGAGATGGTAATGGAAAAAGATTCAGAGATAGTCAAAGGCAAAAGGAAAAGATCAAGTCCATTGCCTTAAAAGCTAGGGTAGAGTCAAGTGATGATGAAGAGTCTAGTTCAGATAGCGAAGACGAAGAGTATGCCATGGCCGTAAGAGATTTCAAGAAATTCTTCAAAAGACGAGGAAAGTTTGTTAGACAACCTCGAGAAGAAAAGAAATCCTTCCGGAAAGACCGTGATGATAAGAAAGGCAAAGTAGATAGGAAGTGCTTTAGGTGCAGGGATACTAGTCATCTAATAGGAGATTGTCCGAAGCCACCCAAGAACAAGACTCAAAGAGCCTTTGTTAGTGGTGCTTGGAGTGACAGTGAAGATGATGGCGAAGAGCCTAAGAATAATGAAGTTGCTCTTATGGCTCATGACTCTAACGAGGTACAATCTGACTCATCTTACTCCTCTATTGATGATGACACCTTAAAAATAGAATATAACAAACTGTGTGAAATTCCCCTAAAAATCATAAACAAAAATAAGTTTTTAAAAACCAAAAGGGAATTTTTGGAAAACGAAGTTTATTGGTTAAAAAAAATATATACGATTAGAAAAGGGTAAATATGTTAAAGAAACATGTGTTTCATATCAGGAACTTAAACTAGAACTAGAAACACTTAAGTCCACATAGGAAGAACTTATCAAACAAAATTCTAAATTTAAAAGGTTTGATAAAAACATTAGTTGTATAGATGATCTAATGAAAGTTCAAAAGTTGCCTCATGATAAAACTGGATTAGGCTTTATGAAACTAGGAGACTTAAGTAGCTTTAAGAAACAAACAGTGAAAGTACAAGAAACTGTTTCAACAAGTTCAGACACCCACGGATCTGACGGAACCAAAAATTTGGTTCCGCCAGTAGTGGCCAAAGGTTCCGCGGGAACTATTGCTGAACAGAATGTTTGTACTTCGGATCGTACTGAATTTGTTAAAGTCACAAGAAAACCTAGCACTAGTACAACTGTTAATAAACAAAAACCAGCAGTCACTATAGGAATAGGACAAGTTAAAAATGAATTTAGAACTAAAACGGTTCAACAGAGACCTAGGACGACTATTCCTAAACGCCCCTTTCCAAAGAGTAATTACAACTCACAGCACCATTATCAAAATAGTTGGAATCCAAACTTATCTAGAAGCTATCAAGGTCCCAACTACATGCCATGGAACCCATATCCACCATTTCCATACATGAATCAAGATAATGGAATGTTTAACCCAAATGGACCCATGAGATATTGGGGACCAAACGCTTGAGTTTTTCTTTAACTTAGGTATGCTTGAAAGTCTGGTTAGAACCGGACGAATGGATAAAAGATAGCGGGTGTTCAAGGCACATGACGGGAAACAAAAGCCTTTTCTCAACCTATCAAGTGTACGACAGAGGTAATGTTACGTTTGGTAGCAAGCTTAAAAGTAAAATCATTGGAAAATGTACAATCTCTCATGACTCTCTCACTATTGATGATGTTGCTCATGTAGATAACTTAGGTTTTAACTTGTTTAGTATTAGTCAACTATGCCGTAAAAAGTATGACGTCCTTTTCAGTGAAAACGGAAGTAAGATACTTAAAAATGGCATAACCGTAGGAAAAGGTGTTTTGAAGAATAACGTTTACGTTATGAAATTAGACAAAACATCTAAAGACAAACTTTGTCTCACCTCCTTAGACGACAACTCAACTCTATGGCATAGACGCTTAGGTCACGCCAATATGAGACTCATCCAATCTCTATCATCTAAGGAACTCGTTAGGAACCTACCCAAGTTAAAATACGACCAACACTTTTGTGATGCTTGCAAAATTAGGAAACAAATTCATAATAGCCATAAGGCTAAAAACATGGTGTCCACATCTAGGTGTCTAGAATTATTGCATATGGATTTGTTTAGTCCATCCGCTATACAAAGTTATGGAGGAAACTTCTATACTTTGGTAATAGTAGATGATTACTCTTGGTATACTTGGACTAAGTTTTTGAAAACTAAAAATGAAGCATTTGATAAATTTGAAATTCTAAGTAAGAAAATTCAAAATCAAATAGGAAATAGCATTGTGTTAATTAGAACCGACCACGGTCGTGAATTTGATAACGAAACCCAATTTGGAGCTTTTTGTGATGCTAATGGCATAATACATAATTTCTCGGCTCCTAGAACTCCTCAATCAAACGGTGTAGTAGAACGTAAAAATAGAACACTTCAAGAATTGAGTCGAACAATGCTAAATGAACAAAATATACCACAAAATTTTTGGTGTAATGTCGTTGACACCTCCACATACATCTTAAATAGAGTCTTAATTGGACCATTTTTTAATAAAACACCATATGAGCTTTATAGAGGCAAAAAGCCTACTTTAGGATATTTTAGAGTTTTTGGAAGCAAGTGCTTCATTTTAAACACTAAGGATTATCTCACCAAGTTTGACCCAAAGTCTTATGAAGGTGTATTCCTTGGATACTCACAAAATAGTAAAGCATACATTGTCTTGAACAAAGAAACCTCAAGAGTCGAGGAATCGTTGAACGTAACATTCGACGAAAGTCCACCTCCCTCTAAGACATCACCTTTGGTAGATGATGACTTAGTTGAAAGTCAAATGGTTGAAAACCAAGAAAATCTAGATAATGATAAAGAAGATGAACCTTTAAATAAGGAAATAGTCAATATCAAAGAATCTAGAAGTCATCCATTAGATAACGTCATAGGAGAAATTAATGAAAGAACCTTAAGATCAAGAGTTCAAAATCAAAGTAATTTCTTTTGTTTCATTTCAACAATTGAGCCCAAAAATATAAATAAGGCCATAAAAGATGAATCTTGGGTTATAGCAATGCAAGAAAAACTTAATCAATTTGTTAGAAATGACGTACGTTTGGACATTAGTCCCTCAACCTAAATGTCAAACCATAATTGGAACAAAATGGGTGTTTAGGAATAAAATGGATAAAAATGGCGTAGTGTCTAGAAACAAAGCTAGGCTAATCGCTCAAGAATACAATCAACAAGAAGGTATAGACTACGATGAAACATTTGCACCGGTAGCTAGGCTCGAATCAATTAGAATACTACTTGCATATGCATGTGCACATGACTTTAAACTTTTTCAAATGGATGTCAAAAGTGCATTTCTTAATGGTTTTATTAATGAGGAAGTGTACGTAGTACAACCTCCCGGCTTTGCCGACTTTGAAAAACCAAATCATGTCTATAAACTTAAAAAGGCTTTATACGGACTTAAGCAAGCACCAAAAGCATGGTATGATCGACTTAAGACTTTCCTAGTTGACCATAAGTATACCATGGGCCTAGTAGACAACACTCTTTTCACTAAGAAAAAGAGATCACATACAATCATAGTTCAAATATATGTGGATGACATCATATTCAGATCAACTTGTCAAGAGTTATGCGATGATTTCTCAAAAATCATGCATGACGAGTTTGAAATGAGTATGATGGGGGAACTAAACTTTTTCTTAGGACTCCAAATTAAACAATTAGAATATGGGATATTCTTCAACCAATCTAAGTACATCAAAGATATGCTTAAGAAATTTGGTCTTGAAGATTCCAAACCCATGAAAACACCCATGTCCTCCGAAACCAAACTCACTAAGGATGACGAAAGTGAATCCGTAGATAGCACTAAATATAGAGGAATGATTGGTAGTTTACTCTATCTTATGGCTAGTAGACCAATATCATGTTTAGTGTTTGTCTATGTGCACGCTTTCAAGAAGATCCTAAAACATCCCATCTTGAAGCCGTCAAACGAATATTTAGATATATTAAAGGTACTACACATTTAGGATTATGGTATCCCAAAGGAACGGGTGTAGTAACCATAGTGTATGCCGACTCAAACCATGCCGGTGACTATGTCGATAGAAAAAGTACAAGTGGGATTTGTACTTTTGTTGGACATTGTCTCACCTCATGGTTTGCTAAGAAACAAACGACCCTAGCAATATCAACAACTGAAGCCGAGTACGTGTCAGCAGGAAAAGCTTGCCAACAAGCTCTCTGGATGAAACAAGCTCTCGTCGACTATGGAATTCAACTCAACGACGTTCCTATTCTTTGCGACAACAAAGGAGCTATCGACCTTAGCAAGAATCCAGTTCAACACGCTAGAACCAAACACATAGAAATTCGTCACCACTTTCTTCGCGACAATGTTCAAAAAGAAAACATCTCAATCGAGAAAGTATCCTCAGAGGACAATATTGCCGATATTCTCAAAAAACCTCTTAAGAGAGTACCATTTAACTTTCTTAGACTTGGTTTAGGATTAATGGAACCAAATGTGTAGTTAAAACCTTAGCTTAACCAAACACGTCAAAACACAACCAATTGTCAAAGGGTTCTCATGGAATCAATCGACAACAAGCACAGACCCACTTTTTGGTTCCGCCAAATCCGTGGGTTCCTGAGTCAGTTTTTACTATATTAGACAAACACTCCTGTACTGTTTATCATACTCCCTAAAACACACAAGCTACACCAACTCGACCCATAGCAAACCAATCTTAGAATTTAGGTCATCCTCCACAACCAATTTGTGCTTTAAACCTCTCTGTAAGTATCCTAACTATATCTACGTTCCTTGATCTGAGTCTAGGATTTCTATTTCTTTCACAAAATCAAAACTTGGGGTTTATGCATATTTTTGTAAAATCATGAAGCATATTTCACTGAATTACATAACAAATCATATTTTCCATAGTTAGGAATTGCATCTCATAAGGCATTATCATAATTCATCAAAAACCCCATACTTGCAAAAATCTTCTCACGACTAGGAAAAATGGTTTTTGCACATTGTTCATACAAATAAAAACGTTATGTTTTAAACATCATTTGCATAATGTCTATTGAATGCTAAAGAGAATACATAACTAATATGTATTTTCGGGTACATTCAATCGAAGCTACATTAAAGTAGGAGCGTTTGGGTTATCTCTTGTTTTGTTGTAAAATTTGCATAAACAAAATTTCCATGCATCAAAAGGAGTCAAGATAACCGAACCTTCATATTGTCCCCATGTAGGCACACACTAGAAATTTATATATGTATTTTCGATAGTTTTAACTAAACTATATAATTTTAGTATCTAGGATAACATCATGCCTCCCGCAACATACTATGACCACAAAGACACCCTCAATTACCTACCCAAACACCATAAGACAAAAGGACTCACAAATGACCAAGTCAAGATTTTTAAGGCTTTAGAAAAACAATACGTTCACGAGGGTAGAACCGTAGACCCCTCATTCTTAGAAGGAACCAATATCCGTGAACAACTAGCCACCATCCAATTTGATTGTCTTCTAGACATAGATGAACCTATAGTTCCTAGATTTGTGCTAGAATTCTATGCTAGTGTTGTTCTTAGTTCAAACGACTATGGTCTCATGAGCATCCATTTCAAAGTCAACCAACATGAATTCACCATCCCTTTGAACCAATTCGCGGAAGTCTTAGGAATTCCGGGTCAAGGCACTTGCCTTTATTCCAACAAGTGGTCATTATCAATCCTAGATTCTCTCCATGATCGTATGCCTCCATACGACACTCCATTGACTTCTAAAGAGACTATCCTTGATCTTCTCTTTGTCCCTAGGAACTCCCACACTAGGACCAACCGAAAAGGTCATCAAGTAGATCGAGACCCGTTTGGCATGGAGCTAAACGAGCTTAAGCCTCAATTCAAAAAGTTGGAAGAGATTCTTCGAGCAAACGTGTTATGCACCATAGGAAATAGGGATCATCTAAATGCTAGCCTTTGCTACATGCTCTATTGTGTGTCCACCCATCAACCCTTCAACTTAGCTTACAATGTCGCCAAGAGAATGGCCGACATTCCGGTGTTGGGAACCACTGCCATGCCTTACGGGATGCTTCTCACCCGTCTCTTTAGAGCTTTTTCACCCATTCCTCCTAATGCTAGAGGTTTCCTTCCGGACTACTCTCACATTCCCCATACCTTTGTACCTCTAAGTGATCATAGAGTAGCGGTGTCAAAAGGAAAACGTGCTCATCCTCCAACCTCATCATCATCATCATCATCATCAGTTAGTGAGGATGATGGTTTGCCCAATTCTAGGATTCCTCCTCCGGAATACATGAGCCAACTTCCACCTATTGAGAACCAATTTGAGGAATTCAGACAAACAAGAGGAATGATGAAGAACATTGGGCTTTGGATAATGAAGCTCAACAAGAAAATCAACAAGTAGTGAGGAAATAGGGAGTGTTTGGTATAAACAATTTCAAACAATGATGTGGTGAATTGTTATGTTTTTTAGGATATTATGTTGGTATTAAACATCTATGTGAACTAACTTGACAATGCAGGATGATAACACTTGATGTTATCAATTTTCCGTGTTTAAGCCACTGTTTGGATTAACTTCCATATATGGTAAGTTCAAAATCGTCCGTTTGATCTATGTGTTATCATGTGTTAGAACCTGTGTTTTTGTTTTTAGTCAACCACAACTAATTAATTACATATGATTTAGGATAATTTTCGGGATTTCAACGGGTTTCGGGTAGTTAGAAATCGCCTTTGTAAAGATTTTTCGATCGACGGATATGGCGAAACCAAAATCCGGGTTCCGTCTGTTGAAATTTTTGGCTCCGCCGAATTAAGCCCAACGGATTCCGCAGAACCAAAATTTTGGGTCCGCATTCGTTATCGATTGGCTCCGCCAACCAACAATAACATTTTTTTTTTAATTTCCCATCTAATCCCGCACCTTAGATCATTGATTCTAGTTCTTATGATTATTCTACTGATATTTAAGCACATTAGGATCATCTTAGCAAACTTAGAACTATAGGAACATAATTTCCCACCGAAATTTGAAAATTCAAATTTCCACACAAGTTACCTTTCTGTAACAAACAAGGAACACTCAAATTGGTTCCTTGCAATCCGTGAATCAATCAAATCACTAGATTTCCACTCACCCTTGCATTTACTGCATATCTTCATACTCCTACTCAATTCCATCTCTATGGATTGACTTTGATAATATGAAAAACTTCTTTTTCTTGTTCCAAGTCATTGGAAACCAACATCTCTTTATGAATCAACATCCAAACACACTCTTCCATAAAACTTAGAGCCTATAAATTAGAAGCTTTAGATAATCACAATTCACACCTTCACCATCATTTCTTCCTCACAATGTCTAACTCAAACAACTTCTCAACATCCAGACCACACAGAAGGACAGCAAGAATAAGTGTCAGACCATGCTGTTTCATAAATCCCAACTTAACTCCAACACCACCTCATATCATCGTCACCACTTCACCATCTACCATAACACCCGTGGTTGCCACGCCACCACCCGCACCATCTCATGTAACGAGATCACCATCACCTCCTCATTCACCCAACCTTTAATCCTTTGATTTATTTGCCACACTCCAAGCCATTGATGAGTCAATGTGGATCAACAAACCACAAACTCAAGGCGAAGTTAATGAGGAAGTTCATCCTCTCTATGATGCAAAGGATTTACAATCCACATTACTTGCCTCCATCATATCTCCACCAAATCAAAATACACAATGAAATGCGGTTCATTTTGAACCACATCCTAGAGCGCCTAAATGCTCTTTCCCATCCTCTACAATAGACGTTAGGATCTTCTCTATTTTTTTTCTATTCCAGGACTTTTAGGATCTCTAGTTTAAGTTATTTTTCATTTTGTAACACCTTAATTTATGACTTTGGTCACAAATAATTTTCAATGGAAGGATGTTGTGTTAATGCTTGTGTGTGATCAATAATTGCGCATTACATTTGGTTGGATTGAATTACTAACACATACATCATTATATGGTTGGTATTGACTTTATTTGCCTTTGTGCTTGGTTTGAACAAAGTGTACTTAGTTGACTTTTTTAGTCAAACGAGTTGAACTACAATGCTTGGTTGAACCTTTACATATGCATCATATTACTTGGTTGGCTTGAATCATATACAACTAACCTTTGTTTTGTAGCATTTTCTCATCCTTGAATCATATACGTTGGTACCCTAGCAACGAGGAGTATTGATCAAGGGGGAGCATATCATGTACTAATCCTTGTTTTGTAGCATTCATAATCATTGCATCATATACGTTGGTACCCTAGCAATGGGGAGTATTGATCAAGGGAGAGCATATCATGTCCTAATCTTTGTTTTGTAGCATTTATAATCCTTGCATCATATACGTTGGCACCCTAGCAAAGGGGAGTATTGATCAAGGGGGAGCATATCATACACTAACTATTGTTTTTGTAGGATCATTCATGCATCATAAACTTGGCACTCCAATTAGGGGGAGTATTATCCAAGGGGGAGCTTTTAAGTTCTCAAAATCCATGCATCATACTTGGTACTCCAAATTAGGGGGAGTAATCACCAAGGCCATTCATCGCGTTCCGCTGTGCATGTCTTCTTTTTGTTTCGACAAAAAGGGGGAGATTAGGTTAAACTCATACATCATGCATTTCTTACATGTTTTTATGCCAAAATTGATTTCAAAATTTGCTTAAAACTAGTTTTAATCTATATTTTTAAAAGACTTACACTTTACTTATTACATTGTTTAAAAATAAACTTTATGTTTTGTCATCAACAAAAAGGGGGAGATTGTTAATACAAATATCGTCCTAAAAACGTTATTTATATTTTACGATCTTTGCTATATTTTGTTAATGACAATTATAAAGTTTATCTTTAGCAAGGCATAAATATAAGTTAAAGTCTTTTACATTTATAGTAATAAGCTTTAAAAACACATCATAACATGCTACATGATCATTAGAATATACATAGGAGTATAGGACATACATATATACATTTACATGTTTACATTTTTATTCTTAAAATAGAAATTAGTACATGACATCATTGCATACATCATTTGGATATCTTTAGGATATCTTGAAGATTTAGTAAATATCTTGGAAAGATCTTCAAGCAAAGAATTGGATTGTGTAAGATCTTGGCAAGATTTGAAAAGATATGTAAAGATTGCCTGTCAGAGACTGGCGGAACCAAAGTGCATAAGGGGCGGACCCCTGGATTTGGATCCGCCAAATCTGTGGACTGTGTGATCAGTTTGCCTATAAATAGCAAGCTGATCATTCATGTTCACCCATCACTCATATAGCAAAAACTACATTATACATTCTTTCATATATTACTAACCCATTCATTCATTCATTTCATTTGTAGTGATCTTTCTTTTGTAGCAAAGAGATCAAGCATCACAAGCTTCAACACACTGTTGCAAGACTTGTTAGTTTAAATACTGTGTGATTTGTAGTTTATCACACATCATTTTTATACCAAACATTGAGTCGTGATCGGTTAGTGTTTTAGTCCTCAAAACACATAGAGTGTCGGGAGTGTTTGTATCCTTGTAAAGAACTCGGTATCTAGCTTAGTACCGGAAAAAGTGTAAGCGACGTTAGGTTGGTTCTACCTCAAACTAGAACTCGGTATCTAGCTTTGTACCGGAAAAAGAGTAAGCGACGTGTAAAGGTTTTCTCCGCCTAGAAGGGAGCTTGTTTCTTAGTGAAGAAAAACTCTCGAGTTAGAGGCTCGAGGAGTGGAGTAGGGCAAGGAAGAGAGTCCTTGTAGACTGAACCACTATAAACATCCGTGTTGTGGTTTGATTGTTTCTTTCCTTACTTGTTTTACTTATATTGTTTGATTATTTGCATTAAGTTGAAATCACGTTAAGTATTCAAAGCGAATTAATTTTAAAACGGTAAAAACTATTCAACCCCCTTCTAGTTTTCCACAATCCGTATTATATATATAACCCGATCCAAGTGACAATTCAAAATGTATTCGTAACTAACCAATGACCAATACATCAACATAAACGAAATAAGTTAGTCCGAGAGATGCGATTTTCGTAAAATATTAAACATGAGTATATAACAGAAATAATTTAACCAACTCTAAACTCAAAATCCGAATCAAATCTCATTGGGCTTCGGCCTGTTTTGTAAACACATCGCACCCTTCATTAGGCTTAAGGCCCAATGCCTATTTATACACAAACACGCAATACTTTCATATATCTGCTAACAATCAAACACGCCTCTCGGTTGTGTGATCCAAATCAAAACAACAAAACCAAAACATCCCTTTGCGCACCCGTTGACTCGAAACCAAATAAACAAACTAACACACCCTCTCGGGTGTTTTTGACTCGATACAAAAACAACACCCAGTGTGGGTTTCTACTGAACCGAGAACATAACACCCTTAACGAGTTTATCCTTTGTACCAAACCAAAACCACAACAAAATAAATTGTATTATCAACATATTAATCTGAACATATAACAACTAAGCAAATCCACAACCCAACCGAGACCAAAACCGAGCATAACACGCCCTAGGTGGTGTCTCGTTAGACCAAATAAAGCAAAACAAACGCGCTCTCTTGAGTTTCATTAAATCATAAAAAAAAAATGAATAACAAATAAGCTCCTGAGCTTATTAACAATCCTGAATAAGTTAAACATGAAAATAAGCAAATCCAAGATCAAATCCGAGGCCAAACCGTGACCCAAATGGGTTTGACCCGAATCCTTACGTGGGTTTAATACCCGGCCCGACACTATCAATAATCACCATTTTACCACACAAAATCAAGTTAAAAACGTTTTAAATCTTAATTTAATCCACGAAAAACTTACCAATTTATTTGTATTCGGTTTTTATAACAGAAATTAACGAAATAATTTTTGGTGTGTCGACATACCAGTTCACGAGAGAAAAGAGAGGTGAGGTGATGGAGAGGATGAGACACGAACACAATCGCGAATAACCCATGACCAAACGACACCCAAGCCTTCGAGCCTTGATCTCTTTCGTCAAAGGGGCGGCGGTGTACGGTTGATTGGCGCGGCGGCTAGTGGTGGCATAGGTGGTGGCGGCTGGAAACCCTAGAGGGGGATGTAAGTGTGTGATGAGATTTGAGTTGGAGACCTGTGATGCCCCTTGGTCTTCGAGTGGGATTAAAAGACAACAAAGTAGAAACTTTACGACCTGCTTTTGAGGTCAATGTCTTGTGAAGAGATGAATCCAGCTGCAGTCTCTTTCCATTGAAGAAATTTGAGATGATCTCGTGATCTTGTTTGGGAAGAAAAGAAAGAAGAGCAGAGATTTAAAACCTTGGATAATGAGAAAGGAAGATAAGAAAGAGATAGGGCAGTGGTGTGGGGTTAAATAAAGTAGGTTTGATTTATTTCATGCCCGTGTATTCCGTGTCCCGTTGAGCTTAAGTGTAAACGCGGTACCTTGGTTTGGTAAATCCAAAAATATATTTCTGGGAACGTTTTTATAAAAATGGTATAAAAACAAAGTTATTGATTCCGAAAATTAACTATAAAATTTACGCCATTACCAATGTGGTGTCGGTACGCGTGTGGTGTCGTGTTTTTCAGAAAAGTGAGATGATTTCTCGGTTTTGTATATAAATTGCCAGTAAGTGTCAGGAAGTGATTACTTCACTTTTCTTGATAAAATTAAGTAGTTTGGAGGATTACTGTATGCTACAGCGTGCGAAATAACTTTCCGAAATAATCATGTAAGCTCAAAAATGCTCAAATAAATTGTCAAATAATAGTAATTTTTATCATTAAAATAATGTTTGAAAAATTACGGGTGGTTACAAGCGCTGACTTCACCGTTTCCACAGATTGTTTATCACCATAAGTAATGATCATAAGATCGTCCGCAAAACATAAATGGGATAGCTTAATTTTACTACATCTCCAGTGAAACTTAAAACTGTCATTCTCTTCAATCTTTCTATTCACCATAAGAGACAGGACCTTTATTAGTAACGTAAAAATGTACGGGGATAAAGGATCACCCTGTCGTAATCCCCTCATGCCTTAAAATACTCATAATGATTGTCATTAACACTTATGGTAAAGGAAAGAGATGAAACACACTTCATAATCCATCTAACCATATCTTTATGGAATCCAAAATTAACCAAACACTATCTTAAGAACCCCCAATCAACACTATCGTAAGCCTTTTGTATGTCAATTTTGAACGCCACTTTTGGAGGACCTCTGTTCCTATGATAGTTCCTCATAAGTTCTTGCGTCAATAAAATATTGTCACTGATTCGTTGAGAGGGAATGAAAGCACTCTGACATCATTAACAAGAGAATTAAGCACCTCCTTCAGTCTATTAGCAATAATACACTTATGCAAAATGTTACAGCAGGAAATGGGCCTAAAATCAGCGACACACTTTGGACTTTGAGACTTAGGAACCAAGGCAATAATAGTAGCGTTAACTTCCTTAAGCAATTTCCTATTAGAAAAGAAGTCTTTGATAGCTTGACAGACATCAGGACCAACAACAGACCAGGAAGCTTTGAAAAACTTCGAAGAAAATCCATCCAGACCAGGCGCATTATCATCTTCCATGCTAAACAAAGCGGCTTTTATTTCTTCATCAGTTACCGGTCTAATGTATAAATAACTTTATAACAATTTCAGTAATAACGGCTATAATCGTTATTCGATATCATATGAAGTATATAACAAAATATATTTACATCAATATCCCACATAAAATCCAAGTTATATATTTTATTTTTTTTATAGGCTTACGTACTTTAAACCGGTTTACGGGTGACCTGTTTAATAATTGTTCAACCCAAACGCGACCCGTTTGTTAAAATAGGTTGTTGACCCAAACTTGTTTATCCTTAACTTAGTCCCGTTTAACTTCGTTTCGGGTTCGTGTCTATTATCATGTTGTGTCGAGAATTGCCTTCCTAATAAAAATGTTGGATCGATATACTCTGACCAAACTAACTTGTAGCTTGTCTAAGGGTTTAGCAACCTTGAATAAATCCAAAACTACTAATATTGAAACGCTGATATACTTTGTTAAGTATACGGAATCTACTTCATCAAAGCTAAGAAGAATTAACACAAAACTTTGATTATATTAAACCTTGAACCTGCTTACTTTACACAGATTCACTAACAAACTCTAAACACTAATACTCTAATAATCGACTAATACTTTTCTCTAAAATCTCTTATGAACTTGTACGTCTAATGCCAACCTAGGGATCCTTTTATAGGCACAAGGAAAACCCTAGTCGGTTTACAATACTTGAACGACAAGTAATTCTAATTATAGTCTAATAATAACTCTAAAAATATTCTAGAATTACACATTAATCCTTAAACGTATTTGCATATCAGTCCTTTATCTTTAGCAGTACTTTGACTTCTTTAGAACATGATCAGTACTTTGACTTCTTATCGAGCAGTACTTTGACTTTCTTCATGTAGCAGTACTTTGTAGCCCAACAATCCTCCCCTAACTTGAATTCCACTTGCTTGATTTCAAGTTCCTTTGTATTTCTTTAACTTCAACATCTTTATCTTCAAGGAAAGACTATCATTAACTTCTGTCTCATGTTTGTTTTATCATCATCAAAGTAATCATTAACTGCAATCTTTATCAGCAACAGATCTTTTCAGCAACACATCTTTTCAGCAACTCAGCATCATATTGGCAATAGGTACATCAGATCTTAAAAGTTTCATACTATTCTCATCACTTCCAGGTGTGTTAACTCCTGTGAGAGGTGAATCATTGAAAACTTAATGGATTTTGATGTCTCTTTACCAAAGCCATTAACTCTGGAGTAGCCAATGTTTAGGTTTAAGAACCATGGTACATTGATAACCATATGATTTTTAGCAAATCATCAGCTATCAATGGATTTGATTAGTCTTTACCAATAGCCTTTTGCTTTTGGACTAGCTAGTTCTTTTAGTACAATCACTACCATGGTGAACTAATTACCATACAATGGTTTTCCACAACCTTTACCACAAAGCCATTATCTTGTGGGCTAGCCAACTCTTCACTAACATAGATATGGTGAGTTGATGACCATACAATTTTTAGTAAATTGTCAACTAAAAATGGATTTGATAATCACATCAGAGCCGTACCCTCATGATGAGTCAAACTCTTTCTTGTTTACTTAAACATGGTGAGTTGAATACCATTTGTTGCTGTTTAAATCTTTGTGCTTCAAAATGTTTTTGCACTTTTCAAAAATCACTGATTTTATCAAAAAACTTTACTGGTTTCATGCTGCAAGCAATACTTTGAGAAAGTACTTTTGTCAAGCAGTACTTTTAAATAAAGTACTTATTTTTCAAAAGATTTATATTATAAATATCATACCAGTTGTTATGCATCAATCTTCAGCTAGCATTGTCCTTTTGATGAACAATCCAATCACCATCAATGCAGTTTCACTATCTTCTTCCACTTCCATGCCATAATCTAACATTCTGATCATCAGATCTCTAGTAAGTGGATATCTTTGCTCTGCTAGCATGTGGATCATCGTTCCATCTTCTAGCTCCAAAACATGTATTCCCACTGATTTAAAGAACCTCCATCTGTTAATTTCCCAATCCTCTTGATTTTCCTAGAGAGCACTATCACTTGTCTCTTCTGTTTCCCAGATGGTTGTGAGATCTCCTACCAGAACCAAACCCACTCCTTGTGGTGGAATATGTTCAAAATAAGTCTGCACTTGTAGATATAGCTGAAGTAAATCCTCTCTGTCTATCAGATGTAAAATATCCCATAATAAGTTGAACACTCTAAAACTTCCATCTTGTCTATGAAATATCAAGTAGTCCCCTTCTTGTGAATCTACAACTGAGAATGTAGAAATCTTGGACTTCTTATCTGCAACTTCTTTTGATTTTGGATGCTCAAAGTCAACAACTCTCAAGTAGTTTCTTAGCTCATCAGCTGTGTCTACTCTTAATTCAATAGAATCCTTGAGCTTCTTTGATGACTGTTCATCAGTTGTTGTTCTTTTCCTCTTTGAGCTTCTTGTAACAACTCTTTCTTTTCTGCTATCTTCAAGCTTCTTATCTTCAAAAGAAATAATGCTTGCAAGATCTTTTTCTACAGCTTCCCTAACAGCATCATACAAATCCTTCATCTCTGTATGTGTCAATTTCACCAAACCTGTATATCCTCTACCTTTGAGATAAGCCATCATAGAATTTCTTTCTTGAGCTTTACTTTGTGGCTTTCTAGGTTTGATAAGTTTCCTTGACTCTTCAGCATCTAATTCAGCCTGTAATTTCCTTGCAGCTTCCTCATTTTTAGCATCCTGAATAGCTCTTAGTTCTTTCAAGGTAAGCTTCTTCTTCTTAGTTTCTACCATGATCCCTTTACCTTTGTCTTTTGGATCTAACTCCTGGGTAGGTTGAGAAGAAGTATGAGGTTGTTGTTCAACATCAAGAATACTTATACCTCTTGGTCTAGCCATATTCAACATGATGTCAGCAATAGTCTCATCATCACTATCAGTATGTTTTCTAACTTCTTCTTCCTGTTGAACTGGATTGGAAGGGCCAACTTCTTCTTGAACTTGATTTGAGGGACCAACATCTTCTTCAAAATCCAAAGTCCTTGGTGTAATAGTTCCTTGATGAGCAGTACCTTGAAGAGCAGTACTTTCAACATCAGTTCCTTCCAAATCCACTTCTTCAGTATCACCACTTTTTACTTCAACAGTAGCATCTTCAATGTTGATCTGCTCTGTTTCATCACTTTTCCTCTCAACAGTATCTTCATGAGGAATATCTTCAAGTGGTGTATCATCATAAAGCCGAGTATCTTGATTGAACTCAGTATCTTCATTGAACTCAGTATCTTCATTCAAATTCTCTAAATTCCTCCCCAATTGGAATGAAGATTGCTTGTTGATCTTTCTTTTCTTTGACTTAGACTTCTTTGAGTATTGACCAGTCTTCTTCTGTGACTTTACCCACAACCTGTGTTGCTTTACTAATGGCCAAACAAACCTCTTTAATCGTCTGAACTTTCTTGTCAAATCCAATATCTGATCAGCTTGATCATCAGTGATCTTCTTGAGCCTCCTTAATTCCCTTGAAAGCTCATAGTTGGTCAAGACATCCTCAACAACTTCCTCATCTTCCTCAGATGTTTGATGCCTATCTGTGGAAGCAGAAACATTGGGAGTTGGTGATGGAGTCACATCTTGAGGTGAATTCTCCTGAGCAGCACTTTGTGGAGATGAAACAGTATGTTGAGAAGCAGTATGTTGAGAAGCACTATCTTCTCTTGAAGCTGGTTGCTCATTAATTGCTGATGCAGAGGATTCCTCTTGCTCTTGTTCTTGCTCTTGCTCTTGCTCTTGCTCTTGCTCTGCATCCCTAACTGCTTGTGCAACTTCCAATATATGGGCTGTCAAAGGTGTATTTCTCCCAGAGAACTTGATACTCTTCTTAGTAATGAATGTAAACACCTTTGGTGGAAGTGTGACGGTAGGTAGAAAACTTTGAGGTTTAGAAATACCCTCAAGTTGTTTGTTTAAGAATACCTGAATAAACCTTGGGTACATCAAGAATGGTGAACCATTAGTGATGTGGGAGAGCATTCCATCAAAAATCATCCTTGAAAAGTTGAAAGGACGATGTGTAGCTAAACCCACCAATGCAGAAGCAATGTTTTGACCAAACTGCTCCCATGAAGTACTCTTAGGACTCAAGCAGTGAAGTAGAACATGTATGAGATATTTCCAATGCGGACTAAATAATGGCTTCTGAAAAGTAAGTATGGTGAGATCACCTTCATACCCAATATCCCTGAGAGTATCCCAAAGCTCTTGTCTTTCAAAACGAATAGCACTCCCTGCATCATTAAACTGCAAATCTTCCCTAATTGAAGATTCAGTAATCCTAATTGCTCGACCAGCAACCTTAGCTCGAATAAAAGGAACACCATCTTGTTCATCAGACTTAGCAGTAGACCAAAACTGTTGAATCCATGGTCCAATTACATCAGGGTTTACCAAAATAGCATAATTGATTGATGACCCAGTCAAGAAATCAATTATCGCATGAAAATCAACATTCTTTGCCGTTTTATCCAAGTTCGCGACCACGTTATGCTTAGAACAGAAATCACGGTTAGCCATTAATTGTGAAGAGGGAAAGAATGTGTTAAGCGAAGGTAAATTGCGATTAGAATCGTAGATACCGAATGAATAAATGGATGGATAAGAATAAAGTGAAGAGTGAAAATCGGTATAATGGGATAGGGTAAATATGGGTAAGATTTAAAAAATCAAAGCCTAATTAATAGTGTTACCGTTGTATTTGGCTTTTACCTCCTCCCGAATGAATTAATTAACTGTAACCCCACAATTTTGACCGTTGGAATAGTACTTCCACGTAAGCAGTACGTCCCACATAACCAGTACTCTTCAAAGCAGTACGTTGAAGCAGTACTTTGCTGGACCAGTACTTTGTATGGAAAATCAGTACTTTCCATCGTCTTATCCACAATCAATACTTCAAAATAATCCAAATAAACTTCAAACTAATCCAAGAACTTATATGATGGCGCATGCATAAGTTCTAACTAATAACTATGTTGCCTCCCCTCAAATACAACATAGGTTCTAAACTAAGCTAAAATACGAAAAACCAATACTTTCAATAAGGAGTGTAAGAAAGTATACTAACTAATACTAAAGCCTCCCCTCAAATGTAGCCTAGTAGTTAATCATCCCAATGCTCACAACTAAGTGGTTGAACCTTGAAACATCAAATCCCTTTGTGAGTAGATCAGCTACATTGTCATCTGTGTGAACCTTGACCACATTTATAAGCCTGTGCTCATAACAATCTCGAATGAAGTGATGCCTAATCTGAATATGCTTGGTCTTGGAGTGATAAACTGGATTCTTCACAATACAGATGGTACTCTCATTATCAATGTTGATAGGAGTATTCTTGAAGTTGTATCCATAATCCAAGAGTTTATTCTGCATCCACAAAACTTGTCCACAACAGCTTGCAGCAGCAACATATTCTGCTTCAGTAGAGGAGGTTGCTGCAATTGTTTGCTTCTTACATTGCCATGAGACTAATCTTCTTCCAAGATATTGACATCCACCAGAGGTTGATCTTCTATCATAATTATCTCCTGCATAATCACTATCTGAAAAAGCTTCCAAGTGAAAAGGTGACTCCTTAGGATACCATAATCCTAACTTTGGTTGATGCTTGAGATATCAAAAAATCCTCTTGACTGCATACATATGTGAAACCTTGGGTGTAACCTGATATCTTGCACACAAGCATACAGCAAACATGATGTCAGGTCTTGATGCAGTTAAGTACATAAGACAACCAATCATAGATCTGTAAAGCTTCACATCCACAGCTTGTCCATCTTCATCCTTGCCTAATGGTTTATTGTTGTCAATGGGTGTGGTGGCAAGCTTGACAGTTGGAAGGTCAAATCTTTTAAGTATGTCTTCAACATACTTTTCTTGATTAATGAAGATTCCATCTCTTGTTTGTCTAACTTGAAGCCCCAAAAAGAAAGTTAATTCTCCCATAGAACTCATTTGAAACTCCCGCTGCATAAGTTCTTCAAATTCTTTCACCATAGTCTTCTTCGTGGCTCCAAAGATAATATCATCCACATAGACTTGGACTAACATAATGTCCTTCTTATCTCTTTTGATAAACAAAGTCTTATCAATTGCTCCTCTCCTGTAACCATGTTGTAATAGAAAGTTAGAGAGTCTCTCATACCAAGCTCTGGGAGCTTGATGAAGGCCATACAGTGCCTTGATCACTTTGTAGACTTTGTTTGGGTGTGTAGGATCTTCAAAACTAGGAGGTTGTTTAACATAAACTTCCTCAGAAATTGTGCCATAAAGGAAGGCACTTTTTACATCCATTTGGTAGACAGGAAATCCCATGTATGATGCAAAGGCAAGAAATAACCTTATTTCCTCTATTCTTGCAACAGGAGCAAACACTTCATCATAGTCCACTCCTTCTTCTTGGCGATATCCTTGTGCAACCAATCTAGCTTTATTTTTGATAACATTCCCTCTTTCATCTCTTTTGATTCTGAAAACCCATCTTGTACTAATGACTCTCTTGCCATCTGGTAGATCACATAATACCAAGACCTCTTGAAGCTTGAATTGTAAAAGCTCCTCTTGCATAGCTTCAACCCAACTTTCATCAGTTAAAGCTTGAGCTACCTTCTTGGGTTCAGTTTGAGATAGAAAACAAGCAAACAGGCAAGTTTGTTGATCCTTGTGATTCATCCTGTTTTGTTTGTGAACAAAGCTAAGTAAAGCAGTATGTTGCTTAGAGAGACCTTTAACTTTGTTTCTTGTAACCACTCCTGAAGAGGGTGATCCAATAATATTGCTTTGAGGATGAGCTTTATGAACTCTCAATGTAGGAGTTGGTGGAACTGGAAGATCAGATTCCAAATTAGTAAAATCAGGTTCTTCATTGGTAGTTGAGAAAATACCTTCATGATTGAGCTCATCATCAATTTCTTCTAACCCAGGAATGTTAGCATTATCCAAATCATCATCATCAACATTGGAATCATCATCATTGCTCCAATTTGATGGTTCTAACACACCAGAAGTACTGTCAAAAGGATCATCAGTACTTTGATCAAAAGTACTGTGAGCAGTATCTTTGAATTTACCCTGTTTCTTTGCAGCATCATAAGCCCTCCTTTGTTCATCTTCATAGGATTTTGCTATAGTTTCTTGAAAAAGCATCCTATTAAGTTCATCTTGTATGGCTTGATCTTCATCAGATACTGTATTGGTTGGTTGAGCAGGACTTTGTTCCTTATTAGTAACTTCAGGTTCTTTATCAGGAACATCTTCTGGTCTAACATTGACTCCATGAACAATGTACTGTGAATCATCTTCTTTGTGATTAGCTTGATTTTCTTCTCTAACAGGCACATAATTCATAGATGGAGTGAACTTGAGATCAAGATCAAACATCCAATCAGGACCTTTTCCTCTCTGAGGTTCTTTATCTTCCAAAAATTCAACATGAAGACAATCTTGAACCTTTTTGGTACTCCTATTATATACTCTAAAACCTTTGCTGTTTGTACAGTAACCTAATAGATATCCTTCATCTGACTTACCATCAAATTTTCCCAGAGAATCAATGGTATTTAGAATAGTCAAAGGACAGCCAAAAGGTTTTAGAAAACGAATGTTTGGTTTCTTTCCCATGAGCAGCTCATATGGTGTCTTCATCTGAGGTTTAGTAACTGATACTCTATTTAAAACATAGCAAGCAGTACTTATAGCTTCAGCCCAAAAGAGAATAGGTAATTGTGAATCTGCAAGCATTGTTCTAGCTGCTTCTATCAATGTTCTGTTCTTTCTTTCTGCAACACCATTCTGCTGTGGAGTTCTAGCAATGCTAAACTCTCTCTTGATCCCTTTCTTGGCACAGAATTCATCCATATGCTTGTTCTTGAATTCTGTCCCATTATCACATCTAATACCTCTTACTTTGAGTCTCAATTGATTTTCAAGGGCTACTATCAGGTCATGGATAGCATCAAAGGTTTCATCTTTGAATCCCAAGAAAAAGACCCAACTAAATCTGCTACAATCATCTGTCACAACAAAGCAGTACTTCTTCTTGTTTAAGCTTTCTACTGAAACTGGTCCAAACAGATCCATGTGTAGCAACTCCAAAGGTTCTCTAATAACTCTGTCCTCAAGCTTCTTACATGAAGCTTTATGTTGTTTACCCTTCTTGCAAGCCAAACATGAATGATCAGTCTTGAATGTTTTGGGAGGTAAACCTCTAACTAAATTGCCTTTGACCAGCTTGTTGATGTTTTTGAAATTTACATGACCTAGTCTTCTATGCCACAGATGTGCTTCTTCCAATGATGCCTTGGCTACTAAACATGTTGCTCTTCCAGCAGAATTGAGACTCTTTAAGTCTAAACTGTACACATCATTGGTTCTTGGTACTTTCAATGTTACCAAGTGATCATCAACAAACTTAAACTCAGGAGAGAGAATAAGACATTCTGTATCAGTGAACAGAATTGGGTACTTCTTGTCACAAATCTGAGAAACTGACAAAAGATTGAACTTGAGCTCCTTTACATATCTAACATTCTCAAAATCAATACATCCAGCCTTGATGGTTCCTTTGCCAGTGATTCTCCCTCCATCAGGATCATTACCAAATGCAACTCTTCCTCCATAATATGCCTTAAAATCTGACAGGATCTCCTTGTCCCCTGTCATGCTGCCAGAGCAACCACTATCAACAATAATATGATCTTTAAGCTCCTCCTCTGGGTTGCCCTGCACAGTAAAAGAAAAGGGTTAGTTTCTTTTAGGAACCCAAGCCATTACTGACTTGTGTTCCCCTTGTGGAGTGACATACTTGAATTCCTTCAATATGTAATCTCCACTGGTTTTGAATGCATGGTCAATGATTATTTGCTTTGGTCCCATGTCCTGTGTTGTATTATCAACAACACTCCCTGTTTCACCCTTATTTGATGAAAGTACTGCTTGTTCCCCATCAGTACTTTCTTTCTTAACCCAATTTCGTTTGACTTTAGGTTTCTCTGACCTAGGTACTCTGCTTGAGGTGTAAGACCTTTTAGATTTATATGAAGTGAATCTCTTAGGTCTTTTATGTGAAAAAGTGTTAGCAGTACCATGACTGGGTGAAAACTTAGCTGTACTTTTAGAGGGTACTGCTTGAGAAACCTTAGACTTATCAGTACTTGAGGGTACTGATGGTTTTGAAAAAGGTCTTTTCTGGTGAGGGTACCTATAGTCTTTTGAGAAATTACTATGGTTAACCCTATTTGAGTGATTCCAAACTGGTCTAGTCTCCCTTGGCTTTTGGGTGGCAGGTCTATTCTTTGGGAACTAACTTAAATATTCTGAGTGAAAGTCACAGTGCTTAATCAAATGATCAGGACTATAGCATACATAACATAATTTTCGCTCCATATTCCCAAATCCTCTTCTATGATTAAAAGGTTTCCTATAGTTAGCAGTATTTTGAAAAATTTCTCTTGGAGGTACTACTGAATGTCTATCAGTACTTTGAAAAGATTTTGGAGGTACTGCTTGTTTTTGAAAGGCTGTAGGAAACTTTTGATCATTACCCCTTTGAAAATCATCCTTGGGTTTCTCAGAACTAGATTGACAAGTAAGCTTCTTCCTAAACTCTAGGTTGTCTACACCATAACTAGAAACATCTGTCCTAGGTGGTTGAAACTGACCAGTAGGTGGAGGAACTGAATGGTACTTCTTATCTTTCTTAAACTCAGGAGGTGATTCACTAATTGGTTCCTCATTCCTAGATGTATTTTCTTCTGAGCTTGTAAGGTCCTCATCACTAGGTGGAATCTCTTCCTTATCACTAGGTGGGGTCTCATCTGAACTACTATCCTCAGCACCATAACCTAGTCCAGCTCTACTGTTTATTCTTCTTTGTTTTTCAACAAATTAAACATGTGATAGACCAGCCTGTTTAATACTACCAAGTTTTTCTAACAAAGCATCTCTTTCCTTAGTAATCTTTTCTAATTCAGACACCTTACATCCTAACTTCCATTCACTTAATTTTAATTGATAATCCTGTTGCTCATATTTTTCTGCCCAAGCCACTTCATTATTTTCATGTGTTAATATTTTAGCTTCCATTGACTCTAAAGTTAATTGATAACCAGCTACCTCAGACCTAGCTGTTCTACAATTATCTCTTTCAGTCACATAGTCTTTAAGCAACTTTTGATACACATCATTACACTTAGAGCATACCTCAGAGACATTGGATGAACTTGGTGAAGTAGCTACCATAGCAATCTGAACAGGTTCATCTTCATCCTCCATGCTCCAGTCAAAGCTTCCAAGACCATCTCTTGATTCCAAAGCAGCATATCCTGGTTCCTCATCAAAAGCTGTGCTCCAATCAAAGTCTTCCATTGCAACCATAGAATAGGTTACAGGTTCATCATCAAATTCACAGCTCCAGTCAATCTCAGCTAGATTTTCTTGAGCCACCAAGCTTTTGGTTGTGATTCAGTAATAGGAACCTCTTTTCTTTCAACCTTGGGTTGTTCAATCATTCTGTTTGCTTGATATTTTGCAAACTTGCATTCCCTTGCAAAGTGTCCAAGCTTTTGACAATTGAAACATTCAATCTTGGATTTGTCAAAAGTGATACCCTGTTTGGCTTTGAAATCAATTCCCCTTCCTGTCTTGTTCATGAACTTCTTGATCCTTGCAGTGATCATGGCAACTTGCCATCTGATGTCAATCTCCTCTAAAGCATCTTCTTCAATCTACAATAAGTCTTCTTGATAGGTAACAGGTAGAGTGGCTTGTTGAGCAAAGAAGGAACATACAACATCATCAGAGTTAGTGTTGTTTGTTGGTGATGGGTTGGGGGTAGTAGTGGTTGTGCAAACATGCTGTGTATCACCAACAGTACTTTGAGAAGGATAAGCAGTACTTTTAGTAGAAGTACTGCTTCTGTTTTCAGAAGACACAAAAGCTATGTTGTGAGTTTTCTAAGAACTGTGCCCATTCATCTCTTGCTCGTACACCTTCAAATTGTTGTAGAGATCATCAAAGTCCATAGATTCCAATCCAGGTTGTCCTCTAATCATGGTAGCAACCACATGCCAGACAGATGGCAAACTCCTTAAGAACTTCAAATTTGCATCTTCAACGGTTACCTCTGCTCCATACAACTCTAGCATACTAAGTAAATTTTGGAATCTGTCATAGGCAGCATCAAGACCTTCTCTTTCACCAACAGTGAAAGTTTCAAACTGCTGTTTCAATAAGTTTCTATGCATCTTCTTGGAAGCATCATTACCTCCAAATCTTGTCTTGATCGCAGCCCACAATTGCTTTGCATCCTTAGCATCATGGAACTTTAGTAGGTGACCATCAGGAATAGCAGACAACAGTATGTTGAGAGCCTTATCTTGATTTCTCTTTGTAGCTGCTGGCAAGGTTGGTTGAGGTGGTTTAGGTTGTCCTTCAACTGCTACTGGTTCATCAAGAATAACATTACCATTGACAATCACATCCCATAGAGCATGGTCTGTAATAGCAAGGTACTGTCGCATCTTCATGCTCCAGAGATCATATTCTCCCTTCTTGATGATAGGAATTCTGAGTGAGGTGATGGATGGGATTGGTGCAACTTCAGTCGTCATCGTTTAGGGTTTGTAGTTAAATCGGTTTTAAGGGTTTCTTCTTAATCAGAGTCTCCACAAAAGCTCTGATACCACTTGTTGGATCGATATACTCTGACCAAACTAACTTGTAGCTTGTCTAAGGGTTTAGCAACCTTGAATAAATCCAAAACTACTAATATTGAAACGCTGATATACTTTGTTAAGTATGCGGAATCTACTTCAACAAAGCTAAGAAGAATTAACACAAAACTTTGATTATATTAAACCTTGAACCTGCTTACTTTACACAGATTCACTAACAAACTCTAAACACTAATACTCTAATAATCGACTAATACTTTTCTCTAAAATCTCTTATGAACTTGTACGTCTAATGCCAACCTAGGGATCCTTTTATAGGCACAAGGAAAACCCTAGTCGGTTTACAATACTTGAACGACAAGTAATTCTAATTATAGTCTAATAATAACTCTAAAAATATTCTAGAATTACACATTAATCCTTAAACGTATTTGCATATCAGTCCTTTATCTTTAGCAGTACTTTGACTTCTTTAGAACATGAGCAGTACTTTGACTTCTTATCGAGCAGTACTTTGACTTTCTTCATGTAGCAGTACTTTGTAGCCCAACAATTGCCTTCCTAATAAAAATCATACAACTACTATTTCACAACATATTCATGAATCTTTGTTCTTTTTATAAAAGATCATCAATTATATTATAACTAGATTATTACCCGTTAATAGCAACGACAGTTTATAATAACGTCAATTTGTTTGTGTGTGTATTTATTTTATTCTGTTGTACATATATGTATGCAAGTCAGAGCGTAAAAGTTTTTAATAAATTGTAATTAAGTATTTAGATAATTAATATATTTGTATTGTGTGTTATAAGTAATGACAAGTTAGAGCGTAAAAATTCAAACAACATCACTCATTTTATAGGGTTCGTTTGGTAGGGCATAATGAAATGTCAAATAAATAGAATAAACAATGTAATGGAATAAATAGTGTAAT
This sequence comes from Artemisia tridentata subsp. tridentata, assembly GCA_021014915.2. Lineage (NCBI taxonomy): Eukaryota > Viridiplantae > Streptophyta > Magnoliopsida > Asterales > Asteraceae > Artemisia > Artemisia tridentata. The sequence continues at coordinate 194,724,169 of CP139508.1, read as the reverse complement.
GTAATGATTCATTGTCGTTATTAATCATATTTGGTTTGTATGATAAGACGTAATGGAATCAATAATAAAAAGACTAAAATACTCATTGATGATAAGAAGTTTATTTAACGTGGTTAGTTTTTTACAAGATGTAATAAAAAAAGTAAGGGACCCTTAATGAATGATTTTGGTGTAATGGGTCATTCCTTATAATGAATCATTACATTATCTACTATATTAATAAAACAGGGTTTTGAAAATTTCATCTCTCCCCAAAATTCTTTAAAACCTGCCACCTGGAAAATCATTTTGATCCAACGGTTCTGGTTGTATTCACGTTCTAAACATTAACTGCTCAACAATTTTGGGCGGCATTACTCTGCTACGCTTCATTTGGTATCACAACATCAAAAAAACACAAACCGAACAACGCAAAATCAATAGCAGATCAAAAAACACATACCAGATCCCCATTTTTGAGAACCCTAGCTCAAAAACATAACATCAAAATCCTATCCATCGCAATACCATTCGGTATACCCGATCAAAAAAACACAAACAACCCTGGATTTGGGAAGAAACTAAAAATCCGTCACAACAAATCTTTGGACGAATCAACAAACTTTTGATGATAAAAGAAACACATCCATGATCGACAAAAAAAAGGCTAAAGAATTCTTTTTATTGATGCTATGGTGTAGGTTCTTTTGTGATTTCTTTTTATATGCATTGTTCATGTTCTATTTTTATTTGATTTGGGATATAATTCTAACCCTAATTTCAATTGCAAATTCATAAATCAATTATGTGTTTGAGTTAATTGTTCATAAATTAGTTTCTGATTTTATTTTTTGGTTGTTCTAAAATTAAATCGGCTAAAAAAATGGAAGTGATTAATAGATTTTTGTTATGCAAATAGTAAAATTGTATATATGATTATGATGATGTTAGTAAGGAGTGGATTAATTTTTAGATTAAGAATATTTGTAAAGATAGTTTAATCAAGTTTTGTGTTTCTGTTTTTCAGATTTGACAAAAGAATAACTGAGTTTGCTGAAGAAAAATTCCAAAGGGATGGTATTCAAGTGAGAGCTGGGTCGACAAAGGTTTGTGCAGGCATATCTTAGCTCCACATGTCAGTAAAAACAATTTTTCAATATGTTTTCATAGCAAATGAGAATGAAAATGATTAAATTTCTATGGAATTTTTTCAAGAAAATCTGAAAATTAGCACCCATAAACTTTGAATGATACAGTTTATGTATTCCTTTTTCTTCCTCCACTAATTATCTCATTATAAATCCAATTATTATTTTTTTTTCTTCTATTGTAGGGCTTAAGAGTCTATGTTAAGAATATTGATGCTCATGTTAGTGAGGATCAGCTCCGAGAACACTTCAGCCATGTGGGACAATCAATACTGCTAAATTGATGTGTTGATGTAGAAAGAAAAGCCATTTGTGTGATTTACATGAAAACAAATAGGAAAGTGATGTCGCATTGCTGTAGTCCGTTGTTATGCTTGAGCTTAATTACGATTTGGGCTTCAAAATCATATGGAAAAAGAAGCATCGGAGGAAGCAAATAAAATAAATAAAAAAAAAAAAAAAAAAAAAAAAAAAAAAAAAAATTAAAAAAAAGCAATAGAGGAAGAGGTGGCTTACTTGACACATTGTCATTACATTTATTTCCCTAAAATTATAGATTTGTGTAATTATTAACCTCAACTATAAAATGTGCAGGAAGCACAAAGGGCAAGAGAGGAAGGTGAAAATAGGAAAAGTGAACGAGGTAAATAATCTACTATCTTTGTTGTACAATCTCATAAAATAAAGATGCTTATAGTGCTTTTCTTTGTTGCTATTATAGGTCATTCATGGATGGAGGAAATATAAGGATTAGGCTTAATGTATCATCTAACTATGCTCGAGAAAGCTAATCCACAATGAATCCATGCTGACCATTGAGCAACTCTTTCATACTAATGCAGATTGATCTGTTGATGTAAATCTCCGCAAAAGAGTTAGGTATGTAATTTTCCGTTATAATCATGGTGCAACTTATTTTAATAAGTGTTATTTAACTTTACTATTTATTTACAGTTACTTTTACGCAATCATATATATAGTTGTTTAAACATTTTGAACTTTGAAGAGAGGGTTTTATTCATTTGGTTATTAATAAATAATGCTATCTGATGTGGAGGTTAATGCACTGTTTAGAACATATGCTAGGTTACGTCGCTTGAGTAATAATTTGCTAAAGATACACAGTAGACAAGTTTTATCATGAAGTTGGAGATAATTTGCTAATTTACATTTACCTTCAAGTGTTAGTTGCCTATCTGCTCATTGCATATTGTAGAAACTAAGAACGTGCTAATAGTTTCTTGGATCGTTTTGAGCCTTAGGGTTCAACAATAACTATGAATAAATATGCACAGCGGATTAAAACAAATCACAGTTATTGACACAAAGTTTCTCTTCACAATCACCTCCAATTTCTATTCGATCACAATAGAACGGTTACTCAACAATAACAGGATCAAAGACACCTCTGATCTTGGAGGCATGAAAACTAGTTCTAGGCGTTTACAATGAACTACGCCCTAGAACACACACACACACACATTTATCGACTACATTATGGAAGACTTAATAAAACCTATACCCTTGATCTCTTTATATAGTAGAGAACTAGGGTTTACAAAAGACTACAAAGGACTAATAAATAAAAACTTCTTTATCAAGCAGGTCCCTTGTGTTTCATTCTTCATTAATTGAAGAATTCTTCCTTTGTCACTTTAAGCCCTTTTGTTTCATTCTTCTATTTATTTTGTCTCATCAAATCTAGAATCCCAACACATATTTTGAAAGCCGAAAAGAGTGTTTGGATCAAGAAAAGTGCTTATTTGTATCATCTTTACTATTTAGTTAACATCATATCTAAACAGAAGCTTCTCTTTACATATTTTTGTATGAGCTATCTCAGCTGCAATTGCGCCATCAAAACACTACACTCTATACCAAACAGCCCTGCTGCAACTCTAAACTCGGTACCAAGCATTCCTTGCTGCAACACTAAACTCAATACCAAACAGTCCTTGTTGCAGCACTAAACTTAGTACCAAATAGCCCTTGATGCAGCAGTGAGTCAGCACTAAACTCAGTACCAAACACACTTAAAATCTATTGTTATTAAGATAAAAGTTTTCAAATTTATGCATAAATTATGAAGCATGTTGATATGGTTAATTTTCCGCTCCTTACCGTTGGTTTTTCGTTTGTCGATTTTCAATCGTACTATTTTTGTACATGCCATTGAGCAACTAATTAGAAGATTGTCTTGGAGGGTGTTTGGGATTGCTTCTTGCTTTATTTGCTCATATTTTGATGAAATGGACACAAGGGGAGGTGTTTATTTCATTCACATGTAATCAGATAAGCAAAGAAGGTTTGGTACTAAATTTGCTTTAGTTCTTGAATTAGTTTGGAGTTATATATGTGGTCATTATTCATTAGGTAACAGTTTGGTCCTTGCCAACTAATGATTATAAATCCATCAATTTGTGCCGGCACTAATGTGTTGTTTTATTGGAGGTTTCAGTTTTTGGTGATAACGTACCAAAGGATATAGCTACTATGGCAATTGAAGCTAACAGACTGTGTGTAGCTGGAACATGAAATTAGTAGATTCATAATTTTGACTTTTATCAACTTCTGTTGAGAGGATATTGGTTCAGAACTGGTAGTTTCTAATACAAGATAAGATTGTTTGTGTTGCCTCACATCTTCAATTTTACAGTAAATAATGTTGTATATGTGAATGTTGAAATAATGATATCGATACAAGATTCTAATACTTTAGAATAAAGCAATTCCAGGATACTATAAGCATTTGCATACAATTTAGGTTTGTTTGTCCCATTTGAGATATTAATTATAACCCGAATCAGCCAATTTGTGGTGATAAGGTAAAGAATTCCCATGGTGATAAGGTAAATAATTCCCATTTGCTGTCAAATGTAAATATATCCATTTCCATATATAAATTTTATGGTATTTTTACTTGCATTAGATATTCATTTTTGAACTTTAACCAATTCTCAACCTAAACAAGTGTGTTCATAATGGTGTTGATGTCATATTTGGCTTAGATCAGTCATTTTTTAGCAATGACAAGTCTATATATTCTCTTTTAAAGTATGATTTTAAGTTATGCTGAAGTCATATAGTATGCAAATGAATGTATGTTTGTTTCATATCGCTTTTTACTATCCGAAACTTTTACTTTTAAACATCAAAAATTTTGTCGTGTGAAACTATTGGTTAGAATCTCACACTGTCATATAGAAAGAAAGGGCTTCTTAAGACAATTTAAATATTTTTCATGACCGCATGTTCTCAGATATTTTTTGTTTCAACATTATATTCGTTTAACGTTATTGTATCAAGCATTTTACTACTACTTTAACTTTTAAACATTCTTAAAGCTAGCCCATCGGCGGCCTTGAGGTAGTATAAATATAAACAAACAACATTTTTTCATCAGATGGTAACAATCTTTTGCTTTGATTACAACTTACCAATCACTAGTTAAGTTTTTAATAAAGAGGCAAAGTTTAAACATTTTTTCTACTAACCTCAAAATCACTAGGCATTATTTACCTTTTTCCCTCATTTTAGACTGTAAAATGTTCTTGTTTTTCTTCAAAATAACCAAACCACGACTACAATATTCTTGTTTTTCATCAACATTTTTTGAAAACCCAAACCACAACCTTTCACAAACTTCTGCTTCTCTTCTTGCGCAAGGTAAAAATTTTCTTTTCCTTTTTTTTAAAAACTTAACCCTAAACTAGCTATAATATCAGCTTGCTTTATTAATTAATGATTCTTTTTGCCAAATTTTCATCTCATTGTATGTGATGTCATGTGTGCTTATCAACTGTTTGATGAAATGTCTTACAAAGAATAGGTTACCTTTTGAGTCCATATCAGTTTTTTATGGTTTCTTTTGACGTTAAATAGTTTAAAGTTGTGTTTCATGGGATTCTGTTAAAACTGCTTATGTTTAGAGTATAATTGTAGGGGGCGTTTGTCTAAGCTTTTTTGATTGGCTAATCAGCTTATTGCAAATTTGAATTGCTCATAAGGTCCACTTTTTGGGCTTATCAAGCTCAAGTGGATAAGCTCATAAGCCCACAAAATGAGCTTACGTGTTTTCAAAATTTCAATAAGCTGATAAGCCCATCAAATCAGCTTAGACAAACGCCCCCATAGTGACATATCAAACTTATATAAGCCGAAAATGTTCAAAATAAGCCACAAAATGTGAGCTTATGATACATAAGCCCAAAACAAAATAAGCCATAAGCCGGCTATATAAGCCGAAACAAACGCCCCCTAAAAAAGGGTATTTGGATTAGCTTATTTTATGGGCGTATAAGCTTATTTGAATTTTGAAAAGGTCATTTTTTTGGGCTTATGAGCTTATGGATTATTTAATTCTATAAGCTCAAGATGCCAAGCTCATTAGCCGATAAAATTTGGCTCATGAGCTTTTCGAATAAGCTATTCCAGACACCCCCTAAGAGTATGTGGAGATGTAATGTAAAAGATGCTTTTGGGTCATTTTGTTTTAATGTCTATTGTATATGTACCAAACTCTATTAGATAGCAGTTAAGTTGATATTAATTTTTACATCGTTATTTTGATGTCAATTTACTCGTGGTTTTGGCTAAAACTTCCCCTTCACGTCCAGGGATGATTCTTTAAGCTGAAAGCAGCAAGTCATCAGCCCGCTTGTTACCATCAACGTGCTATCTGCTGGAGTTTCTTCTCGGCCCTATGGCAATCAGACTCTTTCACCGTCATGTTTCCAATATGATACACAACACTTCCACTCTTCATAATGTCAGGTACAATTGCATCAGTTTTAATATCTCGTTCATGCATTTCAGGTACAATTGCTGTTTTGATATCTTAGTGTCATTATAATTTTCTTAATTGATCAAGATATTATGGGTGACTCCAGTATACTTAAGAAAATATATAATCTAAAACTGATTACTTTTCGACTTCAGCGCTGATACGAATTATACGTTTAGCTTGACACGGTTAAACTCTTCATTTATAACAAGTACAATAAATTGGATAAAGTTGGTGTTAAAGTTGCAACTTGTATTGTAAGGTCCTAGGTTGTGATATCAAAACTTGAAATCTGGCCCTTTTGGGTTATAGATGTTGTTTTCTTTAGTTAAACTATACTTCTTGTGCCATGAAAGGATTTTCTAAGCTGAAATCATTACGGGTCGATTATACATTAGCTTATCATTCCAGGGTTTATAGTTTGTACACAATTGTGGTTTCTCTGTAGCTCATTCTTTCACTAAATTAAAAAAAAAAAAAAAAAAAAAAAAAAAAAAAAAAATGTGTAATGCAACTATGATTAGTTCCCAAGTTTGAGACATGTCTTGACTTTCGTGTTTTAACAAATCAAGGGCAGGGTTTACGATTCAAAAATAGGCATACTTTAATCAAGGGAGAAGAGTTTCAGTTCAAATTACATGAGAGCTAAACACTGTTATTAATCCTATGGTGAAGAATAAACAATGTGAATTTCGGATTTTTAAAATGACCATTTAGATTGCAATAGTTGAATTGTATCTCTAATTCTGCAGCAATTTTGGCTCTAATTAGTTGATGTTAGTCAAATATCATAAAGTGTTAACCATTATTTATGTATAAAGATTTGAGGTATATAATTTCTTTGTTGATGTACTTGTTTAATGCAGGGATTCGATAACCCAGAATTTAAACGCCAATCTGCTTACGCGCTTTCTTACATGCTTTTCATCAGCAAACCAGATAAACCAAAAACATGTATGTGTGCTTTATAATAATATTTATTCATTAAGGTCACATGTTCGACTATTGAGCAATTCTGCTATCGAGATGACAACAGATAAAAATGTTGTGAGATTTTGTATCGGTAAACAACTTCAAAGACCTGACGATTTGACAGAAAGAGAAAGGAAACATAGACGGAATAAAGTGTCGAAAAAGGCTAAACTTAACGAGTTAAGGTTTTATCGGTTGAAGGCCAAGAAAAAGATGCGATCCCCAAATCCAGAAGTCAGGATCTTATACAGGCTTGGAAAGGTTAGAGTCATTTATAGCCTGCTATCCACATAATGTTTAATGTCAATAAACTATATAGTCTCTATACCGGAGAGAAGGTAAACTTCCACTTTCGCTTTAACTTTTAAGGTGAAATGAATTAATAATTTAGTATCCAAGTTTATATGAATTTTCTCAGTTAGGGTCAAAATGGGCCAGGTGTTCGGGTTGACCCACCAGCACTCTTTATCTGTTTTAGTACTGATTTACAAAAACAATATTATTATAATAATTGCCTATATCTTTGAATAAAAAAGTTAAGTTCTACTATTAGACTTTGGGTGACATTTAACCCGTTCGATACTTTCCCTTTTTAGCTATGCTTTCTTGGTATTTGATACCTTCGAAAGAAAAAACTACCAAATCGACCCATATAAGTAAATGGTCAAAATTGCCACCTCTAGTTGTGAGTGTTATAAGATACCTATTGCTAAATTAGTTTATAACTTGTTTTGTTTTTTACTCTCCAGGCCAAAAGAAAGGAAGAATGGTTGATTGAGAAATTGAGAAAATTTGACGTACGCAAAGCCGCAGCTGAAGTATACGATCCTGAAATCTTAACGGAAGAAGAAAAGTTCTATCTTAAACGAACCGGTGAGAAAAAGAAACATTATGTCCCAGTTGGAAGACGAGGAGTATTTGGAGGAGTTGTTCTTAATATGCACCTTCATTGGAAGAACCACGAGACTGTTAAGGTTGTTTGCAAACCTTGTAGGCCTGGACAAATTCAAGAATATGCGGACGAGCTTACTCGCTTAAGTAAAGGCATTGTTATTGACATAAAACCTAATAATGTTATTATATTTTTCCGTGGGAAAAATTATGTGCAACCAGAGATTATGTCACCTCCCGACACCCTGTCGAAAGCAAAGGTACTATTTTCTTCTTTAAATACAGATATATTTATTCTAAACTGTTTTATTATTTTACCATTTATCTTGGTCAAGTTTCCTGCCTTTACATTACAAGTACCAATGTCCAATAATTTTCCTGAATGCTCATTGTACTTGTGTAAAATGTTCATTGGAAGTCCAAAGTATATATAAGCAAATATGGTTGTTTGCAAAAGTGGCAGAACTTGACCGGTTTTCTTGGGGGGGCCGAAATCATGGTATCATTCGAACGAGAAACGTAAAGTAAACGAGTTTTTTCATGATACTAAGTAGTAGACGTAACATAAGATGTAGAGTGACAAACAAGTATGTTAGAAACCCGCTAGAACAATGATCTCATTTCATTGAATAACTAAAGCTACCACAGTAAAAATATATAGGGTGTATGTTGTCACCAGTAGAGGATTTGCCCTATCTTTTTGTATAAAAAATATTAATATTGAATTTAAAAATTATGGTCTCCTTATCTATTTCACGACCAAGCATTTAATTAATATATAAACTATTCCCCCAAATTATCTTTTTCTGAACAAGATTTATGAAATTACAATTAGAATACATATAGTAACAATTTTTTTTTTTCCTTGGGGGGGGGGGGGGGGACTCTCCCTAGGCCCTTCAAAGCTCCGTCAATGTTTGCAAAGTAATTAAGTGTGGTAAATTGGGCGGTCAGAGCGGTTTTTTTTGGTATATTTCAAAACATGTCTCGTCAGGTAGGATTGACGTAAATCACTTTTTAATCAATTTTATTGTAAATATTAATGTGTTATATACTTATATGTATACAGACGCTATATATTTACAATAGTGAATAGTAATCTAGTCTTTGGAAGAAATGCACTAAAAATACAGTTTGGCAGCTTCTGACCTGTTTCCGTCTTAGCTAATGTTTTATCTTTTTATTTTACCCATTTAACACACTAGAACATATCCAAATCCGTGTGTTATATGAATTAAAAAAGGAAAGAAAAAAAAACTATATTAGTACACAGTAAAAATCAAATCTTTTGAAGAAAGTAATTGAGGAGGTTGCGTGCATCAATATACATTTTGGCAGCTTTGGACGTGTTTCCATAGCTGAAGCTTGTTATTTTGCCCATGTAACCCAACAAAGATAATACATAATCCAAATTGGCCCATTCATTACCCAACTGGATTTAAGTGGCTCAGCATGTTATTTTATATTTCCAGTATACAATTGCTTAGACTATTGTATCCTGCTTTGGAATTACAGGCCTTAGAAAAGTACAAATTAGAACAGTCTCTTGAGCATACAAGTGAGTTCATTGAAAAGTTGGAGAATGAATTGGAAGAGTATTACAAGCATAAAGCACGTTTCACAAAAGAGAAGGGGATTTCAGAAAAGGATAAAGTGGATAATGTTACATAATTCGTCTTCTAAGCTTATGGAAGGAAATTTGTGAAATGAATCTGATTTCGTCACCATCACTACAGTCTGTTAACCTCGAAAGTGGGCAGGAGAGTGGAGTTCGCTATATGGTTAATATTCGAATATTGTACCACATTATGATAGCATACGATATCCTTAGTTGCAAGCGGCGACCTAATGGAAAAGCAAGCTAGCTAGTAATCCAGTGGAGCAAGTGAAGAACCAATGAGAGGTGAAACTGTGTTGGAAGTGCAACAGCTCGTGATATCTGAAATGATGACTTATGATTACTTGGAAGTTACTATGAAAGCAGCTGCTTTTATTCAATGAGGTAAAAATATAACCCGTGACTGAAACTCTGTCAAGATCTAGTATGTTATTCATACATGGTCAAGTTATGTAGTCTTTTCTTAGTCTTTTTAATATTATTGAAACAAATGTTATGATAATATATTGAATATCTTTGTCATCACATGTTGGTCTTGCAAAATACGTCTTTCGGAAAGTGTGAAGAAAGTTTTTGGGGCTCATGGCACTGAAAAGAGTAGCTCCCAATACCGTCTTACATGGGTTGTGGGTCCTAATACCTTCTTCCACGGGTTATGGCACTGAAAAGAGTGATATATGTAAATCCAGATTTAATTTCGGTAGCACAATTCTAGAATGACAAATAGTATTGTGCAAATTAAATTAAATTTATTGTAACACTCTGTAACGATTCAAGGCGCGTATATTACATTGAATTTGATTATCTGGTTGTGGCACAATACAAGAATCAAAAGTGCATTATCAATGAACCAAACTAAAAGTTTGGCAACGAATATACAGAAGTACATATCGATGAACCAAAACTTAATATAAAGTAAAATGTATGTCATTCATTTGTTTTCAAGAGTTCTGCAAACATAACTTACATAAGCCTGTTGGGTAAGGGAGTAACCATTAGCTTATATTTTACTCCAACTATAACTACTCACAAAGTGTAAAATGCTAAAATTAAAGCATATACATCTCGGGTATGTAATTTATCTGAAGGGTCAAGTGAGAAGAGTTGCAAAACGTATAAACACTTGTAGAGAGTGTTCATATAAAACACAATATAGCGCGTTGGCTTTTAACAATTCTGTTATAGAGATTTGTCCAAATGATCAATACGAAAGGTTTTTCGTCACAACACAAACTAATATTACCTCACCTGCCATCCATCCAGATGTATATTGTTAGCTTTAAACAGAAACAGTTTGAGGTCTGGATAAAACTGCAATAAACAGATAAATACCTTTTTATATCTAAGAAGATTAACACTTCGAAATAAGCAATTCCAAACAGCCACTTAGAATAACATCAAGGTTTAGTAAAAAGTTCCAAGCAATATTAGAACCAATTCAGGATATATAATAGATGTCCGACACATTATCAATGCTAAATGGTAAATGTCTGATTCCGCAAAGAAAACTACAAAATCTAATTTCAAATTGCTGGATACGGATGGGATTACATATATTTGTTCATTAGATAACCCATAATAAACAAACAAAAATATCTTTATGCTATCACCCATCATCTAGCACAAACCACAAGCACCAAGCCTTTAAATTCATATTTATCGTCGGCGCCTCATCCTAACCTCCGGGAACTTCAGGGGAGCAGGAAGAGTGGCCAACATTATGTTGTTTTCTTTGGTAAACTTGCAGCCCAGAAATTCAAAGTAAGGCCTCAATGCACCAGTGGTCATTCTAAGATCTTCAGCTATGTCAGAGAATTCTGTTTTGAAGTTATCAACAAAGAGAGTAAGCACCAAAACATAGCTGATAAGAAGGACCCTTTTGTCTTCAGAGAGTATTTTTGATTCAGTGTTGGCAAACATGTCACTGAACTTTTGGGTCAATATGTTTGGCAATTTATGATGTTTAGCAGATGAGAAGCCGTCCACGGAATGCTTGTCTTTAAATTTGATGAGATGATTGATGTACGAGTATATGCATGCAAGCCTCTCCCTTTCCTCCTCATCCTACATCAAGAATTAGAGAAGTATAACTATCAAAGTGTAGTAACAGATGAATGAATGACAGTTAGCATGATGTGTTACTAACAGGTAGCACGTGTCTATTTTAATTGTATTTTACTACACATGGGTCAAACAAAAAATTAGCTACAAAGGAAACGGGTCAAATGGGTCAGATCACGTTGCAAGTCAACTGTTACCTAAAGTTATAGTTTTACTGTTTCCTGTTATCAAATTTGATGCATTAGCTATTAGTAAGAAAATTTATAGAATGGAAAAAATAGTTTGTGGGTCAAGCCAATCCGCCACATTTTGGCCTGTGCTAAAGAAATGACGGTGTAACCCATCTTGACATAGGGTTTGCCGATAAGTATTATTCTAGCCCAAGTTTTAGAGCCTGTTTCATGGATGGATGGATGGAACTATTAAATTTATATAATCCAATAAAAAATCGAAATAAAACCTATTGCCCGCCTACTATGATATGATATATATCGATAGAGTGCCACGATTAATTATCTAAAAACTTACCTTGGGTTTTAATTCTAGTGATTATCGATCCGATTATGAGTGTTTGTGATAATTACTGTTAGGATTTTTATTTATAGACTTTGCTTTATGCCGGTTGATTGCATTCTGGCCAGTCAGCTTGGCTAAACAAATACTAACACTCACCAAAGTATAAGTTGCAGCAAGTAAATCGCATTGGGCTTTTCACTCACAGCCCAGTATACTTATACAGAACCACCAAACCACAACTTACAAACCTTACACACACCCTCAAACGAGAAACCTTGTAATAAAGCATAGTCACCCTCAATTTCAACAATTGGCAAAAGGGTTTATATTCTCTCCCTGTAGGTTCCTCTACCTACCTATGTTGCCATCTATACTTTAAATTTTCAGAGAAATGATTATATAAGCATTGAAGAATAGATAAATGATTGTATCATACTATTCTTTCTAAAAAATCTGGACATAAATTTCAGGTCAATCCTAACAAAAAAGATCTGATTTAAGATGTCACCAACCGAACCCATTTTGTTAGGAACTAGAACACACACACACACACACGAACACAAGATATAACGTGGTTCGGTCTAAGCTGACCTACGTCCACGGGGGCAACTGGGGTATTCTTTTATTGAGTGATAATAATTACAAGGTACAAGAGATATATTTATAGGCACTAATTAGGGTTTAAACCCTCTACTAATCTTGTTGAACAAGTTAATAAATCTGGGCTTAAAACGATTGGGCCTATAGTGGGCTGAAGACAACATCTCCAACAATCTCCCACTTGGTGTCTTCGGACCACGAACTGCACCATCTCTTCTGTACTTCTGTAGATAAGATTTCCCCTTGATCTTCATTGCACCTCCAGTTACCCCGATCTCCTCAACATTATTCCTGGAGACCAGCTGAAGCCCCGCATAGCTTCAGCTTATCCAACGTTACACATTTGGTGAACATGTCCGCTGGATTCTTAGCACCTGAGATATTCTTCAAGTTAATAGTGCCATCAGTAACTAAATCTCTCACAAAGTGATATCTTATCCCAATGTGCTTCGTCTTATGGTGATACACAGGATTCTTAGCAAGTTTCACTGCACTTTCATTGTCACAGTGCAGTAAGTACTCAGTCTGTTTCTTCCCTAATTCTTCCAGAAAAGCTTTCAACCAAACTAGCTCCTTACTGGCTTCAGCCATAGCCATGTATTCTGCTTCCGTTGTGGATAAAGCCACACTTTTCTGGAGCCTGGACATCCAACTGACTGCAGTTCCTCCCACTGTGAAAACAAAACCTGTGGTGCTTTTAAATGTCTCTTTGCAGCCACCCAGGTCAGCATCTGTATAACCTCTGAGAATTGAATCCTTCCCTTTGAAACATAACCCCATCTTTGATGTTCCCTTCAAATAACGAAGCACCCATTTAACTGCTTCCCAATGTTTTCTTCCCGGATTCGACATAAACCGACTGACAACTCCGACTGCCTGTGCTATATCAGGTCTTGTGCACACCATAGCGTACATCAGACTACCTACTGCAGATGCATACGGAACTCTGGTCATATCAGCTTTTTCTTCTTCTGTTCTGGGACACTGATCTTTGGTAAGCTTGAGGTGACTCCCCAAGGGCGTGTTTCTCGGCTTGGTCTTCTCGCTGTTAAAACGGAATTTCTCTAACACTTTCCTGATGTACTTTTCCTGGGACAGTGTCAGAGATCCATCATTTTTGCTCCTAGTGATACTCATCCCGAGTATCTGTCTAGCTGCACCCAAATCCTTCATCTCAAATTCTTTGGACATCTGTTTCTTCAACTTGCTGATTTCATTCATATCTGATCCTGCAATCAACATATCATCTACATACAGAAGTAGAATGATATAAGAATTCTTGAACTTCTTCAGATAGCAGCAGTGATCGGCTTCACATCGCTTGTAACCGGTTCTCACCATGAAATCATCAAACTTCAAGTACCACTGCCTTGGTGCTTGTTTCAGACCATATAAACTCTTCTTCAGTTTGCACACCCAATTCTCTTTTCCAGTAACTTGAAATCCCTCAGGCTGTGCCATGTAAATATCTTCATCAAGGTCACCATGTAGAAATGCTGTCTTCACATCTAGCTGCTCTAGATGCAAGTTTTCTGCTGCTACAATACCAAGAACTAACCTGATGGTGGTCATCTTCACCACTGGAGAGAAGATCTCATCATAATCAACCCCCTTCTTTTGCTGAAACCCCTTGACCACTAAACGGGCTTTATACCGTTTAGTCCCATCATGTTCATCTTTGACCCTGAAAACCCATTTATTCTGAAGAGCTTTCTTGTCTTGCGGAAGCTTAACAAGAACCCAAGTCTTGTTCTTTTTAAGTGAACTCATTTCTTCTTTCATAGCTCGCTCCCACTGGGACGAGTCCTTCATCTTGACTGCTTCAGAATAGCTTTCTGGTTCACCATTTTCTGTCAAGAGAATATAATTAACCGAAGGGCCGGTTCGACTGGGATTGTACCTGTCCGGCGGTTTAGAAACTCTGGTGGATCTCCTGACCCAAGTATCAGACTGGTCAGGCTGCTGTGGAGACTGTTCATCTTCAGATTCTGAACTCCAACTGTCAGAAACTCCCACTGACTCTTCATTCTCACCATCTTCAGTCTCTGGTTCTGTGTCATCTTCAGAAACTATTACTGGCTCTGTAACAGACTTGTTCTTCTGATTTTCAACACTAAACTCAACTGTTTCTTTCTGAACCTTTGACTTTTCCAAGTTTCTATCTTTGTACAACTCTTCTTCATTGAACTCAGCGTGCTTGCTTCTGACTAACTTTCTGCTTTCAAAATCCCAAAGCCTGTAGCCCATTTTATCACCCCCATATCCAATGAAAATATGCTTCTTTGCTTTAGCATCCAACTTGTCACCTTCAGGATTGATATCGTAAGCACTGCACCCGAATATTTTCAGGTGATCATACTCAACTGCTTTGCCCTTCCATTCTTCTTGAGGAATCTTGAAACCCAACGGTACTGAAGGCCCACGATTGATAAGATAGGCTGCTGTGTTAATTGCATCAGCCCAGAACATCTTTGGGAGCCCTGCATTCAACCTCATACTTCTGGCTCTTTCACATAATGTTCTATTCATCCTCTCCGCAATTCCATTCTGTTGCGGAGTTCCTGGAACTGTCTTTATCATCTTGATCCCTCTATCAGCACAATAATCATTAAATTCCTTGCTGATGTATTCACCACCGTTATCAGACTTCAAGCATTTCACCTTCAAATCAGTTTCAAGTTCAACAGCAGATTTCCATTTCTTAAAAGTATCGAAAACTTCATATTTATGTTTAAGAAAATAAACCCATACCTTGCGTGTTGAATCATCTATGAAGGTCACAAAGTAGCGAGAACCTCCAACTGAAGCTACTGATGTCGGTCCATAAACATCTGAGTGAATAAGCTCCAACTTCTGAGCTTTCGGTGCTCTCCCAGTCTTCACAAAAGTCACCTTCTTTTTCTTGCCTAGGATGCACGGTTCACAAAATTCTGACTCGACCTTCTTCAATTCTGGAAGTTTTCCCTTGCTAACAAGCATCTTCATTCCCTTTTCACTCATGTGCCCGAGTCTTTGATGCCATAACTTTGATTGACTCTCGTCACTAGACATTGCATTCACCCCATCAGCTGGTACTTCAACCATGTACAAAGTACCTCTCTTCTTACCTTTAGCAACTACCATACTGCCCTTGACAACTCTCCATTGTCCTTTGCCAAAATGAACATCATATCCCTGATCATCAAGTTGACCGATGGATATTAGCATCCTCTTCAAACCAGGAATGACCCGAACATCCTTCAAGGTCCAAACAGTCCCCAATGATGTCTTCAAGTCTATATCTCCCATTCCTGTAACATCAAGACTGTGATTATTAGCCAAACGAACTTTACCAAAGTTACCTGTTCGTAGATTCTTCATCTTCTTCGTGCTAGAAGTGGCATGAAACGATGCCCCTGAATCCATAATCCAGTCTTCAACAGAATTTTCGACACAACATATAAGGGCATCCTCTGAATCTGAGGCTGTGGCAGCATTCACCTCCTGTTTCTCTCTAGCAGGTTCAGTACACTGATTTCTGAAATGCCCGAACTCCTTACAGTTCCAACACTGTATATCTTTCCTTGGCTTTCCAGGTCTCGACTTGCTCCTACGCTTTGACTTTGATCTACCCTTGTTTCCTCCTCTGTTATTACTCCTCCCTCTTTCTTCAGTACTGAGCAACGAGCTTGATTCTCCATTGTTCCTTCTCCTGGAGTCCTCATTCAGTAACGAATCACGAACTTTACTAAAACTGAGAGTCTCAACTGACCCTGTGAGTGTTGTGATTGTGCCTGACCAGCTGTCAGGTAATGAGGATAACAATAGACAAGCCTGCAATTCATCATCTATCTTAAAGTTCACAGAAGACAAACGTGTCAAATGTGATTTAAACAAATTAATATGCTCAGTTATAGAACTTCCCTCTTTCATTCTGATGTTGACTAACTCCCGTATCAGAAACACCTTGTTTGCAGGAGACGGCTTCTCGTACATGTTGGACAAGGCTTCCATAATCCCACGCGCTGTGGTTTGTTCCAGAATGTTGTAAGCTACATTCATGGAGAGAGTAAGCCGAATCATTGACTGTGCTTTCTTGTCAATATTTGTCCATGCAGCAGTTATGGTTTCCGGGGGAGGTTCCAGTGCAGAATCCAACTCCTTCTGTATAAGCAGATCCTTGATTTGCATCTTCCACCAACCAAAATTTTTCCCATCAAATTTATCTATCCTGACTTTTCCTTCTTCAGACATCATGGCTGTATGGCGGAACCCTAGACTGGGTTGTTGAAGGCGGCTGAGATGGAGGAAGAGGCGGCGCCGGAACCCTAGATGGGTGTCTGCTGACGGTGAGGGTCAGGGGTGGAGGGTGGTGACGGCTGGTTAGGGTTCTACAGATACGTGTGTTCTTCTCTTCTTTGATCAAGAACCTAGCTTTGATACCAGTTGTTAGGAACTAGAACACACACACACACACGAACACAAGATATAACGTGGTTCGGTCTAAGCTGACCTACGTCCACGGGGGCAACTGGGGTATTCTTTTATTGAGTGATAATAATTACAAGGTACAAGAGATATATTTATAGGCACTAATTAGGGTTTAAACCCTCTACTAATCTTGTTGAACAAGTTAATAAATCTGGGCTTAAAACGATTGGGCCTATAGTGGGCTGAAGACAACATCTCCAACATGTCACCAACCGAACCCATTTTGTCACCTCTAATTTGATTAAGAAATCATGATACATGTATGCACATCGTGTAAAAACAACATGTAAATTATTTACCTTGGCCTCGTCGATCTTATGAATTCTGTTACAAACAAAAACAGGATAAGATTCAGGTGTTATACTTTTCCTTTCTTGCAAAATCTCAGCAATGTCTAGAAGGTATTTCCACTCTCCCTTAAAGATGATCTTTTCTAATGGATAAGCCTGTCGACGTCTTGTTGCTGATAGATCCATGAGGTGGAATATTACGAGCACTACTTGTAGTTGCTGCACCAACTTCAAGAGCCTTTGCATTAACCTTTGCATCAGCCATCTTGCTATTTAAATCAGCTTGGGCCTCCGGATCACAGTTTGCACGTAGTGTCTTTTCTTTCTTGGCCTATGGTAACATAAAGTAAAAAGAATTAACCTCACTCCAATCTAGCATTGATTTTTAATTTGGGAGAGACAGGTCGGGGGCAACAGGCAAAAAAGTGTTCAGCTCAACTAGTAACTTTTCTCTTCAGTTAACATGAAAATCTTCTTCGTGCCTTTGATTAGTACTGAAAATTAGTGTGCATGTTATGTGGATAAAATCATTCATTTACAAAAACCATATGAGTCCAGTTTTTTTGAAAATAAGAAGTATAGCTTCAAGCCAAATTGCACCTTGGTCAAAATTATCATAATGGTTAATGGGCTAAAATAGTGAAGATAGTGCATCAAGCCAGTTCCACTTCGAGATTGATAGACTAGCGGCCAAAATGCACCAAATTCGTAGAGATGTGCTTTTATGGCCCTAATCATATAAAGGTTGTGATAAAGGTATAGTTTTGTTAAAAGAAGTCTTTTAGTATTAGATCACCTTAACAATCAATATCAAGCCAAAATTACTACCTAATGAGTTGCATCTTAATAAGACATGTTTAATACAACAGTTGCATACCGTTTGTTCAGACTTTTTAGTCCAGAACTGAAACGTTTTTTCTTTCTTCTCTTCAGCTTCCTCAACTTTAGAATTTTCATCTGCAGGATTAACTTCATCATCGAACCTTGGTTCCAATCTAAAGATCTACACGCAAGACAAAAAATGACATTAATCATATATAAAATTGTTACCAAGGGTGTTTGGGACATACTACTATTTTCATGTATCGAGTAATCTTTCAGTACATATTCTAATCACCATATAAGTTTAGGCTTTTTGCAAAAACACCGCTTTCAAAGGGCTTTGCAAAAAGGCCTTTTCAACTCATATATATATATATATATATATATATATATATATATATATATATATATATATATATATATATATATATATATATATATATGGAGACTTTCTTGCAAGAACCATCTTATCTGCGAGAACTGACATAACCACAAAAAAACATACATGCACGCCTTTTAAATTAAAATAAAAATACATGCAAATCATCAATAATCGTAAGTATCCACCTATGTTCTTCAATATCATCATGAACTCATCCTCTTTTTTCAGAAAAACCTTACACACGGCCGCAATATTGTCATTGCATACATGCACACCTTCAAAGAAAAATTTTGTATTTCCAATTTCTTATCAAATTCTTTAGAACAACCATGTTTTTTTTAAAATATATATGTTGTTTTTAGAACATATGTGCAAAAATACAATTATTGAAGGCGTGCATGTATGTTTTTGATGGTTTTATCAATTCTCGCAGATAAGATGGTTCTCGCAAGAAAGTCTCACTATATATATATATATACACACTTAAATAAGCTTATCAAAACACTTAAAACTTCCATAAGCTTATCATCAAAATCCAATTGCCAAACATCCCTATTAATATATCTCATTTTATTGGGCTTAAGATAGTTAAAATTTTGGAAAAGCCAATAAGCTCACATTTTTGGGTGAACTTGAACTTATTGCTTATTTACGTACATATGCTTAACTTGATAATGTAACAAGGTAACAAACCAAAACAAAAGTGAGCTTATCAGCTTTTCCAAATCTCAATAAGCAGATAAGCCAATATAATAAGCTAATCCAAACAACCCCGCCCCTCCTAATTATCACAATTTCTAATAGCTTAAACCATAGTTGTCAAAATCGCGATCCTGATCGTAGAATCGTACGATCCTATGATCCTACACACAAAAAACGATCAAGATCTTACTAAGATCGTAATTCGAGTAGGATCGTATCAGGATCGTAGGATCGCACGTAGGATCGCCTATTTCTTTATTTTTTAATTTTTTTTAATTTTTTATTTTTTGCTATATTAACTTATTAAGTATAAGTCCATGTCTTAAAGCCCAATCACTAAGAATTCTTCATGAAAGCTATTATTTTGATGCTATTAATTGATTGTCTTTTGCAAGATTAATGAGTGTCAAATCATTATGCTTTTATGGACAATTTAGAAATAGTTTAGATGTGTCTTTTTGAGTTTATTATAAAAAACGATTTCGTGCTTTGTAACATGGCATAAGCTTGTTTTTGAAGTAAACTATCTAGATATTTGACCCAAATTTGTTCATAATTTATTTTAAGTTTCATATAAAAGCATGAACTACATGTTAAAATTTTTCAGTAATATTATATGAATATCCTAATTTAATTTATTTGATATCAAGAAAAAAAATATTGTGTTGTCCTCTATTATAAATTATATCGTTTCATTTTCAAATACAATCCATTTATCTTTTTGTATTAATCTATATAATGTAATAAAAAAATCGCAGAATCACGTACCAATAAATTAACACTATATTTTTGCATTAATTTAAATATCACGAAAAACCTATAATAAAAAACATTGAACAAGAAGTAGGTGCACGTATGTAGTAACTTTGTGCAAGTGAGCATTGCAATATATCTAATATTCTACTACTACGGTACTTGAACATATAACTTTTTCTTTTATCATCCATTTAGAGTCGTTTATCATATGAAATATTATATAGAAATATAAAACTACAACCCCTATACAAAAATATATACATTTTCATAGGATCTTACGATCCCGATCCGATCCTACGGTCACGATCTTGCAAAGCCGAAAACGATCCTAGGTAGGATCCCGATCCTGACAACCTTGGCTTAAACACTTCCGGTCACTACCCTGTTACAAACTAACTACGTATATAACTAGCCACTCCGTATTAACTAACCATTTTTGATATACAAAACATAACTAACAAATATCCCATACTTCATATATTAGAGTCTCTTTTCCAAGCAATCAAACAATTATCCGATACCACATTAGACTAATTTAAATCAAACAATTGAATATCTTAGAGTCTGTTCTTTGGGTGAGACCAATATCTAATTGCATTTGCAGAAAACCAGTATAAAAAGAGACAATGTTAAAGACTTATTTTAAAATCAGATAGCGTGTATGCAAAACTACTTTTCAAAAAGAAGGCCCAAACATGCTTCGGTAATCAAATTTCCCAAAAAGTTTCCTTAACAATGTTTTTAGACAATAAGCGTTCTACAAAACACAATAAGCTGACAATCTCACCCAAAACACCCTCTAATACAAAACACAAACCATAAACAACAACACAACTTCATTTTAATTTGCCAAGCAATCAAACAATTATCCAATAACACGTTAAGACTAATTTAAATCAAACAAGTAAATATCTTAGAGAATGTTTCAGATTGGGCTTTGGGTGGAAGTTTCTGCATACATTTCCAAAAAGCGTTTTCAATTGTCACTAATATTTTCCGAAAAGTTTCTCAAACACTATTTTCTAACTATTGGCGTTCCACAAAAATATCCCATCGAAAACACAATCTCAAAAAAGTAAAACCCTCTAAAGTCTAAAGCATAACCTAAACTATAAACCCTAAAGAAAACAAAACAATACCTTACGAGACTCAATAGGAAG
Organism: Artemisia tridentata subsp. tridentata; assembly: GCA_021014915.2. NCBI lineage: Eukaryota > Viridiplantae > Streptophyta > Magnoliopsida > Asterales > Asteraceae > Artemisia > Artemisia tridentata. The sequence goes on along the minus strand of CP139508.1, from coordinate 194,703,019 downwards.
AATCTTGAGAAAACCAGTGTCCTTATCAAGCACACCAAGGCTATAACTACAGACTTGTTGAGCAGCAGCCTCACACAAATAATTAGTCCCAACAAACTTAACCACCTTATCATTAGTGTTACAGGTGACAACGACTTGCATCCTATTACTACGTTCGACATGTTTCATAACCTTAACACTATGTTGTTGTTCCTCAGCAGTTTTCCTTTTTTTATTATGATTATCTGGGTCATACCCGGATGAAAAGTATCCTATTATTGGGAGTGATTTGTCGGGTGCAGGGTTTAAGGTTTGGATTTTGACATTGATTGGTTTGTGGGTTTTTTTGTGTTTTGAGGATTGTGGTTGTGGTTCCATTTCTGGTTCTTCTGTTAGAGATGTGTCGTGTTTGTGTTTTTTGCCCATGTTTTGTGGTTGTGTCAAGATATGAAGGTTAGGGTTTATGGAAATGGGTTATCGGATAATTGTGTCAAGATATATGGAAACGGGTTATCGGATAAACTGTTGTGTCTAAGTCACTAATTGGTTCACTTCATTTGTTCTGAAATACACTAGTTAGGAACTCACGAGCTAACTCGTCGAATACAAATTAGATAAGAGAAAAATCTCAAAAGAGCCTAAAACCCAAAAGTGCATTAAATCTAGTCCAAATTTTTTTGATTTCCCATTATAGCCCAAGCGGCTTCACCAACTCCACTCCACTAGATTTGTGATATGTATCTCATTTATAGTATTACTTTGTTTTATTATTAAGTGTGTATATATATATTATATAATATATATTATATAGTATTTATATATATATATATTATATATATACAGGGGCCGGTCTTTCTTTTCAGAAACATCTTATCTACAAGAACTGCGAGAACCACTTATGTACTCCTAATAATGCATAGTGTGCAACATATCAATGCAAAATGACATTTTTTTAATATTAAACTTTTTTATTTAATCCGAAAGGGTATAATAGTAAAAGAATTTTTTTTTTTTTTTTTTTTTTTTTTTAAGAAATGTTATTTTCCAGATTTAGTGCATAGGTGTTTTTATGTACTAATTTTTTCATTTTAGTTTTTTGAATAATTTTAGAACATGCATGTTTTTCAAATAGTAAATGTATATCAAAACAAGAACATAAATGTTTTTAGATAATGTAAATTTATAACAAAACAAGAACATAAATGTTACATGCAAAATTCGATATCAATTGAAATACAATTAAAATACAAATTTCATCTAATCGATCTATGCATGCCTGCACTAATATATATAACGCAAAACGGACATATGTGCACACTCATTATTATCAACATTTTTAGAAGTTGGACATATATGCACGCCTTCAATAATCGTATTTCTTCAAACGCCGCATTGTATCTATGTGTGCATCCACTTCTAGATCTTCATTGTTATCACCATCTTCATTAATCTGATACAATCATGCCCAAAAAACAATTAAACCTGAAATAGATGTGCTGGGATGCGCTTTTGCTAATCTAAATTGTAATAATCATATAACGAGTTTGCTTTTTTTTTTTTTTTTTTTTTTTTGTAAAGCACGAGTTTGCTGTTGTTTGGCGAATTTTGATTACTTAAGATTTAAGAAACATATATTTAAAATGTCCAAAAGGTTAGTTTTGTGAAGAAAAAAAAGGGAGAGACATATGGTATAATGCGAGTAAAATTCTCTCAACTAGATTAAAAGAAGCGGTAATTCATATTGCATATGCAAGTCGAATAAGCTTTAAAACACGAATCCAAACAGCCCCTCAGTCCAATAATATAAAAACATGATAAATAATTAAATAAAATTCTGATTCTTTTGCCAACTATGGCATTTCTTTAGCTGTGTACTACCAACTGAGATGCTTCTTTCTGTTGCACTTTGTAGCAATTAAGTGTCAAGTACAATGGCTCAAAATACTAGTCACTAGATGAAATTAAAAAAAGAGGCACTCACCTCGGCATCAAATCCCAAATGCAGATGCATAAATGACTCGCATTGCTTCGTATTTTGAATTCTTTCCTCGTACGAGTTTGGAACAGCTTCCTTAGGTAGTAACTTTAGAGTATCCCACATGGATGCATTGCTTACTACAGCTTTCTTTGCACGCACAAACTGCAACATCACAATAATTTATATTAAGTAACCTGTTGTGCTGATATCCTTTTTATGATGTTATATGCAGTTATGCCCCATTTGCCTTACTAACTCGAAGAACATATCCTTGAATCTATATTAACCTTAAAAACATATATACACATCACTTTTATTGATTTTGTACAAGCTGAAAAACACATATGCACCATTATAACATATGCGCACGCATTCAAGAACATACTTGCACAACTGAACATACTTGAAATCCTAACGTCTGTAGGTTGTGGCTGAAAAACACATATGCACCATTTTATATCACATATTGAATACATCAACCAATTAATAGCAGGCACCAACTAGTTTATGCTCTGGCTAGGTTTTTTTTTTTTTTTTTTTTTTTTTTTATTTTATTTCTTGTGCTTTTCAATTAATCTATCAACCAATTAATAGCAGGCAACAACCATGTATAACTAAATCATAATCGATCATCTTTTTTGTTAGCAACTAAAATCGATGAAATACATTAATGTTTAAGATCAAAACTGAAGAAAAAAAAAACTCAAATCTGATTCAATGAAACCTAAGCAATAATTAATACGAAAATTAAAATTAAAATAAAAACTAAAATTTAAACCGCTTATAAGAACAATAACCAATTTCAATTATGTGACAAAAAACCGTTAATTTCAAGATCCAAATTGAATAACAAAGATCTATTTTTAAAAACTATTAAATTGATTAAATAAAAAAGGTTTTACCTTTTGATTCGTTGTACAAAACTAGAACGGATCGATTTTCAAGACCATGAACAATTCAAACGATCTTTAAATGGAGATGGTGAAACGAGATCATGACCGTCGAGTGGGAAAGTATAGTGCGGCGGCTAGGGTTTTTGGTTAAACCGATGAGAAGAATACGGGGGTGGGTGGATTTTTGGGAAAGGGGGAAAGAAAATAGAGAAATAAAATGGAATGCCAGTTATTTTTTAACTGATTCTATTCAAATCTTCAAATCTGATGCTATTTTTATGGAAAATCAAAATACCTAATTTGCCCTTGATTTATTTATTTTTTCTGAAATAACTTGTAGATATTTTCAAAAATGTCATCTTGCATTGATATGATGTACATTATGCTTTATTATGAGTAAAAAAGTGGTTCTCTCAGTTCTCGCACTTAAAGTGGTTCTGAAAAGAAAGTTACACTACATATATATATATATATATATATATATATATATATATATATATATATATATATATATATATATATATATATATTTGTGTAGCTTATCTTTATTACAAGCAACATTCAGTCATTTTGTGACAAATGGTAAATTTCCACCTATATTTTAATAATAAATGTCTATTTATTATTACCTAACTGTTAGATTAAACATTTATGTGTTTACATAACGATCACGGGAAACAAACCCGCACTCTGTAGCGTACAGTAACTTACCAAAACTATTTGATCTTATCAGAAAAGGTGAAACTTTCACTTTCTGACATTTACAAACACCAACATAACAAAACGAGAGGTTATCTCGTTTTCTTGAAAAACAACACCACACGCGTACCGACACCACATCAGTAAAGGTTCACCTTTATAAACTCATTTCGGAGTCAATAAATTTCATTCTATGTCAGTCCGATAAAAACGACTCCTGGATTATATATATATATTTGTTTTATTTTGTTCATTTCTCTCAACGACTCGAAAATCTCAAAACACACCGGGATCCAACGGGACACGGGGTACACATTATACCTACACAAATAATACAAGACTTAATTAAACCTTATCCTATTAATATACATATTATATATATATATATTTTTTCTTTTTCTTCCTCTTATCCCTGCGCAACTCTTTCTCTCTCTCTCAGAGATTTCGTCATCTCTTCAGAAACACCAGATCTGAGTCAAACAAGTCGAATGGCAACAAACCAGGTCTATCACTATCTCTCTTGTGTCCAAATAAGACCTGTGTTCATTTTGTCCAAGCTTTAAAGTCAACCAACAAGCCAAAATGATGATGTTATAATTTCCTTTGGTGGCTATGGCGCGTCTGGGAAGAGGGGAGAAGGCATCAAAACCCTCCTTGAATACTCTTTTAAATCCCTATCAATCTTGGTAAGCCCACACACCCACAAAAGTTACAACCAATCCGAAATTTAGAAGAGTAGCAAGCGGTGCAGTGGAAAACGCAATCAGAAGCAGGAGGGTGTGTGTGGATTTGCTGGGTTCGATTCGGGTTCCATCGATCTCATCCGAGTTTTCTTCGATCTCGTCTCAACTTCCTAGTAGTTGAACTACTAGTTGTAAGAACTCTAAACTTTCCCTTTTTGATTCTTGTTTCCATTCGAATGAATATATTGTAATTATTTTGAATATTTTGTGAATCGTTTTTGTGAGGTTTTAAAAGTTCGGTTTATCAAAACATTGCGAATCATTATTGTTGTTGAATCAAATTGGTGTGGTAGCAACTTATTTTGAAACTAGTAATGTTATGTGTGGCTCGATTTGATTTCGTGTTCTTTTGTTGAATCTGGTGATATCGCGAACTAGAGTAGTTGATGCGTTAGAAGTGTTATAGTCGTAGGCTTGTTTCGATTAAAATTCATTCCACTTGTCGAATTAGTAAGTTAAACCGTAGTCGTGTTGTTTTTGGAGTCAAACTAGTCGAACGGTTAATGTCAAAAATGTGCTCGCAAATTGTTTGATGTTATGTCTCTAAAGTTTTAACTTCTAAAACGAGTCGATGTTGGATTAAAATCGATACTAGAGTCATTGTTTCTAGTCTAAGCTCACGTATTGTATTATGTTCGTGGTTGAGACGAGTAGTACTCGACTCAAACGCTTGCTCAAAACTCAAATTGTTGTCATTAAATTCATGGCAAAAACCCACCCCGATGGGTGCCAATTCGATCAGTTCATAAGTCACAAAAAGAACCAAACTAGGCTTCGTTTGCATGGTTCATAGGCTCCTACAAAGGGTGCACTAAGAGACGAAACCCATAGAACATAGGTCCTTGTCAAGCTTTTGTTCCAAAACCTTTGTCACTCGCAAAAAAAAAAAAAAAAAAAAAAAAAAAAAAAAAAAAAAAAAAAAAAAAACCGCTAAAGTCCGAAAGTCTTATGACTTCATACTTGGATTCTAAACTTGTGCTATAATGAAATTGCATTAACAGCAGTGGGCTGAAGTGTTCACTAAAATGAAGTGGGTTGGAAGCCCACCAAGCAAACTTTTCCTTTTAAGGACCACTTGGGCCGGAGCTCATCAAAGTTCCCTAATTCAATTTTTCCTTAACAGACCGAAGCCCGCTTATTTTATGAGGCAACCAGACTGCTGACTTTTGTACATCTCGGTCCAAGTGAAACCTGCCTTATTAAACATGGGCCACAGCCCACTCTCGACACGAACGTATACTCGCTTCAAATATAAAGCTGTCGACGCAAATCGTTTAAACTTGACAATCTTATACGTTAACGTCACGATCCATTTTTAAATAAATACACCGCTAAATATACTTGCACCACCTAATTTCGTATATATTTAGACAACATTATAACTTGACAAAACTTTTATTAAATTAGTGACCATTGATATATGCGAGCCAATAATTTAAAATAAGGAGTCATAAGCTAACTAATAGTCTTCCTAACAAACAACTTGACAAGGTCATGTCAAAACTTATATAAGTCAAATAAATAAGAAACAATTATTTTTCATTTAAACTTCAAGCTTATTTAAAACAACATTTTCTCAACACAAACTCACCATATATTAGCAAAGCCTTTTCAACTTCACTTTTAGTTATTTTTATTTTTCACAAAGACCACATTGTATATATGTATGAAAGTATATACGCACACGTACATTCACTTGACCTCAACATTCCTATATGTCGTTCACGTTGACATTCCATAGTTGCTATCCTTCGTGCGTATCTTTCCAATCATTGTTAATTCAAAGAGTCACTATTCCTATTCTTTTGTACGTTCGTACACTCCGATGAGCCAATAACTCCAAATATTAAAAGCATGGTTTTAACTTAAATGCTGCCACACCAGCAACACCAACATGAACTTTTGAAATAATTGAAACCCTTTAACTCGAAATATGAACTAAAACGTACTTTACTAATCTAGGTCACGTGTCGGTGTTGAACACTGTCTGAACTATTTGGTGATCTGACTGCTATATACCAAGGTGAGTTCATGGCCCCTACTTTTACTGGTTTTTAAACTGTTTCTGGGGGAGAATACATGCTCGTTTTAACTAAACTCAATGACTGTTTATTTTTGAAATCTGCGAACTGTTTACTCAATATCTGACTGTTGAGCTGAATTATTTGAATTGGTTCTTTGAACGCATTATGTGATTGACTGATATGTAACCCCACTCTATTTGAAATTGTTTTACAATCGGGGTGAGAAACATGCAAAACTATTTTTTATGGACCAACACTGTTGTTACCAAACTATTACGCGGATTAGCCTAAGCACTATTATGTCCCAAATTGCCCAAACTCATGAACCGTCAATTCCTGCTGGGAAGCGCGAATGTTATAATTAGATCTATTGGGAGTAACGTCCCCGTTCGGGTTGACCGGATAGGCAAACGAACGTATACCATGTCGAAACACAAGTGTCTGGGATAAACACTTGCCGGGCCTTTATGTTTAACATGCTTCTAGAGCATGCACACTGTTATAGCTTCGGTTACATGAACTTAGAGCTAGCGTAATACACTATTTTACTTTTGGGTTGCTTACCCTACACTTGGTCCACATCACAAACTTTACTTGAAGGAAAACACTATTTCCAATACATTGTGACCGACACAATGGCCACAAAACTCTTATGGAACTCACAGTATTTTTACTGCTTTATTGCAAATCTTATTTGGCAGCGGGTTGTAAACACATAGGTTGCAAGTCTTGTATGGGCGGGGCTTGGGACTGAGTGGATTTACAATGCCTTTGCCGGGAAAAATCATTATTCAAGCGCTTTACATTTTACACTAAACTCTATGAACTCACCAACCTCGTGTTGACAATTTTTAGCATGTATTTTCAGGTTTAAGGCGATAATCTAGTTGTGAAGGCTTTTGGCATGGCATGGCATGGTCATAGAAGACTCTGATGTATTTGGGACCACTTGAAATCTTTTATGGGCTTATATCTTCGCACCATTTTTTGAAATGTTGTAAACAAATCACTTTTGAATATGAAATCTATTTTAAATGGTTGAGGTAAAACCATTCTTTATACTTTGTGTTGTGATACCAATTTAGTAGCACCCAAACATGTATGCTTCCGCTAAACCAGATTTTTGGGGTGTTACAGATTGGTATCAGAGCCAGGTTATAGAGAACTGGGTATTTTTAAAACCTAGACTATAACCGCTTTTACGAAAACTTAACCCTATGACCGCCACATGCCTGCCTGCCAAGCTGATGCCACATTTGTGATTTTATTGCTATATAATTGATGAGATGTGCACACTGTTATTGGATAAGTATATCTATCTATTTTCGCTATCTACTATAAGTATCTTCGACATACTTATACACACGCATCATACTCGTCATGGCATTACGCCTTTTCTCTACGCAATCTCATCAATCGTCCTCGAGTGTGGACATCCACCTTAATTACTGAAGCAACTTTTAAAAGTAAGGGACATATTATTAGTGTAATTGAGCTGAGTATTCCAAAATTTATTGAACCTCGGTGGAATATAGACTGATCACCTATATTCGACCAGGGACAGTGGGACATAGACTGATCACCTATGTCCGACTCAGAGGTAAATTTTGCAATACTCAGAGTAGTTATACTAGGATTATGTCCAGATTGATTTCCTACTTGATTTTTGCAAGACTCAAAATTTTGTGTGTGTACATAATCACTGCCTAACATGAACATTCACATCTACACACAACACACTGGCATCACAACACCTTATGAACCGTAATACACCGGCAACCGCTATACTTCTCCCTGATATGGAATTTCTGTTTGTAACCGTCTCACCGTAACTTGCATCGGGTCGGTTAGATTCAATTGGCACCGTTTGAATCCAAGTTGCTTATTTGTAACTCCTCGAGATTGTAATAAGCCAGTTGAGCTTATTGGAGCGTTCGGATTTGATTCTAGCTACATTTGAATTTGAATTTGGCTACGTTTGGAACTGGTTTTGGCTATGTTTGAATTTGGACCTCATTCCGGATTTGGAATTATTATTCAGCCTTGTTTTGTTTTCGTTATAGTTACCTCCACCTCAAACCCTACACTCAAATGATGTTGTACTTTCCTAAGACAGCCCACCGATTGCTAGTAGCAATCAACATCCTCCTTCAGAGTTGTACTCTGAACTCGCTAAACTCCCCATTCGGCAGAGATTCTGCGCCCGACGGAAACCTTAAGACCCTAAGGAATAACCTGAACCGAGTTCCTTGGGACAATCACCTAACCCCCCCCCCCCCCCCATCTCTCGGGGATATCAATTATCTTTGCTACCCTCTCGTAAGATAATAAACCTACAAACTATTTTCGATTATTCTACAGACCATATTACAGTCACTCTACAAATGTTTTACTCCTACTTTATGAAATCAAAATTTCAACCTTACAACTATTTTGTAAACAACAAATAGTCCTAGTTCTATAAACTGCTTTACAGATCATTTCACAAGTTATTTTATAAACCGATTTGTTGCCTCACTACTATATCACAATTTCGCTACTAACCACAAATAATAAATTGTTTTTCATTACTCTATAAACTGTTTTTACAAATCGTTTTGCAAACTATTTTGCAATCACCTGGTGAACTATCCAGCCACCTGGAAAACATTTATACCTTTTGGTGCTATTAAAATAAATTGAATACCTATGTTTATGAACTATATAGTGATATCTTTCTAAACCACTCACTAGGATGCATAAAACTTTTCTGCCCAAAACTTTATCAACTTTCGAATGTCATACACATTCATATAAAGACCTACTCGAATAAAGTTTTCAAACAAGACTTTCATTCAATCCTATGAGAAGGAAAAACACACAACTCCAAATCAAATCTTGACAACCAGTCACCATGCTATCTTATCACTCTAAATCAGGAAGGATCATGCTATGTTGGGAATAGTCATCTCGAGAATTTTGTACTTCAAAACTGACACTTCACATCTCGGCTGTCAAGGTTCAACAGTCTCTCGAAAAAGTCTCGAATTCATGTAGGAACGCGAAAACAAAATCAAGCGTAAATGACCTCAATTTTTCTCAACTCCATCGGGTAACTCTAAGTGAAAACCGAGGACGGTTTTCCTTCTAAGGCGGGAAGGATGTGACAAATGGTAAATTTCCACCTATATTTTAATAATAAATGTCTATATATTATTACCTAACTGTTAGATTAAACATTTATGTGTTTACATAACGATCACGGGAAACAAACCCGCACTCTGTAGCGTACAGTAACTTACCAAAACTATTTGATCTTATCAGAAAAGGTGAAACTTTCACTTTCTGACATTTACAAACACCAACATAACAAAACGAGAGGTTATCTCGTTTTCTTGAAAAACGACACCACACGCGTACCGACACCACATCAGTAAAGGTTCACCTTTATAAACTCATTTCGGAGTCAATAAATTTCATTCTATGTCAGTCCGATAAAAACGACTCCTGGATTATATATATATATTTGTTTTATTTTGTTCATTTCTCTCAACGACTCGAAAATCTCAAAACACACCGGGATCCAACGGGACACGGGGTACACATTATACCTACACAAATAATACAAGACTTAATTAAACCTTATCCTATTATATACATATATAATTTTCTTTTTCTTTTCTTCCTCTTATCCCTGCGCAACTCTTTCTCTCTCTCTCAGAGATTTCGTCATCTCTTCAGAAACACCAGATCTGGGTCAAACAAGTCGAATGGCAACAAACCAGGTCTATCACTATCTCTCTTGTGTCCAAATAAGACCTGTGTTCATTTTGTCCAAGCTTTAAAGTCAACCAACAAGCCAAAATGATGATGTTATAATTTCCTTTGGTGGCTATGGCGCGTCTGGGAAGAGGGGAGAAGGCATCAAAACCCTCCTTGAATACTCTTTTAAATCCCTATCAATCTTGGTAAGCCCACACACCCACAAAAGTTACAACCAATCCGAAATTTAGAAGAGTAGTAAGCGGTGCAGTGGAAAACGAAATCAGAAGCAGGAGGGTGTGTGTGGATTTGCTGGGTTCGACTCGGGTTCCATCGATCTCATCCGAGTTTTCTTCGATCTCGTCTCAACTTCCTAGTAGTTGAACTACTAGTTGTAAGAACTCTAAACTTTTCCTTTTTGATTCTTGTTTCCATTCGAATGAATATATTGTAATTATTTTGAATATTTTGTGAATCGTTTTTGTGAGGTTTATAAAAGTTCGGTTTATCAAAACATTGCGAATCGTTATTGTTGTTGAATCAAATTGGTGTGGTAGCAACTTATTTTGAAACTAGTAATGTTATGTGTGGCTCGATTTGATTTCGTGTTCTTTTGTTGAATCTGGTGATATCGCGAACTAGAGTAGTTGATGCGTTAGAAGTGTTATAGTCGTAGGCTTGTTTCGATTAAAATTCATTCCACTTGTCGAATTAGTAAGTTAAACCGTAGTCGTGTTGTTTTTGGAGTCAAACTAGTCGAACGGTTAATGTCAAAAATGTGCTCGCAAATTGTTTGATGTTATGTCTCTAAAGTTTTAACTTCTAAAACGAGTCGATGTTGGATTAAAATCGATACTAGAGTCATTGTTTCTAGTCTAAGCTCACGTATTGTATTATGTTCGTGGTTGAGACGAGTAGTACTCGACTCAAACGCTTGCTCAAAACTCAAATTGTTGTCATTAAATTCATGGCAAAAACCCACCCCGATGGGTGCCAATTCGATCAGTTCATAAGTCACAAAAAGAACCAAACTAGGCTTCGTTTGCATGGTTCATAGGCTCCTACAAAGGGTGCACTAAGAGACGAAACCCATAGAACATAGGTCCTTGTCAAGCTTTTGTTCCAAAACCTTTGTCACTCGCAAAAAAAAAAAAAAAAAAAAAAAAAAAAAAAAAAAAAAAAAAAAAAAAAAAACCGCTAAAGTCCGAAAGTCTTATTACTTCATACTTGGATTCTAAACTTGTGCTATAATGAAATTGCATTAACAGCAGTGGGCTGAAGTGTTCACTAAAATGAAGTGGGTTGGAAGCCCACCAAGCAAACTTTTCCTTTTAAGGACCACTTGGGCCGAAGCTCATCAAAGTTCCCTAATTCAATTTTTCCTTAACAGACCGAAGCCCGCTTATTTTATGAGGCAACCAGACTGCTGACCTTTGTACATCTCGGTCCAAGTGAAACCTGCCTTATTAAACATGGGCCACAGCCCACTCTCGACACGAACGTATACTCGCTTCAAATATAAAGCTGTCGACGCAAATCGTTTAAACTTGACAATCTTATACGTTAACGTCACGATCCATTTTTAAATAAATACACCGCTAAATATACTTGCACCACCTAATTTCGTATATATTTAGACAACATTATAACTTGACAAAACTTTTATTAAATTAGTGACCATTGATATATGCGAGCCAATAATTTAAAATAAGGAGTCATAAGCTAACTAATAGTTTTCCTAACAAACAACTTGACAAGGTCATGTCAAAACTTATATAAGTCAAATAAATAAGAAACAATTATTTTTCATTTAAACTTCAAGCTTATTTAAAACAACATTTTCTCAACACAAACTCACCATATATTAGTAAAGCCTTTTCAACTTCACTTTTAGTTATTTTTATTTTTCACAAAGACCACATTGTATATATGTATGAAAGTATATACGCACACGTACATTCACTTGACCTCAACATTCCTATATGTCGTTCACGTTGACATTCCATAGTTGCTATCCTTCGTGCGTATCTTTCCAATCATTGTTAATTCAAAGAGTCACTATTCCTATTCTTTTGTACGTTCGTACACTCCGATGAGCCAATAACTCCAAATATTAAAAGCATGGTTTTAACTTAAATGCTGCCACACCAGCAACACCAACATGAACTTTTGAAATAATTGAAACCCTTTAACTCGAAATATGAACTAAAACGTACTTTACTAATCTAGGTCACGTGTCGGTGTTGAACACTGTCTGAACTATTTGGTGATCTGACTGCTATATACCAAGGTGAGTTCATGGCCCTACTTTTACTGGTTTTTAAACTGTTTCTGGGGGAGAATACATGCTCGTTTTAACTAAACTCAATGACTGTTTATTTTTGAAATCTGCGAACTGTTTACTCAATATCTGACTGTTGAGCTGAATTATTTGAATTGGTTCTTTGAACGCATTATGTGATTGACTGATATGTAACCCCACTCTATTTGAAATTGTTTTTACAATCGGGGTGAGAAACATGCAAAACTATTTTTTATGGACCAACACTGTTGTTACCAAACTATTACGCGGATTAGCCTAAGCACTATTATGTCCCAAATTGCCCAAACTCATGAACCGTCAATTCCTGCTGGGAAGCGCGAATGTTATAAATAGATCTATTGGGAGTAACGTCCCCGTTCGGGTTGACCGGATAGGCAAAACGAACGTATACCATGTCGAAACACAAGTGTCTGGGATAAACACTTGCCGGGCCTTTATATTTAACATGCTTCTAGAGCATGCACACTGTTATAGCTTCGGTTACATGAACTTAGAGCTAGCGTAATACACTATTTTACTTTTGGGTTGCTTACCCTACACTTGGTCCACATCACAAACTTTACTTGAAGGAAAACACTATTTCCAATACATTGTGACCGACACAATGGCCACAAAACTCTTATGGAACTCACAGTATTTTTACTGCTTTATTACAAATCTTATTTGGCAGCGGGTTGTAAACACACAGGTTGCAAGTCTTGTATGGGCGGGGCTTGGGACTGAGTGGATTTACAATGCCTTTGCCGGAAAATCGTTATTCAAGCGCTTTACATTTTACACTAAACTCTATGAACTCACCAACCTCGTGTTGACACTTTTTAGCATGTATTTTCAGGTTTAAGGCGATAATCTAGTTGTGAAGGCTTTTGGCATGGCATGGCATGGTCATAGAAGACTCTGATGTATTTGGGACCACTTGAAATCTTTTATGGGCTTATATCTTCGCACCATTTTTGAAATGTTGTAAACAAATCACTTTTGAATATGAAATCTATTTTAAATGGTTGAGGTAAAACCATTCTTTATACTTTGTGTTGTGATACCAATTTAGTAGCACCCAGACGTGTATGCTTCCGCTAAACTAGATTTTCGGGGTGTTACAAGCAACATTCAGTCATTTTATGTTGAGATATTGAAATCATATAAATAAAGATATTGATAATGGTTAAAGTTTCATATATAAATCAAAATTTAAGAGAATCTTAAAAGCAAATATTAAATTATGTCTTGAAAGTTGAAAAAGCAAAAGTAAAACTTTTAGGCGTATGCAAGGCAGTAAAATAAAATAAATTATTTCTTTCCCCTTCTCTTTCGACCATAGTGTCTTCTACATTATCAACCTTAATCCCATTCAGCCATGGCAGCCAATGACTTTTTTTCCTGGCGCCGGAAAATTACTAATAACTTCACGTCGTCACTTCACAAGGTGGTTCCTTACACAAGGCTAAGGTAGGTCCTGAAAAAACTACCTTATCGGCTCAATAGGTTTTCCGTTTCTAGGGAACCACCTTGGTACTACGTGGGTCCGCCTTTAGTTATAGATAGTCTTCTTAGAATGTGTTCTTAAGTGTGTGTGTGTGTATTTGGATCTAAATAAGTAGAATAGAATGTGTGGTAGTTGATATATAACTCAATGTTTGGTTGCAAATTTTGTTCATGTAAACAATGTAATGACCAAACTACCCTTACGTGAAAGGCACATGAAGGGTCACTAATGGGGGCTTTTAATAGTTGTTAGCGATAAGGACATTATTTGTGTAAAAGTGTGAATAGTAATGACATTTTTCTGTAACTAAAGTTTGAGAGTGGCACATGATGCAAAAATGGAAAACCACAAATACATTTTTTGTAATTTACCTTTTACTTAATTTAAATTTTGTTAAATAAGGGATAAAGACCAAAATATTATAAAAACATGCATTGAGAAGTTATATATTTACCATTTAAGTTCTACATAAGCATTTTTATTTCACTATACTACTTAATATTACTTTTACTCATAATGAAATGAAAATACATTTAAAAAGTCCTACACGGTTTTAAACTAGTTAGGGCGCATTTGGTTTGCAAAAAGGTTTGGATTTGAATTTGGATTTAGTATTACACTGAAAGAAATGAAGGATAGATAAAATAAATAACAATAAAACATTATTGTGTTTTAATAAAATATGAGTATTATGTTTCATATTTAAATTAATTTTACTTCATGAAATAATAGTATAACGAGTCGGGCAGTATAAAATATAAAATAAAGTTTAAAGTGTTTGGTTTATGAAGAGAATATAAAGTTCTGACATAGATACATAAGTTTTTACCAAAATATACCAATTTCGTGAGGAATGGATATATGGGTTTTGTTTTCATTCGAAAGAATAGAAGTAGCATACCGAACAATATAATTTTGAAAGGGAGGTGATTTGCACACTCCCTTAATTGATTGGCACACTCTAATTTAGTGTGTTTGACATTTACACTCTGTTCCCGAGTTTAAAACGGAAAGAAGAGAGATGGAGAGGGAAAAAAGAGAGAAGTAAAGAGGAGAGGAATAAAAAACTATTTTTTTATCTTGTGTTCCCGAGTTGAAAAGAAAAGAGAAGGATGTAACAAAAAAAAGCTTTAAAATCAACTTCACTCCATTTCATCCCAATTTGGGAAGTAAATTAGGAGAGTAATTTTGATGTAATTTACTCTCCTTTACTTTCCTCTCCCCTCCTAAAAAATCTCAGGAACACAATTTTTTTTTTATTACCATCCCAAACCTTTCCCTTTCACTCCAAAAAATAAACTCGGGAACAGAGTGTACTCTCACATCATTTTATTTATTTTCATCTCTGTAGCAAAACCGACCGAATCCCGATAAATACCGATCGTCCCGAAACCGAACCGAGCATAGTCGGGTCGGTACTCTATTTGGGTTTTCATCGTTTTTGTGTCGGGTCGGGCTAAAAACCGAGAAAAGACAAGCAAAACCGACCGAAATCCACAAAACCGAAACCGACCGACACAAACCGACCTATACTCAGGTCGGGATTCTGTTATGGTTTTCCAGCTTGTCGATTTCGGGATAGGTCGAGATCGGGTCGGTTTCGGCCCGATGCTCACCCCTACTGTAAAGTATGTCAATTAATTTCAAGAGTGTACAAAATACAAATCACCTCCAATTTTGAAATGACTCCAGCCCCTCAAATCAAAAGTCATAAATTACTGTATAAAAAGATTCCTGGTTATGAGTAATAAAACTGGGCCACTTGCACAATATCCATCGCAAAAGCCTAGTTACAAAAGTCCAATCAAAACAAACAATTTATATGCCGTTCAAAAAAAAAAAAAAAAAACAAACAATTTATATTCTCATTACTCAAACCCTCACACACACTAAAAACACACACACACACACAATCACAATAACAATGAGCTTGACACTAATACAAGGCTACTCATCCCCCGAAGAAGACGAAAACGAACAAACCTATCTCTCTTCATCCTCCTCTGACGAAGAAACCGATCACGAAAACTGCCGCAACGGTAACAGTTTTAAAAAAGCGTTATTCGATCCACCTAATCCTTCAGACTCTTCTTCGTTACTTCCGTCAGCACTCGATGTCTTTTCCGAAGTAATTTTACTCTTTCTCAATTTGTTTATTTTATATATTGATTTGTTTCTTTAATTCATTAGCCAAATTGCCGTTTGTGTACCTAGGGACACCGTGTGACCACTATTAGGGGGTTCCAAGGTGAAATTTTGAATCCTAGTGCTATATTTCGTACCGCTTTTCCAAAAAAAATGGCGTCTCTAATACTTGCTTAGTTAGTTATTTATAGGTTAAAACCTAAAAGTATTTTTTTTTTGGGAAAATCACCTAAAAATGTAGTAAACTTACCCATTTTTCCAGTTGTGTGATTTTTTTTTTTTTATATACCCTAAACTTATTGATTTCAGACTTTTGTGAATAAGGGTAAAATGGTCATTTTACAAGCGTAAATACACGCAAAAGTCGAAATCAACAACCTTAGGGTATATAAAAGCCCAAAAAAAAAAAAAAAAAAAAAAAAAGATGGCTACACACAACTAGAAAAATGGGTATGTTTACTAAATTTTTAGGTGATTTTCCCTTTTTTTTATTTATCAAATACAATTGTGTTTATGAAATCGTATTTTTTGTCCAACTTTGTAAATAGTGAAATTTGTTTAGGGTAGATTAGTACTCTGTGGTGGCATGTAATATGACACACAAAGAGCAAAACTAAATAAGAAGCGAGTGTTCTATTAATAACCAGTCTTTATGCTTAAGGTTACGACTAAGGATTCACAAATTAAGCCTTACATGATAACTTGCTTCTAAATATTTGCAATGTGATTGTTATGTATTTTTGATGTAAAGGATGGAGATTTGAAGTCCCTTTTAGGTAACTAAGTGCATAAATGAGAGATTGGAAATGAATGATAATCGGATATTAATGTAGCTTTAAGGCATGGATTGCGTACTAAACTTCTGGAATTTAACCATCTTAATAGAACCGAGTAGTTGATAATAATTATTGCACATTGGAAGTTATTGGTTTTGTTGAAAATGGTCTTCATTTTCACATCGAGTATCTTATTCTTTCTTGAGAAGTTTGTGTTTTATTCGCACATAATAGAGCGGATATAGCGGTTACAGATTATTTGTTGAAAATCCTACGTAAAGATCAAAATAATGTGGAGCGGTAGTAATCATAAAAGGAACAAAACTGACATTTATAAGGGTTAGAGATGACAGGTTTGATACATCCTTTAATAGAATAAATTCCTTTGTAAAAAGAAAAAAAAAAACATGATGTTGAAGATGCATGCTTAAAGAATGTGAATAGCCGACTTAATTAATCAACATTATTACGAGACTGATATATTTAAGATTCTTTTGGATATGCAAATCTAAGAGTTTGCGAAATACACCAGCATGCTTAGTAATATAGCAGCCTTAAGTCTGCGTGCTTTTTTTTTTTTTTTTTTTTTTTTTTTTTTTTTTTAATTATTATCTATGTTTGATGCATCAAAGATAATTACTATGTCTGTTTTCTATCAGGATTGTTTTACGAATAGGTCTTATCTTATGTGTGATTGCGTGTAGTTGACCGCTGTGTTTGGTTGTCTTGTTTTTTGTTTTTTGTTTTTTTTTGCCTTGCCCCTGTGTTTGGTTGCTTTGCCTTAGCTTTAGGCCCCGTGCGTTGCCCTGCTTTGCTTTGTGTGCTCCCTTAGGTTTGCCTGCTTTTCTTGGTGCTTTGCCCTTTGCTTTTGTGCTTTATTGCATGTGTTTCTGCCCGTGGGCCCCTTGTTTTGTTTCTGCTCTGCTTATGTGTTTGCCTGCTTTCTTTTGCCTGCTTGTTGTCTGTTGTGCTTGCCCCCCTGCCTTCTCTCACGCGCACACATGCACTTGCCGGAGGTCTCTTTGGAAGCAGTCTCTCTACTCCCGGGTTTACCTTGGGGTAGGGGTAGGAACTGTCTACATTCTACCTCCCCCATACCCTGCCCCGGCGGGATTGGGTTTGTTGTTGTTGTTGTTGTTCATTCCAACCAAAAGACCCTAAAGAGCCCTTCATGACAACTTGATCCATATTAGTTCTTGGAGTTTCTATTGCAGTCCGGAAATATGGATAACACCTTTAAGCCCAATTATCATATGACTAGTGAAGATGCAACAATTAATTTTTCCTGTAGTATATAAAGAGTATGGCATACTGGTGATTTATCAATAGCATTTACCAGCATATTGCAGTGCTTAGTACTACGTCTGTCCGAGGACTTATAGGATGTCAAAGTTTTCTATGGAATTAAAAAATATGTCAATGTTAATTGCTCACTCTTTTAACTTTATAGTTATGAATTGGACTAGGAGCGGTGTTAAATAAATGTATAAGAAGATTCATGTTATTGTTGTATGTGTACGAACTACACCCTCACAAACATAGAGTCAAAGCAAAGGAGCCTTGGTACTGCAGGGGGTGCCTATTAAACTATATGATATATAAATGAATAATCATTTTGGCCATTCCAGCATTCATGAGCTTTTTAATGTTTGCTTACATTTTTTTTTCAAATTAAGAACACAGTTTTGTTATTTCCATGACCTAAAAACTAATGAACTGTATTTTTCTGTAATTATTGGAGATCTCAGGACCTCCACAGTTTCTGAACAACTCTGCTGGAGAGTCGGCATCAGCAGAAAAAGATAATGACGGACAGCCGTGGCGACATGGTCGACGGAGGAATCGCAGAGACAAAGATGATATGCCTGCAGGTAGTTTCTGTTTTCTATATGACCATCATTTCTGTCCAAATTGGTAGTATTCTAAGAACCTGGCCACTTTTATATGTGGCAACTTTTGATATTTTGCAAATACTTTGCTTTATTTTGGCAGGAAGAGATACTCTTTATACTATGCTGTACGTTATGGTCCATAATGCTAATCCCTCTTTTGTGCTACTCATACTCACCTGAACAAAATAATTAATGAACTACCCACCTGAAACTCGTATACTGAATGAGATGTAAAATGTTTATAGCGAAAGCAGTAACCATATGTTACTGCTCTGTTACCACCAAATAGAGGTGAGTGAAAATCTGGTGGAGCATTGGAATAGATAATCATTGTCTCATTGGGTCCTTACGTATTTTGCCATAGCTTAAGCATTGCGGTAAGGAGATCACATCTTATATATGGGTGTGCTTATCTTAGGTCTTCCCAACTGCTATGACCCACATGACCTATCATGCGTTCTTTTCAGGTGGTACCTAGGCAATCATGACCAAAGGCCCTTTTATTAGTAAACTAGACGATTACCCGCGCATAACGGCTACGGTGTATAGTAACGTTAATTTGCGTGTGCAATATATTTTTATCTATATATGGTTGTGGAGTAAGTGAGAGCGAAGAAAGTTGGTGATTAAAATTGTAATTCAGTATTTCAATATTTAATAGATTGTGTTGACTTTTATAAATAGGGGTATTTTAGTCTAACAACATTACTCATTTTTTAAGTCTCTCTTTATATGTAGTATAGATACGGAGTATTGCATAACCATGTTTATCTATCAAAAACCATCTAACTCCAAAAATTGGAAAGTTGGTGCATTGGCTTGTTCTTTTTACAGAGGTGTGATACACACTTTTTGGTTCTCTGTAATCCATGGGGTTTATGCAAATCGCCTCCTCTGCATGATAATTGTTTGGTTAACCATGTGATAAGTTTATAATTGTTATATATAACCCTTCAAGTTTTATAGTAACAACAAACATTTTATCCCAAGCTACGTATGGTAGGTTAGAATATGAAACTCATAACCCAATGGATTACCAAGTTACTTAAGAGTGAAACACCCAGACTCCTGAAAACCTTCCTGGTATTATTATTCCTTGTGAAAAGCTTTACCTGGTTCAGGGTCAGTGCTACGGTTACCAAATTGAAATTTGAAACTTATTGGGTAAAGAAAGACATTAAAGTATGAAACAATGAAGCTACTAGATCAGTAGCATCCTTCCACGGTACCACATGATCTTAATAAGTCTAAAGCAGTTTGATTAGAGTTTCTAGTACTAGTAAAGATCTGTGCGGCTCAAGTTCTAAAAATGTGTTTACAAGCTACATAAAGTCAATGAGTTTCTGGTTTTCCAAAACCCAAGTACTTTTTTTTTTTTTTTTTTGTTGCAAGCTAATCTTTCTACGTTTGAAAACCCAAAAATAACACTAAAGCTTATCACAGCAAGCAATTCTAAACGGATGAGGTTTTACCCGGGGTTTTTTTTACTCAGATGTAAGTGGTTTCACCGGGTTAACCCCGGGACTTTTTCCGACCCTTCCCTGGCCACCCCCAAATGTACACACCTAGCTACGTTTGAACCCTTGACCTCTTGTGAGGAAACCAAGGACTGTCAGAATATAAGTGTTTATTTTGTGTTTTTAGCAACTATGGTTTTTAGTTTGAGGTGTGAAAATTAAGTAACTGATTCATCTGAACCATGAATAGTATGGTAAAATAATATTTGACTCGTGGGGCTTCTCTTTTTCATCAATGTTTGGTCCAGGACGCAAGCTATGATCTGTAAACCACATTCTTAACCTAACATGGTCAATGAAAATATGCACAATTCGTCATACAGAATAACGCTACAGCTTGATTTTCATGGCATCTGTATCGACTCAGTTGCAATATGGTCAATTTTGTAGGATATCTGATCCTCTTTTGAATTGTAAATGATGCATGTATGAGATTTCATTAATGTTTTTATAGGTGCTGTAATGCAGGCAAAAGCCCAATTAGTTGGAATCCGTGATAGAGTGAGCAGTGATACGGGGAGTAATGCTGCGAATGCACCATCAACCCAATCTAAAGTTTCCTCAAATGCAACTGGAGGCACTGCAAAACGTGTGGCAACTGCAACTAATCCAAATGCAGAAGATGCTGCAGACCTTTTGAGGTACTCCTTATTTACTTATTATACCCCCAAGAATTGTCTTATTTCTGAATAAAACATTTTAGGCATATTATTTCCCTTATGTCAAAGATTGGAAAAAAAAGGCAGTTTTACCAAATTATTCATCAGCATGACGGCAATGTTTTTGACAGGATGTGTGTGCAGTGTGGAATACCCAAAACATTTTCTAACGCACGTGGAATGTTTTGCCCTGTATGCGGTGACCGTCCTATTAAAGAGAGCGATGAATCAACAAAGAAGAAGGGGTCTATGATTAAAGACAAGGAAAAGAACAAACGCATGAAAGGTCAGTCATCACATGCTACATGGAAAAGTGAAACGGAGATGCATCTTCGGCAGCAATTTGATTGACAGAAATATTTGTGGAGTATCTTGTCGGTAGTCTATGCTTTGTAACTTTTAATCATTTTGCAAGTTGTATAACTTTTCATTCAGGAGTTTTGCTGCAAGTACTATTGTAAGCAATTACATGATTTTTTTCATCATTAATGTAACATATAACTTGTTTTGCTAACTATAGAAGACTCGCCGTATTTACTTGAACAAGAAGATTTGCAGATCACATGCATATACTCTCATAATGAATGTTGGTTTGTGCCATTAATCAGTTGTATTATTGCGTCATGTAATTTCTCAAAATATAAATTTGCTTGAAAGTCTAAATTAGTATAATCTGTAGGGAAATTTGCAATTTCTATGACCCAAGATGCCACTAATTTTTCATCGACTCAACTTTGTTTGATATTGATAAAAACAAGATATTTTTTGTGAAATGACGAAATTGTCTTCAATTTACATGTGAATTATCACTTGTGGCTGCAAAAACATTTCATGCAAGTTGCACGATCATCATATTTTAATCTCATATATCTGTAAAATTATAAGAGAGATTTGTAAAACTGACTTAAGAGTCAAGATAATACTTATTTCTAACTTGATTCAACTTTGTGGCATATAGCTAAATCTATGACTTTTTTTTTTGTGAAATGACGAGATTGTCTTCACTTTAATTGCGAATTATTACTTGTGTCATTTTGCTGCAGAAAACACTCTCTTTCATGCAGATTACACTACCAATCATATTTTGATCTATTTTTTCATCAAAAAATTAACCGATAAACGTATTTTTTATCCTCTTTAATTTGACGTCCATTTTGTTATTTTTTGTTAGTATTTTTTTTACAACTTTTTTGCAAAAATATCGTAATCAAAGATTTTCCATTTTATAACTTTAAAAACAAGAAAAATAAATATCGTGAATTAATTGCGAAGTATTACAAAATGCTACAAAATTAATTAATGTTTTATCTTTCTTAACACAATTTCTCTCTTCTTATTAATTAATGTTTTCTCTCTTATGACAAAACATTTCTCTCTTATTATTAATTAATGTTTTCTTTCTCATGACAAAACATTTCTTAATTTTGTCACTCGATTTTTTTACGAATTTATTACGAAATTCAATAATGAATTTTTAAAAACCTTTTTTTATCTTCTAAAAAACACACATACTTTACGGACTCGTAGATGAGTTGTTTCGGTCGTAATAAAAAGGATATCCCTTAAATCATGTTAAATTAGGACCTTGATGTGGACCTCATTTTTTGAGCAACGGTTTTCGAGGGAAGGATTTTAAACTAGTTAGCGCCTAAACTTAGTGCCTTTATCGGACTAAAAATCTATGAAAACCAGAAAAAAATCATTTTGCATAAAATACTTAGAGGAAATAGGAATAAGGGAGCAAGAAGCAGCTATGCGTACACAATTAGCATCTATGGGTAGTGTTGGCATCTAACTTGTGTTTAACAATGAATTCATTTTTAAGCTTGGTTTGGGGACTCGTGAAAAATCAAGGACGATAAATTTTATCCATATGGACGCTTTTTCATGAAAAGTGCTTCTTACTCCGTGATCCTAAAAGTTATTGTGAAATAATGAAGGTCAACATCCCGTCATATCAGAAAAGTACAAAAGGATAGTATATTTAATAAAATGGTCAAACGGGGCATTTTTGGAACTATTGATTTCTTAATCTCTTTTGAGGAACATTTTGCTACTTTTCAAAATCTTTAGTAGAAAGAGTTGAAATTTTTGGTTTTAAAAGCGTGATGTGATGATATTGCATGAGGACATGGCAATACCTTAGTCTGGGGGATTTTGGTATGTGTTAAATCACATACCTTTTCGTTATAAAAAACGGACTTAAAAGACCAAAAACCGACCATAAATGCCAAATATATGCTTGTTTTTGTGTTTGTGTATGTGCAGGTAAATGATATAAGAAAATGACAAAAAGAAAGACAAAACTGACGGAAAAGAGCACGAGAATGAAAAGAGTGAGAAAAGCCGAGGCCGGGGATGTTATTCTACAGTTTTTATCAGCCAAAAACCCAAAATTCCAAAATCAAAGCCTTAATGAAAAATCATTTTCACAAAAATCCAAAATCATATTTTCAGTCCTAGTCCTTATCGATTTGCATTGTTAGTCCCTAAGATAACTATAGTTAAATCCTTAATATAAAACAAATCTTTTTTATCCACTCCAAATAATCCATCCCAACTTTAAATAAAACCCAGCCCAATCCTTCCTATTATAAAACCTGGATCCACCATTCCCCTTAACCCGACCCTTTCCCTCATTATACCCGAAGTCAAACTAATAAATAAACCAGGGTCAAACATAAAAGGCGGGCAATTTTACTGTTCATCATCCCCAACCCCCTTTTACCCTACTCCATTGTACATACCCCTATTTAAGTACAATTTATCCCTTCTAGAAGGCTGACTATGCACAAGATGAGCTCATTTCAAGTCCAACATGGCAATTTTCAAGAATCCTATTGGTTGAAGCTATGTGGCATTCGATCCTAGGGCTGAGATGATAGAAGGATGTTGACATGATTGAATTAGGGGCTGGGATTTGATTGAAGAAACCCTAGAAGCATCCTGGATCTCCTATAAATAGTGCCTTCTTCACCTAGCTTAGGAAGTTTTTAGTGTTTGCTCTTATTTTAAGCTTTTAGCTTATTTTTTGCTTATTTCTTGTACTTTAATTAACCTTTGTAATAGTTTTTCAGTAATTAATAAAAGTCAAGTTTACATTATTGCTTTATTTCCTTTCCTTTTTTGTTAAAATGCTCTTTAATGGTTAAATAAGCTATAATAAGCTTTTAATAAGCACTCTACTTAATTTACTGTTTAGATCTCAAATAAGCTGTTCCATAGCTTGTTTTGAGCTTCTATGATCATTACTTGAATTGTCCTACATTGCATTTCAAATTACATTTGCTTAAAGTACAATAAGCACTTGGATTATAAGCCGGATTGGGAAGGGCTTATAGGACAATACCAACTTGTTTTTAACAAGCTGGAGCTTGTAGATCAGCTTTAGAAGCAATTATAAGTCCTTGTTTTGAGCAAAGGACCAAGTAAGCTTAACTCTTACCTTTTTAGCTATTTAAAGTGCTTATTGCTTATTGCTTGTTCTTCTTTGCTTATTATTGTCTTTTATTGCTTATATTTGCTTCTTATTACTAGTTTTTTGATCATTAGCAGTTTATATCTCATTAGTTTAAGTTTTTGTGCAAAATTCATAAAAATACAAAAATATGTCTTTTTCTTATAGCTTAATGATAAGTGCTTATTTTCTGGTTTCTATTGCTTTTTAAGTCATTTAGTAGGCCTAATATTAGTTTGAGTTCAAAAATTGTTCAAGTTTCTAGCTAAAATCAGTTTAAAATACATAAACAGCCACTTAAAGGGGTGTTTGGATATGGTTTTTAGATCAACAAAACAGTAGATTTCATAAGTTTTTTCCCATTGGTCCAAATTTAATAAGCTCTAATTCAATCATATAAGCTGATATTAAGGTGTTTTAAGCTATTCTTAGTAGATTTGCAGGTTTTATAGTGATTTTCGAGTTTTAAGGTTCTAAACTTTTAAAATTTAGCTTATTTTGGAAAATCAGTAATAAGGTCTTATTAGAGTAGTTTTTAAAGTTTAGATAAGTGTTATAAGTTGTTTCTAATGTGTTGGATAAGTTTCACATTGTTTTGAGTCCTTTTGATCAATTTTCTTAAAAATCTGTCACAGAACCTAATTCACAATAACAACCTGATCAGTCAGTTTTTGAAGCCATTTCTGGTGCTTATTTGTAGGTTAAAGGGTTTGAAATTCATTTTATAAGTTGTTTGCTTATTGTTAAATGTTGTTTTCCAGTTATAAGTTCAATTCACAGGTTAATGAGTGCTTATTTGTTGTCTGAAAAATAGTTCATCAGATTCACCTTAACAGGTTCATCAGTTATTAGTGTCTGATCTAGCCTCTTTCCCTGCTAAATATTAAGCACTAAATAAGCTCATTAGGGCCTTATTTTCTTTTTATAAGCTCTTTGGTGCATGGAATTTATCTGTTTTAGGTTGTTGTGGCATTGCTTATTGTTTTAAGTGCTTTTTATTAAGCTCAAAAAGTGCTCCTCAGTCTGTTTAAATATGCAATTATTGCCTTAATTGCTTAATTTTAGTTCTGAGCTTTTTGATTATTTAAGACTGCTTAATCAGCTTAGAAATGTCTTTTTGGGTTTGCTTATAGGATTTGTAGCTTTTTTCGGTTCACACAAGCTTATAGAAGCTTGTGTGCTCTTATCAGTTAGCTTAAGGTTTTTTAGTCCTTGTTAGACTGTTTGCTTATAAGCCTTTCTTTCCAGCTTATTTCTCTATTAGAACTGCTATTCAGGATTCCATATTCTTTTTAGAGTAGGATTAATATGGAAGCAGATAAGGCTGTGCATAAGGAGAGGGGTCACAGTTTGGAAAGGGCTGCCACTACTGCTGCTAGCTTAGATGCAGAGCAGGACAATGGTAACATAAGTAAGACCCGATCTAAGGCAACTTCTAATGAATCCAGTTCCCATGGAACTGATTCAGGTGAAGGTCCTAGCCAACCGGAAAATATGGGGGGTGTAGATTCTCAGACTAGGTCTGAGGCTATGCCTAACTCACCCAATGATGCACCACTCGGGAGAGGTTACACACTCCGAAGTGCTAATGGTAGTATTGAACTTATAAATGAATTGATGGCAACCTATACAAAACTGTCAATGGATGTTCTTGATCTCAAGCAGCTTTCAACTTCTCAAGGGACTGAAATTACAAGGTTGAAGAGAAGGGTTAGGTATCTTGAAGGAAGACAGAGGTCAAGTACACACACACATAAAAGATTATACAAGATCGGTACTACTTCCAGAATTGAATCTTCTGATGAAGCACATAGTTTGGGGAAAGATGCTCCCAAACAGGGGAGGAATACAAGCAAAGCTTCAGGGGAGGAAACTGGGGTAGATAATGATGTGATGATAGATGCCCAGTTGGTTGATGATGAGCAGGTTGTTGAAGGTGATGAGTTTGTTGTTGCAGATCAACAGGATGTTGAAAAGATCAACTTCTTCACCATCTTCATCTTTGAGCATGGGCTTGGAAGTTTCCATTGTTGTCTTTGCAGGCTTCACATCAGTAAACTCAAACTTCTTCAAAATTTCAGCTACATACTTATCTTGACTGATAAATATGCCATCCTCCTTCTGCTTGACTTGTAATCCTAAGAAGAATGTGAGTTTACCCATAGAACTCATCTGAAATCTTTCATGCATAAGCTTCTTAAATTCAACACATAAAACCTTGTTTGTTGATCCAAAGATAATATCATCAACATAAACTTGAACTAGCAAGATATCATCTTTGTGTCTTCTGATAAACAAAGTCTTATCAATCTTCCCTCTACTAAAACCATTGTCCATCAGATATTTTGACAATGTGTCATACCAAGCTCTAGGAGCTTGATGTAAACCATAAAGTGCTTTTTCCACCTTGTAGACCTTGTCAGAAAAATTAGGATCTTCAAAACCAGGTGGTTGAGAGACATAAACTTCTTCATCAATTGTCCCATATAGAAAAGCACTTTTCACATCCATTTGATACACTACAAAGTCTTTGTATGAAGCTTAAGCCAAGAATAACCTTATAGCTTTAATTCTTGCAACTAGAGCAAATACTTCATCATAATCAATGCCTTATTCTTGAGTGTATCCCTGAGCTACTAATATTGCCTTGTTTCTAATCACAATGCCTCTTTCATCCTTTTTGCATCTGAAAACCCACTTATTACCAATTGCCCTCTTCCCATTAGGCAAATCTACCAGAGTCCAAACTTCTTGAAGCTTGAATTGTAGAAGCTCTTCTTGCATAGCCTCCACCCAGCTTGGATCCTGTAATGCTTTATGTGCATTCTTGGGTTCTATTTGTGATAGAAAACAAGCAAACAAACAGTTTTGAAGATCTTTATGATTGTTTCTTTGATGAAGGAATCTAGCAAAGAAACCTTGTTCCTTCAAATCCTTTATCATTCTTCTTGTTTGAACAACAGGTTAATTGTGGCTCTCCAATGATTTGTTCTTTAGGATGATCCTTGTGAATTCTTGTAGTTGGAATAGGGCTGACAGGAACTACATCTTCCATATTGGTTAAGTCAGCCTCTGCACCAAGTACATCATCATCAGTATCAGGATATATTTCTTCCAATGGAGGCATGTTTGGATCATCTGGATAGTTATCATCATCAAAAGATATGCCTTCCTTGTCAGCAACATTAACACTTGGCTTAGTAGTATTAACAGAGTTAGTACTGCTAGTGTTATTTTCTTCATTGGCAATATTATCTGATACATCACCCTTTACTTGTTCATCAGTCTGCTTTTCTTCATTAACCACTTTATCATCATAAGAAGATTTTACACCATCTTCTTTAGCATCTTTTGAACCTTCATCAAGATCATCTTCTTGTGAACTCTTTGACTCTTGGGTTGAGAAAGGTGGATCAGCAGTCCAAATAGGCAGCAAAATGTAATCTTTGTCAGATCTTGTTTCCTTACTAGCTTGACCTGCATCATAACTTTCTTTTGTACCTACATACTCATTAGATTGTGTACCTGCAACAACTGGCTCATAATTCATAGTCTTGGTTAGTGAATCAATATCAAACAGCCAGTTTGGTTAGTGAATCATTAGATGGTTGAAGTGGCTAAAGTGTTAATTGATGCTGCTACACTTAACACTGCTGATGTTGAAGTTAATACTGCTGGTCTAAAGGTTAGTGCTGCTAGTGACAAAGTTAGTGCTGCTGAGCCTGAAGTTAGTGGTGCTGCTACTAAAATTGATGAAGAAGTAACTATAGCTCAAGCACTCACAAAGTTAAAGAGTACAAGACCTAAGGCAAAAGGAGTTGTGATTAAAGAGCCAACACCAATATCAACAATAAGATCAACAACTACTTCACAATCATCAAAGGATAAAGGCACAGGCATCCTGATTGAAGAACCTAAGAAGAAATTTTTATCACTCAATCAGCAACAACAACAACTCATTGAGGATGAAGAACTTGCAAGACATGTGCAAGATGATCTTTTTGCTGAAGAAGAAGAGGCAAGAAGAAAGCAAGCTCAGAAAGAAGAAGAAGCAAGTCTTTCACTAATAAATTCCCAGGATGACATACAAGCAAAGTGTGAAGCAGGCCACATGTTAGCCCAGAGAATGTGGCAGGATGAACAGGAAGAGCTATCCTTAGAAGAAAAATCAAAGCTCTTCATGGAATTCTTGGCCAAGAGAAAGAAGTTCTTTGCTCTGAAGAGGACTGAAGAAAAGAGAAACAAACTACCCACCAAAGCTGAACAAAGGAAAGTGATGAGTACATACCTGAAAAACATGGATAATTGAAAGCCTAGTCAGTTGAAGAATCTTAGTTTTGAAAAGATAAAAGATCAGTTTGACAAGGTATTCAAGAGGGTAAATACTTTCATTGCTATAAATGAAGAAGAGGTGGTAAGAGGTTCTAAGAGAACAGGAGATGAAATTGAACCTGATAGTAGCAAGAAGCAAAAAATTATTGAGCAGTCAGAGCAAAAGCAATCAGTTGATAATAAACAAAAGGCTGATGATGACAAAGGTAGAGAAGAAGATACTAAGCAGTATATAACAGTGGTTTCTGATGATGATGAACAGCCAACTATTGATGTTGTACCTTTGGCTACAAAACTTCCAGATATTATTGGTTGGAGAATATATAAAGAGGGCATAAAGAAAGTAATATATGAAAAGTTTTATATATTCTTCAGGTTTAATCAGATGTTAAGAAGTTTCAACAGAGAGGATTTGGAGACTCTTTGGAAGCTTGTTAAGGAGAAGTATGGACCAACAAGACCATTGAAGCAACCAGTGTCTGATCAAGATTATGTTTTGTGGGGAGATTTGAAGAATATCTTTGAACCTCATGTAGAAGATGAAATATGGAGAAGACCTTTCTATAACCAGAAGGTGATAAGTTGGAGGTTAATAGATACATGTGGACTTCATGAGTTGACAATGGATGCTATGCATATCTACATGTTGGTTGAAAAGAAGTATCCACTCACAAAGACAACATTAGGAAAGATGCTTAAAATTAGGCTTCAAATGGAATATGGAATGAATGGAAGTATGGCAGATGAGCTTATTTGGTTTATTATAAGACTGAAGAATGAACAATGAAGTGTTTGGAAGCATCCTCCTGGTGATGGTTAAAGCTTTGAAGGAAACTTGATGATTTTAGAAGAAAATATTAAGTTTAGGGGAGGATTGTTGGAATTTAAAGCTTCCAAGGTGTTAATGCTACTCATGATGTTAAGACTGCTCAAGTGTTACAACAAAAATAATGCAAGTCATTACTGCTGCTAGTTATAAAGGTTAGTGCTGCTTATGGAAGTTAAGACTGCTAGAGTATATTAAGACTGCTGACAGACTTCAAGGAAAAATACTCTAAGTAGTTAATGTTGCTAGAAGGAAACTTAGTACTGCTAGTACTAAGTTAATGCTGCTAGAGAATTAATGCTGCCAGAACAAAGAGTTAATGCTGCTGATTCATTATTAGTGTTGCTGGAGTATTAGAGTCGGTTATTATGTATAGTATGTCTAGATAAGTATAGAAAATATTCTATAAAGATTTATCTTGTATAGAAAGTCATTGTAAGCCGACTAGGACTCCTTATTCTATAAAAGGAGGTCCTAGGACATAGAGATAGATATACGATTTAGATACGATTGAGATAGAGATACACACGATTCTTTATATAGAACTTCAAGGTTGTAAACCCTAATACTTTTGAGTATTCGTATTATATCAATAATATTGAAGTATTTAGTTTGATATTCTTGTGTTCTTATTTACTATTTCATTCAATATAAAGTTCTTCTTAAGATCAAATACAAGATTCCGCATTGTGTTTGATAAACTTTAAGGCAGTTTCTATACTTAGTTGTTTTAGATTTATCTAAGATAACTAACCCTTACAAGCTAAGGAATTCGATCAAGTTCATAACTGAGATCAACACTCACCAATAGTGGACTCTCTACATATCCACATAGTGGAATTTACCCTAATTGCCTTGCCTTAAATGGCCCAGGACATAGACATGTTGTTGGCCTCTTTGATTTTTTTCCATAGTCTTTGAAAACATTTGTGTGGAATTTGGTTTTGAGTGATTAGATTAATGGTTGTGTAACAAGTTGTGTTAATTTCTTTAAAGTTGTTTACTTTATGATAGGGCTTGTATAAGAAATATCCCACTTTGCACACTTTGCAGAGCACATATGACATCTTACAGACCACATACCACATATCCATATATTAGGAATTTTGAATTTATTTATGTTGCATTTGGATTTGATAGTGAATACATTAATGGCTTATATTGCAGTCCATAAATGGCAAACCACATATTTGCACACAGTGAATAATAGGTTGGAATCAAATGTAAAACTTAAACATTCATAATTTAGTTTTATAACATTTTATTAAAAGTGCAAAATTCTAAGATCAATCTTGACCTATGGTTCCTCATCACATTCATTAACATACCCTACGGTTGCTCATCACAGTCACAACCATGACTATCATCAATCTCTTCATAATTTGAGTAATTAGTAGGATATATAGTCTGCAACGGTGTAGGTTCCATCTCTTCCTAATCTGAGTAATTGGTAGGAAATATAGTCTGCAACGGTGTAGGTTCCATCTCTTCATAATCTGAGTAATTGGTAGGAAATATAGTCTGCAACGGTGTAGATTCATTTGCTGCTTTTGGGTCTGTTAACGAAAGTACCAAACTCATGGTTTTCCTTTTTTTGTACTTAGCTTTGAAAGACCTTTGCCTCAATTTTTTGATGCTTATGGGAAGTTGAAAATCATGGTTTTCTTCTACCTGCCTCTTGAGTTCCTCCAGCCTTCTAATTATTTCTTGCGTGCTCGGATCAGGTTTTGCACCTGCATTCTCAGCCTATAATGCAAACTAACTTTGTGAGTAGCATGGCAATTAAGAATCTTACAATTCATCAAATAGATCCATTAATAATTTAGTTTACCTAGATAGTTGAAACAGACAAATATTAACATAGTTGGGATCTCCGATCTCCCTCACCAATCCCTTTTGCTATTTAAACAGACTTTGTGCAAAGGTCTGCAGCAGACTAATTGCTAGACTGTTGAGATAACTAAAGGAATCACTGAAGAAGATCAGAGTTTATGTTGAACATCGTTTGTCAATATTAAGAAACGAAAAATGTTGTGGACTTTAGGCTTGACTATTTCGACTATAGAGTTCACAACATTCTTTGTTTCTCAATATTGACATCCGATGTTCCATGTCTGTTACATAATATACACTATGCCCTATAAACCTGAGAATAAAATGTTAGCGTCAATTGATTCATAATCTGAAAATGTTTAATTAATGCTTGTAAACTGATAAGTTTACGACAGGGCCAACGTTGAATACTCATAGCTCTACATTGCCTTTTTAAAGAACTTAAACCAAAACTAAGCTTTTTTGTAGCCTGCGCCATAGGCATGTAAAAGTGCTGGGAAATCACCTCCCTACTGAATTCCATGAATTTGTAATATGGATAACTAATATGTGGGTGTGAAGAAACAACTGAATCAGTGGTCTTATAAAAGCCTTACCAAGTCTTTGATTTTCCCAGCAGTTACAAAAAGGTTGTGTAACTTCTGGTTACTCATAAATCCAATTTACTCACTCATAAAGGCACTTTATTAAATATTGAAAAGAAGTTTGATAACCAAATTTGTATGCAAAGGTTTGTTAAGTATATATTTTTTAATGTTTTATAAATTTATTGACTATCTAGTAAACACAATACCAAATGCAGCACAATATACAGCAATATATTTATTTAGATTTATTTTTATGGATTTGGTTGTGTATTTATTGTGATTGGCGGAAGGGTTGTTTGTAAAATGAAAGTGTTTATTAAGCAAGTATTGAAAGTTATGGTGTATATCTGTTGACATTGATACCTGGAATTGTGTGATAGATAAAAAGATATGGCTAGGTTAAATGTATGCGAATTGTATATCTGGTGATCTTGATTCCTGGTGATGTGTGACAGATCAATATCTATGTTTAGGTTAGATGCCTGAAATTCAAATTCCTTATTCAACTGTTTGGATAACTATTGTTCACTTTGATGTTACTGTTGCTATGCTGGATTTAATGTTGCTCATGCACTTATTTGTTTAGATTGCTTATGTGATAAGTATTAGATAAGTATATCAAATAGTTGCCTGGCATTTCATTTGTTCAAAGAGTCTTTAATATAGTCTATTTTAAGAATT
Organism: Artemisia tridentata subsp. tridentata; assembly: GCA_021014915.2. NCBI lineage: Eukaryota > Viridiplantae > Streptophyta > Magnoliopsida > Asterales > Asteraceae > Artemisia > Artemisia tridentata. The sequence goes on along the minus strand of CP139508.1, from coordinate 194,670,448 downwards.
TAGAAATATTCAAGCTAAGTAGTATGCAATAGTTGGCTTGTATTCCATTGGTCCAAAGAGTCTTAATTCAGTATATTTTAAGACATTGGAAAGTTCAAAGGTAAGTAGTATGCAATATTGGCTGGTATTCCATTGGTCCAAAGAGTCTTTAATTCAGGCTATTTTAAGACATTTATTCTGTAACCGGCTTAATTAGTGTTTGAAAGTTGGAAAGTTCAAAGCTAAGTAGTATGCAATATTGGCTGGTATTTCATTAGTTCAAAGAGTCTTTAATTCAGGCTATTTTAAGTAGGCTGAATTAGTGTTTGATAGTGTTTGATGATTTAGGTTTTACAAAATATGCCCATTGTTCATATAGAATACACATCATAAATTATAGAGCAAAATTCAAACTTTATTAATTTCCAGAAGATGAGTAATCGAAACATAGTTTTCTCATATAGAAAAGATAAAAGCACACCATCCTATCTATTATTGCATCCTTTTTTTTTTCTTTTTCTTTTTTTTTCTTTTTTTTTTTTAGTTTCCTAATTTACTACTATTGAGCAAAAACTAAGATGATATTGTCATTCAATAATGAGGACGATTCAAAGCTTTGGTTCTTTAACTGCATATCCAGATTCGAAGTCGCTCACAATGTTTCTGCAAAGAAAAGGCAAAGACATTCAATTCAATATTTGTGGTAATATAAAATAAGTAGTAATATTTTGGTTGGATTATGACCGTTTCTTTCTCTTCTTTGTTGCAGGCTCGCCATCATCACTATCTTCTAGCACCTCACTTTCAGCAGGGGTTATTTTGGCGTATGAGTCCTCATTAGCAAAGCTGTAATTAAACAGTAACAGACGGCAAGTAAGTACACCCATGTCAAACAATATAATATAATAAGCATGTTAATGTTGCTGGCAATATCGGAGACTAACCCTTGCTTTCTCTTGACTTCCTAAATTTTTGATGGAGTGCACAATGCTGGGTCTTTAGTCAATATTTTCAGCGTCGGCTTCTCTACATCGGCGATTGCACTTACAGTGCTGGTACTTGCGGTCTCAGCAGCTGGAGGTGGCTCACAAATATGCCAACAGGTAAAACTATCATAAGTACCGTGCTCAAAGAAGGTATTTGATTTCAACTCAAAAGTGTGTGAGGTGCCAATGATATTTGTTAGAGCTTGTGGCAATGCTGGTTGATCTTCTGCACCCTGCACATGATGGTAAGTGTCCTATACATTTTAAAATCAGGTAAAATGTTGCGAATATACCTCATCCTCTTCTTTTAAAAGTGACTCATCAGAACATTTCACCAACTGATTTGAAAGGTCATCAAACACGAACACCACAGTTTGGGCAGTTTCATCGGAAACAACCAACTCAAGCCTGTACCTGTTGACCAAACGTGTTACATGGATGCTGAACATTCTTTCCCATGTCCTTCTTAACATTAATGTGTATTTGCATATATGAAATTAAATTTGCTTTAAACAATATTATACCTCATCATAGGATAATTAGTTGGTTTATTGCATGAATCACACCAAAATTTGCCATCTTTCCTTGTGATACCCTTTCTGCACTTATCACTACCACACGACGGGTAGTTCCACCCTTTTCTTGTCATGATATCATCAATTCTAACTTTACAATTGAATGTCACAGACTGCAGGGAAAAAGAGATGTCCACAGGTTAGAAGTGGAATAAAATTGAGGGATGTGTTATTGGGATAAAATTGAGGGATGTGTTATTTTAAAAGAATAGCGGGTACCTCATGTTTGCGGTTGCGAGCCCAAATCAGCAAATTTTCCAATGTGCCGTCCCTAGCTTCAGAATTGTCACCTGATACAAATGGTATAATCTCCTTCTCGACTTCTATTTCACTGTCACCAACTCACCAAGATGAATGTTTATGTTTAATGGCACATGAGAGGGTTGAGTAATTAAATCATAGTGTATTACCTTGCTTCAGATTTAAACTCTTTCAAGGCGGGGATTTCATCATCATCTAGTATCATTGTAGATGAACTGCTGGATAAATAAAGCTTATCTGCAAGATAAAGGACAATAGTGAATCAACCCTTGTATACTTTAAAAAGTTTTTAAAAGTTAATATTTATGGGTCCTTACTGTTGTACAACTTTGCATTTACAACGGTCAGAACCACAGCATAGAGGCCAGCATTCTTGGTCTTCTTATCTATCAGGACATCACCAAGGCTCCCCCATAGGGTGACCCTAATTGATTGACCTCTATTTTATGAAAGGCCAAAAAAATTGCATTCCAATCATTATTGTTATTCCTTAGAATCGTGTATAATTATAAAGACAATGTCACTGACCTTTGGTTAGTGAGGAAGAAATCTAAGATCCTTGACCCGGATTTCTGTTGAATGATTCTGCCCACATTTGTGATGTATCCAACATCTGCAAGGTATACATTTACTTAAACCCATAACTATTATTTAAAATGTGAGAGAAATTTAGTGGACATTGAATATTACCAATCAAATATTTGTTATCTGTAACTTGCAGATCATCAAAATCTATGAAATCAAAATGATGCCTCACAAAACCATCTGACTTGACCAAAGATCTTCTGACAGTGGTGCCACCATGAAACTCAATGATGTAAGCACTCTTTTTCATAATACGGTATTCTTCTGTGTTGGGTATTACAGCAAAATCAGTAATTGTATAGATGTTGCCCTCTTTCAACTTGGTTACAAAGGTGTGTGATGTCTTCGCCTTTGCAGTGCAATGCATTATATTACCCTGGCCAAAAGAAAAAATTAAAAAAAAAATTAGCATACCCATAGAAGAATCATACATGATTCTTATTAATCCCCTTCCCTCATAGAAGAATCATACATAATTCTTATTAATTCTCTTCCCTTTACTTTCAGGAAAGGTAACTTGCAGCTTACCCTCGCATCAGATATGACAAAATCAGGGCTTAAATAACGGCCACTAACAGCATTGATGTCCCATTTTCTGCACACCATGGCAACAATGGGCCTTTTACGTTAAGATCCAACTGGTCCAAAAACACATGGGATTCAGCCTGAACGCCTGCCTTTGACATGGTATATGCTTTTGTTGATATAATTGTTGAAGAGGGTGAATTGGTGTGATTGAAAGAGTAGGCACACCTTATTTATAGGCTTTAGAGCCTTTGGGTTGTAATCTTTGTAAGTGCATAGCTCCGTGATTTGTATTCCATATATTAATGAGGAATAAGTGCATACTATTATGTAGGAAGTATAACTCCATGATGCTTTGTATACCTGCAATTCATATGAGTTTTGTAACTTAAAATTGGTTCGTATTCATCTTCATCCCCATTCAATTGTAGCAAATGAATAAGGCCATAATGTCGAGCTGTGAATTGATTATTTTGCTTGAGGCACTCCTAAATTCGCTTTATGCCATACATCATTAACACTCCCACATTTATAAAGGGACTCAATCTTTTAATATATATAGATACGGATTGTTTAGTAATTATTAATTTATAGTTTTGTTAGGACCAATATATACACACTAGGGTTTCAAAAAATTATTTTCTTATTATTTTATCGATTGGGATCAAAATTTGTACCGGTCTCAAATTGAGACTGAACAAATTATTAATTTTATCGAGATTATTAAGTTATTGAGTATTACTGTATTACACATTACAAATTTTGAAGTATCAACACTTTCTTAACATACTTTATCAAGTATCAAAACCGACACACAGTGAGAAGAGACGAGAGTTTTTTAGTCAGGAGCACTTGCATAACCGAGAGGCAGAAAATCCAGCCGTATTTTAACAACTCACAGTTAACAAAAAGCAGAGTTTGGTACCACTCGGTAACAAAAATACAACAAATTCAGGACATGCAGGTTGATAATCAGAAGACATAAATTCCTATCAAGACAAAGGAAGGATATACACCAAGGAAATGTAAAAGCCCTACTACTCGTATATGTGAATCCATGATGGGGCCCCTCTTGGATGATTTTATACACTATATGACAACATTATAAACAATAATTATGGCCTAACTTCAGTTGCCGCTGATCTTGTCATTTAATTCATCTGCAGCTTCATCCTGACACGCTAGTTTCTCAGCCATCATCGAGGGTCCTGAAATAAACCCGTGTTTCTGTTCACGTGGAGATAATAATCTCAGAATCAGTTGCACTTATATTTAAAAGTAATAATGTGAGCCAGAAACCATATATAACTTACCACATTCGGTTTGGGAAGCAAATTTGGTGATTCAGAAGGCCTATGAAATAATAAATGTGCTACGGACCGGTCAATAGGATTTGTATCAGTTTCCATATCCATGAATCCCGTGCACCTGTAATCAGAGCATTAACAAGTCAGAAATAGAAAACTGGACCGCCTAAAAGATGTGTAACAAGTTATAGAAACAAATAAAACCAGCATGCAAACTTTCAAACAGTGTCAATTAGTTGATGCTTATAGGACAAAATGATGCAGCAAGTAAAGCTTTTTAAGGCAGAAGGTATGCAAAAGTCAGTCTAGACTAACAAAACCAAACCGGGTCCAGACTCCAGGGCCACCCATTTGGTCTGGATCTCAGTCCAAGAGTTTTTGAGAGAATGGTTTTCGGTTTGGAACCAAAACTAAGCTGGTGTTTTGTGAAAAATAACTCTTTCAAATTTTAAACTACATCATTTTAACTCTCAACTTTTTTATTCCATAACTCAATTTGTATTCAGTTTAACTTTCATTTTAACTTTCGGTTTTTAGGACCGAACCGCTTCGAAACGGAATCGGACTGGTTTAAACCAGTTTTCGTTTTTGATTATTTTGCATCTTTTTTATTCCAGTCCTGTACAATTAATCATGCATCAAACCTTGCAGAATATTTCCAGTCAACTGAAACAGGCAAAAAAATTTTAAACCATGAAAAAGACTTTCAACCGATAAAAACATGCATCAATAGTCACTTCTACCACAATCAAACAGATAGTATGCTGGCCAGTCCTGTACAATTAATCATGCATCAAACCTTGCAGAATATTTCCAGTCAACTGAAACAGGCAAAAAAATTTTAAACCATGAAAAAGACTTTCAACCGATAAAAACATGCATCAATAGTCACTTCTACCACAATCAAACAGATAGTATGCTGGCCAGTCACTGGCTGCAATGAGAAAATTATAAATTAAAACAAAGAGAAAGCGAGCGTACTTGTTAGTCCTTTCGGCCATCAAAGGCCCACCAAGATCATTAATATCTGTGGCACCGCTACTTAAACTTGGATTATTATGCCGTTGCTCAGCACTTCTAGCCAAACGGTACAAACTGTCCCTTATGCATAACTTGGTTCTCAAATCCAACTGAAAAAAGCACAGTTTCCAAGTAAGCAATTTTGGAGGGTGAGGATTACAATTAAAACAAAACAAAAAATGAGAATTAGGTGCATGCCAAGCAATATGTTCAAAGTTTCTGACTTTATGTTTATAACAAATCTAGTCACCCTAGTTCGCATAAGGTAAGCATGTAAATGACCGAAAAACAACATAATGCATGCTAAAGTGGCTAAATTCTGTAGAAAAGCCAATGCAATGACGGTAAGATCCTTTAGAATTTTCTATAATAGCTGAGGTAAAGCTGCTCACAGTTAATAATTCATTTGCACTGTTGAAATTAAGGAATAATAACATGAGACGTGTGGGCAATATCCCTAAAAGAAACTCCTATCCAGACCCTAACTCGGTCAAAATAATTTCTTCGCTTATAATCCAGCTCTAATATGGTACCGAGAGTGTGCATATATTACTGGCAGTTCAAAAGGATATATGTTCCTTGCTTTGGTTTTCTAGACATGTTCAGAACAATTTGAGCAATTAAATGCTATTAGTAAGCTTATCCCCAACAACTGCAGTGAAAGGCCGCAATAACCACAAATCAGGGAGCCAATAGCCTTTCTCTAGTTGCTCCACATCTCCTCTGCCTTTTCCAGAATAACTATTTGCCAAATGGTATTTCCTTACGTGTTTCTCGTTTCTTCTGTTTTATCTATCACAAATAATGTTAAGTGGTAACATCATAGAATATTGGGAGAAGCTGCAATGGTATGGCCATAACTATTTCGATCAAGTCGAGTTGATGTTCGCTAAAGCTTTCCACTATTTAAATCTCTCATTCTTTAATAGTAATTTACTTGGTGCATTTAGATGCACATCACGAGTGGAGACCTATTTTAACTCCTTTATATTAGTTCTTCTGTATGCAGACCAGTATGTTGTGTCCTGCCGCTTCATACCATCATTCTTGTTGCATATAAGGTCAAACCAGTAGACTATTGAACTAGATTGTTTTATTTCTCTTGAGCTTCAATGTCTGCACATGGTCGAGTTACTTTAGCACTTCTTAGCAATGTGTCTGCTATAAACTCTATGAACTGTATTTCGTCTTACTTTGTTGGCTTTCATTTAATGCACACAATCATTGTGTTGTTGATGTAACTCAATCCCAACCTCACACACATGAACACATCTCTGGGTTCCATAACACCTGCTTTGCTGCTTGTATAAACAATACTCTGAACATAACTCATGCATGTGATTGCCCTTAGATACACCTTATGCTAAGGACTAAGATCCGTATAGATAGGGCTAGAGCAATGCGCATTCCATATATTCAGTGTTTCCCTCTTGGATAACATAGTGTCCTTTTTTCTAAATGCCACTGTCCTAATGAGAGTGTTTCTTAGTACTGTAGTACCTTAAGTTCCTTATTAGTTGCACTGTCTTCAAATTGTTTCCCCTCTATAATGTATCCAAGGTGTTATAACTTCATTTACATTCCGTTGCAATAAATAGATATTAATCTAATGGGCACTATATTAACTTTAATACTGCACATCAACTGTGCTGTACATGTCTCTTGGTAGGCCAATATGCTGACTACATATTATAGTAGTCTCACCAGTTCCTAATTTTTGTATTAGTCAGCTTGATTGGGACTTTTCAATCTCACTTGAACCCAACCTTTGCAAGCCACCACTACGTCAACCTCGCGTTTATTAACTCATATCAGCACAATGCTTTCGTATGCTTATAAATGAAAGATACCATACTATGTGAGCGCCTATTATGAAGAACCAACACAGACAAGAGTTACGGCTTTCTATGAACATGTGACAATAAAGGAGAGGCTTATAACAATCCATCACTTTGGTATCTTTATGTAAGTTGAGTAGTCATGAATATAGCATTTGTTGTCCTTCATAGCATTAAAACACCATTAATTCACCATTTTCTGAACTCAAACTATCTCTAGTAACCATTCACATGGCTTCATGCGTAAGTTTCGAAGACCGCATTCTTTTCTTGCAGATTAACACCAAATTACTTACCCTCCACTCATAAACCATCCTTGAGTCCTAATAATCCAAACCATGTATCATGGCCTCAACAGAAATTTATAGGGGCCGGATGCCAAAACCACATCTACATCTTCTCTAATTCTGCATCTAGATATCTTAATTGCTATACCAAAACAGCCACTACCACAACAGCAGCAAAGGAAGAAGGAAAAACAGGGACAATAAAGGTTACAGCAACATATGACTCTAGTAGCCGGCTAGGCCTCCTTCTCAGTTGACCAGAGTATCAAAATAACAATAATAAGTCAACTGTTGTACTACAAGCTTCAACACGCCATATATTTTGATATTTTCTCTACATTGAGGGCATTTAGGGGCGAATGCCTAACAAGCCTACCGACATGCACCACCAAAGGACATTTTAATTACACAGTGGGTTATACTTGGTCATTTGCAAAGAGCATATGGAATTCAACCAGGAAAGGGCATTGGGGCAAAAGTATAGGATCTACACATGTCATACAGTCAGATATACAACACACCAACTCTTAAGTTTCAGCCTTTAGAACAGTCAGTGTAACAAGAATATCTAAGGATGTAACGTATCTTACATATTCAAGCAGGTGACAGTTTTGAACATCATGCATAGGGATACTGTTATAGTAGAGGGACACATACATGAAGAGCTACATTTTTCATAAAATCCAGCAAAACAAACATACCTGTTCCGTAACCTGTCTTAGCTGGCGGAAACTAGTTGCTTCAAGTGAGATCTCATCCAACTCCGGACATTTGGAGGAGCTTTCTGGTGCATTTAATGAACATATGTCTGCTCTCTTCTGAACTCCTTCAATATCACTTTGACTTTCAAGTTCGTCGGCCGATGGATGGGCTTGCTTATCAGCAGAAACAAAGTTACCTTTTGATGACTGAAACATCGTACCCATCTTTCTGGGGCTTCCAATAAATGAAGGATCACCAGAACTCTCCATTGAATACCCCTGGTTAGATGCATAAGAAGATCCCTTTGGGGAAGCAGACTTGAGACCCTGATGCTCAGATTTGATGCCTGACAGCATTGGGACAGATTTAGTTTGAAATGGATAATCTGGAGGTAGATAAGATACATTGCTCTGCATGTGACCAAAATAATCAGATTCTAAATTTCTATACTGCTTCTGGTTTCCTACAGAGGTAAACATTTGATCAGATCTATTGTTTGAAGAAAGCGGGCTGTCATTGCTTGTCAAGCCACTGATTTGATAAAAGGAGCCATCATTTCCAATGCCTTCAACTACTTTTTTTCCATCGGTCGGATTCGGATGCTTCAACTGCTTTTTATGCATATTGATCTGTCAATTATACCACAATTACATAGTTAAGACATAATTTTTAAGGTGAGCTGGACATTTGACAGCATAACCCACGGTCATTTAATGCATAAACAAAATGACACTACACAAAGAAAAAAGAATGAATCGATAATCAGTAATAACAGCTAGAGTAACGCAACCATAAGGACGTTTAATTGGTGAAAGTGAATGCTTCTTGAGCTTGCTGTCACAAATGAAACTCGACTAACCTGATTTTCTATATGATAATCATCTTTGCTTTCAGAGATGCAGCTAGACCTCTGATTATTTGATTCTGGAGAATCATTATCAGGTAATATATTTTTCAAACCACTTGGCTCAGGACATGGAAATTTAAAATCCATCTTTAATGCTTCTTCAGTACCCTCAACTTGATCTGATGTAAACCAGCCAAGTTCATCATCATTGTTAGTAACACCTAGTCCAAATGATGAATCACAACTTCTGCATATAGATGATAAAGCATATGTAAGGTATTGTGCAGTTCACAATAATGGAAAAAAGGGATAACATGTTACTTTTACTTTTCAAACTCAGATCTACCTTAACATCTTGTCCACTTCCTCGAAGTTCCCAATATCAGGCCAGCCATAATATATAAGATCGCCTGATGCCTTGCCCTGGCAATTATTGTCAACAAAACACATATCTCCTGCTTCGGGAATGTGTGTCAGTGGGTAATTGTATGGGTTATCACCCGCTGCTGATGTGCCACTGAGAACTTGGTCATCGACACTGAATTTACCATCAGAGGAGTCGTGGCTACTTTCGAAGTAACTACTTGATATTCTGGTTTCATCAGATACCAAATTAGTCATGTCTTTCACTGTCTCGGCATCAAATGATTCATTGACTACACCAGGTGGTGCATTAGACCGTGAATCCTTCTCCATCATGTTCTTTTTCTTATCGAATGGCTTGGAGTCTCGTTCTGCATTGCCTTGACAAATATTATCGGAAGCATCGGGGTTGTTGGTGTTACTCAATACAGGTGTTGTTTCACGCCGAGGTTTCTTACAGCTGTCTCCTTCAAATGAACTTCTACTAGACCGCGCGTTAGTTGGGTGTGGTACTATATGGTCTTCACCTCGATCGAAGTCATCCCATATAATATCATCGAGCTGCAAACCGGTCAAAAAATTAGCTAACTGCAGTTTTGAAAAATCTGCTAATATTTATATCATCTGCGATAAGAGTTTGTTAATTAATTCCTGTGAATATGCCAAAGACAACCAATAAACTTCAGCTAGTAACCATAAAGCTATAAAGTTGCGGGTATATTAAGGGACTAAGAATTCTTGCTATAATGTAGCAGTGTCAAGTAACCAGTTCATTCAAAATACAATTCCTTCATATGTCTATATGAATTCTTTTGCATCTCAAGTGCATAAAATGAGTAAATGACCAACAGCTTCTAGGCTTTGTTACTATACAGGAACCGCCCAATCTTACTATTAAGAATTTGTGAATACTTCACTTTGGTTGTCCAAAAAAGAATATGCGATTAAAAGCTCGCATAACAATGCTTCAACTCCTCTTAATTGTATTTATCACATATTCAAGAAGCTAACACTAAATCTCCAACAAAACAAGCAACTTACTAATCTTATACTACTGTTTAGGTGGTTTTACTTGCGAATAATGAAATCATGGTTTGACCAAATGGCCTGTTCAGCTAGTGATTAGGCTGTATACAAAGAAATATTAGATTTGATACATGACATATAACCAAAGGCTGTTCAGCTAGTGATTAGGCTGCATACAACGAAATATTATATATGATTCTCATTTATCGCTTTTATCTAAAGATGAAAACTTGAAATAAAAATACTCATTGATACAGAAGAAGGGTTGAAAAAAAGTTACACAAAACCAGAAGATATAACTAAGTGTCATTTCACATGTGCAAGTAATCAATTTCAGTGCTTTTCAGATCCCAATCACGCTTCATGGAAAACTTAACCAGCGGGACCAAAATGAACAGTTGTGGTATTCTAAGCACCACCCAAAAACAAACATTTCCGCTATCGTGATGGAAGGAACTATATTAAAAAAAAGCTAGTGACACAATCAAAGTTCCTACCTCATACATAGACAAGTCTGACATTCCTTCAAAATCTTCTATCAGCCAACGTCGATATTCACCCTCATAATTCACCAGCGGGATAATTATACAAAACACAAAGCCTCCCTTTACCTCAGTTAAGCAAATCACCAAAAGAAAAGAAAAGAATAATATTAGACCTCGATAACAAAATTAACATTGCGTTACATTAAACCAATCATATGCTGAGTAGGAATAAAGATCATTTCAACAATTTTTCACTTGTTCGCATAAAAAGAGACTTCAGGTGCGTTTAGTTGGAGAACAAATTCTCTAGTTTTCTATCTCCAATTTTGTAGGAATTTGGAGGGGAAATTTATCTACACAAAACGCTTACAAATTTAAAGAAGCGCTTGTATTTTCTATTTTGAAGAAGGGAAGGGGATTTGGTTACAAAGGATATAGGGAAATTTTGTTTTGTGGAGAATTTTTTGGAATAAAGCGATTTGAACGCTGTTTCTGTTATGTGGAAAACGTAGGTGTTTCCTTCCAACTAAGAGCAGCTTTAATATCTACTAAGCACATACTACCGCAGTTCCATATTTTTATTAGACCAACTGTTTCTGCTGATCTACTTAATATGGGGGTAAAATAAGCAAAGCTTCGCTTATATGTGGCTTATGAGCTTATTTGTGTTTCCGGCTTATTTTGAGACTTGTGGGCTTATATAAGCTTATTAATAAGCTTATAATAAGCTTATATAAGCCCACAAGTCTCAAAATAAGCCGGAAAATTGGGGCTTATGAAATATAAGCCGAAAAAGAAATAGGCTCATAAGCCTCATATAAGCTGAAACAAACATCACCTAATCTAGTCTGCTTTTGCAAAATGCAATAATACACATCCTAAAGTTGAAACTAACAATCCAGACAATATCAGAAATCAAATAAAACAATAAATCACAGCTTAAAACTAAGATCTACCTGTAGAGCCCTCCTAATTCACCGTCAAATTCAACCGTTAAACCCTAATTTCAATAAGCACAAATCTCGCAACAATCAACAACCAATACTTCAACTGTGTGTGTGTGAGAGAGAGAGTCTGTATTTTGATAAAATGGAAAATAAAAAAATTAGGGGAAAAGTTAGTTGTAAGGAAGGGGTGACACGTATCAAGTGAGATCAAAAGAAAGACTAGTGTGAGGAGAGAGAAAGAGTATGAAATTTAAATTTGTGGATGAGAGTGAATTTAAGGCATGCGATCTGTTATATGTGTTTTACTGGTCCAACTCAGCTTATGCACCGACACGTGTGTGGTTGATATATTGTACCTGTCCAAAAACTTTGTCACTAAATTAATGATTTAATCCTATCGTTAGTTTTTTAATGACTAGTATGGTGGTGCAGGCCGACTTTTTATTTTATTTTGTTACTCTGTCCGTCTTAATTTATTTGTTCATATTTTTTTTTTAGAGTCTTAAATTAATTGTTCACTTTTCTTATTTAGTAAAAACTAGAGAATCTAGTGGAGGAATATTCCATTTTAGTGGTTGAAAATTAAAGTGGTCCCACTTTTATTAAACTTTATGTTTTCTCTCTCCTGACAAATAAATTGAGACGGAGGGAGTATTTGTTTAATTTTGAGAAGATGATCTTCATGTATTCTTGTCGCGTTTAATGATATGCCTAACTAAACTAAACTATTGAAACATGAAAGATGTGTCTAATTAAATAATGAGAAAATTACCAAACTAGTAAAAAAAACATAAGTGGTCCATGATCCCTCCTAAATTAGTTATCTTTTATTTCTCTATCACACAAGTCAACCACTTGTGAATGGTCAACCGTAATAAATGATAAAATATAAACAGCCTCAGAACGAATACTCGTGTGTAGTGTGAAACCAGGCAAGTGATCACCCGGATCGTTTCCCAACGAGATGTGAATGGAAAACTGTGAAAAGCTAGGATTAGAGTGATTGATGATTTAGATTGCTTTTGATTTTGCTTTATTTAACAATTCTAAATAACAAACTAAAACAGATATACACAGGAAAATAAAACGCGAATTAAATAATCTGAAAACGCGCAACGAAAAATCTAAAATGGGACAAAAACTGAAATTTATAAAATTTAAAACCTAAAAATGTAAAATTACTTAAAACTTATTTAAAAACTTAAATTATATTTTTTATACTTATTATTAATTATTATTACTTATTTATTTATTTAATTACTTATTAAACTATTTAAATTTATAAAAAATACTAAATGAACTAAGAAAATTCTAAAACTTTTTCTAAAAATATTACTAAGTAAATAAAAGCTAAGAAAATTATAAAAATGAAAATTACTTCATTAAAATTTAAAAAGATAAATTCTATTAAATAGAAGCTATCACTTTATTTCTATTTTTGGTTTTCTTAAGGTCTAAAAATATTTTTATATTTTTCCTAGATTAAAAATGACAAAAGAAAAGTATGAAAATTGGAATTATATTTTTCTGATTATTATTCTATTTATTATGATTTAATTACTATTATAAACTAATTAAAAAGATTAAAAATATCAAAACTATTCAGAAAATTATGAAAATTTACAGATAATTCTAAAATATTATTAAAAAGCTAGGAAAAATAAAATGGAAAGCTGACTAAGCCAAATAAGTAGATTTGGGCAGATAAGCAGTTTGAAATAAGCCCAAAAATAAGCAAATAAGCACACAAATTCACCAAATGCTCAGAACAGGTTAAGCCAACTTAAATAAGCACAAAACAACTTATTTCCAACAGACAATCCAACAAATAAGCACAATCAACACCAAATCTGATTCAAACTTGAAACAGAAAAATGCAGAAAAAGGCAAACTTCCAAGGCAGATTAAGCAGTCTAAATAAGCACTGAGATGCAATATTATGGGGCAAAAGGTAGCCTGAACTATGAACTATCTTAAAAACCTAAAAGCCCTATCAGAAACATAGCCAATTGAGGTCCAATTGGATCAAAGATCAGATGTATCAGCAATCAGTGTATACTGATTGCTTATGCACAGGGCAAAAACAGGGAACTTTGATAGTGCTTTTTAATAAGCAAATGCAATCCAAACTCAGATTTTCTTTTTGGACTATGTAAACAACCAACAACTTAACACAAATCAACAAAAATTACTAATTTCCAATCTCAATTAAACCTTGTGCAAGATCTGGACTAACTGATCATTTTGAAAGAATTTGGAATTTTTGACTTTTTGATTTATGAACTAGATTGACTTTTATGAACTTTGATTCAATCCTAATGACTGAATATGATGTATTAAGGTTAATTAAGATGAAATTAAGCTATCTTAACAAGTCTTACACAACTGTGATGAATTTCACAGGTTAAAAATCCAACAGTGATGAACTTATGAGAGATTAAAAGTGATTTTGACTTTTTACTGAATAAGGACTAGTTTTTAATGTTTCTTTGAGTTGTTCTTGACTAAAGTAACATGTAACAACAACCAATAATAACACAAATACTCAGCAACACCACAGAATCAGTAAGATCCAAACAACCCTTATCTTGACTGATTTTGTGATTTCCAAAGGATTTCTTAGATTCAGACCATGTAACTGATTTTAAACTTCATATTATCATAAAATAGCACTAAAGAAGCAGAGAACAACAACACTACAAGCATGAAACACAGAAATGCTACTTATGCAAATTTGACTGTTATGATGAGATTCAAAGCAACTAACAAAATCAAAGAACAAGCAACTGATTTTAAGCTTTATATTACTTTATAATTACCACAGAGACATAATAAGATCAAGATTCAAGCAATAAACAACTGATGCAGTGAAATGCTAAATTTGATCAAAAGGTTTACAAGTGAACTTCAACTGAGAGCAAAGAACAAGGACCAGAACCTATTCTAACTTGTTCACACAAGCTAGAAAACTACACTAAGCCTTCCAAATTAGCTTTTAATACCCAGAGTAGCTTATTCCACCCAAAGTTGACTTTCATTGACTGTTCTTGAATATCTTGCATTTAGAACTAGAGCATACTAAATAAGCTTACAGGAAGCTATATAAAGCTTATATAAGCTTATTACAAGGGTGTGAGAGCTTGTGAAAGCTTTTTAGTGGTGGTTCGAATCTTAAATCCTTAACAGGAACATACAAACTTGAACAATATTGAATTCAAACACAAGATGACTTGAAACAAGATTTTTATAGCTTAAATAAACTTGGATTACAACTGGAAATAAGAAATTACAACATTACAATTAATAAAAGTAAAATGCAATTATCTAAAAATTAACTACTACTAAATTATCCATTACATTGTTCTATTTATACTAAATACAACTGGGAAAACCCTAACCGACTTCTCTGAACTCTTCTGCACCCTTGGATTGCTTTAAATCGATCTGAGCCACTCAAATGAAATTTGGCGCCAAAAGTACTAGTAGTGGATTGAGCAGGTTTTTGCAATAAATGCATTTCAGGGAGGTGGAGAAGAAGCTTTTAAAGCTTTTGGCTTTGTTAGGTGAGTGGGATTGGATGGGGGGTTGTATTGCAGAGATACTATGGGCTAGGTGGTATTGGCGGGGTTGTGAGGTTAGGGATGAGTTTGACCGAAGTCAAACTGGTTTTGAATACCGGATTGGGTCGGGTTTATTAAATAAAAATGGAGTTGGGCTTGTGGATTGGGCTGGTGTGGTTGTGTATTGGATTGGGTTTATTTAATTAGGATGGGTTGGGTTTTATTTAATTAAGGATCCGGTTTTGGTTTATAGTAGCTAAATCACAAGGACCAATCTTGTAACTTCTGAAATTTGGAGGACCCAACTGTAAATTCACAATAAATATCACAAGGACCAATTATGCCATATATGATTAGTTCAAAGGTTTATTTTTGATAATTCTCTATTTTTAAAACCTTAAGGACCATTTTTGACATTTTTCAAAGTTGAGGGACCAAAGTTGTAAATTTGTAATTTTTAACTTCAAAGGACTTTTCTAACAACTTATGAATCCCCAAGGACCTAAAATGATATTTGTACAAGTTTTTAGTGATCAGGGACTAGTTTTGACAATTTTTGAAAGTTGAGGGACTGAAACTGCCAATTTTGCAAACTTTGTTCGTTTTTCAACTGTTTTTAAACATTTTGCATCTGAAACATATAAAACACAATTCTGGGATAATTTCAGTATTATGATGCATTTCTGAGTGTTTTTGGATGTTTTGGCAGCTCAGATTAGGTAAAAATGATGAGTATTTACACACTCATCAATCCCCCACACTAAACTATTGCTAGTCCCTAGCAATATTTTATGAAGATTTAATGGATTTCATCTCTTTACCAAAATCCATCACTTCTGGAGTAGCCAATGTTTTAGTATGTGATACTTTGGTACAATGATAACCAAATGATTTTGAGCAAACCATCAGCTGTCAACGGTTTTGATTTGTCTTTACCAAAAGCCGTTTGCTTCTGGACTAGCCAACTCTTAGATAAATTATCAATATTATCTTTGGTGAGCTGATTACCAATCATGGATTTTCACTGCCTTAACCACAAGCCATAACCTTGCGGGCTAGCCAACTCTTCACTTATGAAGATATGGTGATTTGAATACCATACAATTTTCGGCAAATTGCAAGCCATCAACGGATTTGAGACATCTTTACCAAGAGCCGTTTGCTCTCGGATTAGCCAATCCTTATGTGGGTTAGACATGGCGGACTGATAACCATTTATTGCGTTCTAAGTGAGAAAAAAAATTTAAAATTTTGGCTAAAATGGGGGTACTAGATGGTACATTTGATCAAATTCGCTAGAATTCCCCCCCACACTTAGAACTGAATATTGCCCTCAATATTCAAAGAACCGGCTGTTAAACCAACACTTAGAACGTGAAAGGGAAATACTAATAGCCTTTTATTTTATATACACACATTTTTTTTTATTTTATTTTTTTTTTATTTTTTTTTTTTTTTTTTTGAACTTTACATATATACAACATGTGGGGCATCTCCCCCACACTAGATGGTAGAAAAGAGAAAGAAAACAGAGACACGGGTGAAAACCCATGTTTTGCTAATGTTTTTGATCACCGAGTCACTAGCTTGACTCGATCCCCGCATTCATTGGTTCATGGGGAAAGTTTGAAGATCCGGGACAACCATGAATGGTATGTCCTCTCCAAAGTAGTGTTTTAAACGATGACCATTCACTTTGAAATTAGGCCCGTCAGCTTGATAGTGAATGGACCAGACCAACGGGTTTTGAGTTTGCCTGAGAAGATCTTTAATCTTGAATTGAAAAGAAGGACTCGATCACCAACGTTGAAAACACGGTTCTTGATTTTAGAGTCATGAATCTTCTTTGTCTTTTCCTTATAGATCAAAGAGTTCTCGTATGCTTGATCACGCAGTTCATTTAATTCATTCATTTGAACTTTACGGTGATCACCCGCAGTTTGAAGGTCAAAGTTAGCATGTTTCAAGGCCCAGTAGGCTTTGTGCTCTAATTCGATCGGCAGATGACATGCCTTTCCGTACACAAGTTTGTAAGGCGTACACCCGATGGGTGTTTTGTAAGCTGTACGGAAGGCCCATAGTGCATCATCCAATTTATCCGACCAGAATGCACGATTTTCTCCTACAGTCCTTTCCAGTATTCTTTTAATACCCCGATTTGAAACTTCTACTTGTCCACTTGTTTGTGGGTGATACGCAGTAGAAATACGGTGAGTTACACCATACTTTTGCATGACTTTATCAAATTTGTCATTGCAAAAATGCGTACCACGATCACTGATTATAGCACGTGGAGTTCCAAAACGGGCAAACAGAGCTTTCAGGAATTTTACAACCACTCGGGCATCATTAGTGGGTAAAGCTTTTGCTTCAACCCATTTTGACAAATAGTCAACAGCCACGAGAATGTATTTATTTCCTCGAGATGATGGAAATGGCCCCATAAAGTCAATGCCCCAGACATCAAAGATTTCACAAACTTGAATAGCATTTTGTGGCATTTCATTTCGTTGTGAAATATTTCCGTGACGCTGACAAGCTTCACAAGTTTTGATCAGATCTTGGGCATCCTTATAAATTGTGGGCCAATAAAACCCGGAATCAAACACCTTTTTGGCGGTGTAGTTTGGACTATGATGGCCCCCAGTGGGTCCAGCATGGCAAGCTTTGAGAATGTCAACAGCTTCCTGTCCGTAAACACACCGTCGGATGACTTGATCCGTACAGATTTTGAATAAGTAGGGGTCGTCCCAGAAGTAATGTTTAACATCCTTGAAGAATTTATTCTTCTGTTGGGTCGACATCCCTTTCACTATGAAGTTACCCGCATGGTAATTTGCGAAGTCGGCAAACCATGGGGTAGTAGAATCTCCACGAAAAGCAACCGCACTGAGTGTCTCAAGAGGAAATGTTTCATTTATTTCCTTTTTCTCGAAAACATCTTGGTGTGGGTTCTCTAATCGGGACAGATGATCAGCAGCTAGGTTCTCAGCTCCTTTTTTATCACGTATTGTGATATCAAATTCTTGCAGGAGGAGAACCCAACGGAGTAATCTCGGCTTTGCATCTTGTTTTGCAAAGAGATATTTGAGATCCGAGTGATCCGTATACACTGCACATTTTGTCAAGATTAAATATGGCCGAAACTTCTCAAAGGCATACACTACAGCTAATAATTCTTTTTCTGTAGTGGTGTAATGAGTTTGAGCTTCAGTCATGGTTTTACTTGCGTAGTGGATAGGCTGAAAATGTTTGGCTTTTCGTTGCCCCAAGACTGCACCGATAGCAAAATCGCTTGCATCGCACATGAGTTCAAAGGGAAAATCCCAGTCGGGGGCAACCAGAATGGGTGCTTCAGTCAGCTTTTTCTTTAATGTTTCAAAAGCTTCGATGCACTCGGGTGAGAAGATAAAAGGAGCATCCTTTTCAAGAAGATGAGTCATAGGCCGGGCGATTTTAGAAAAATCTTGTATGAATCTACGATAGAAACCGGCATGACCCAAAAAAACTCCTAATACCTTTGACGGTAGTGGGATGAGGTAATTTACCAATGACATCAACTTTAGATCTGTCAACCTCAATCCCGTTCTTAGATATCTTATGGCCGAGGACAATGCCCTCTCTGACCATAAAGTGACTCTTCTCCCAATTTAGACAAAGATTGGTGTCTTCACACCGTTTCAACATGTTTTCTAAATGGGAGAGACATGTTTCGAATGAATCCCCAATGACTGAGAAGTCATCCATAAAGACCTCCATCGTTTTCCCGATCATGTCGGAAAAGATGGACATCATGCACCTTTGGAACGTGCCTGGAGCATTACATAAGCCAAAAGGCATACGTTTATAAGCAAAGGTTCCATAGGGGCATGTAAATGTAGTCTTTTCTTGATCTTGTGGATCAATGGGGATTTGAAAGTAACCCGAGAAACCATCAAGGAAACAATAGTACTCGTTTCCCGCTAATCTCTCAAGCATCTGATCCATGAAGGGCAGAGGAAAATGGTCTTTTCGGGTGGCATCATTTAACTTACGATAGTCAATGCAAACACGCCACCCAGTAACCAATCGAGTTGGAATCAACTCATTATCCTCATTTGTGACAACAGTTATGCCACCCTTTTTTGGAACACAGTGGATGGGACTAACCCAAGGACTATCAGAGATGGGATAAATCAATCCTGCATCAAGAAGTTTGAGAACCTCTTGTTTGATTACATCGTGAATTTTGGGATTTACCCTTCGCTGGTGTTGGACTGCTGGTTTGAAGTCATCCTCCATTAATATTTTGTGAGTACAAAATTCAGGGTCGATACCCTTTATGTCGGAGAGTTTCCAAGCAATTGCTTGCTTGTGTGACTTTAAAACCTTTATTAGAGCAATCTTTTCCTCATCACTTAAGTCTTTAGCAATAATGACGGGTAATTTATCATCACCCTCCAAAAATGCGTACTCAAGATGAGGTGGCAAGTCTTTGAGTTCGACCTCAGGAAATTCATCGTTTTTCTCAACCGATTTGATTTCCTCATTATGAAGTTCAACGGGAGGGAGGGGAGGAGAATTGTCCTGATTTAACAATGTCTCAAGAAGAAGAATATCTCCCTCCAGATCAATCTCAGCATCATCAATTCCTTCCAGAAATGAATCACACTCGAGAAAAGCCTCGATCTCTTCCAAATTGAAATTACTTCCCTCAAACGGAGTGAGAGAAGGGGAAGAGTCGGAAATGATAGGTAGAGAAGATGTGGTGGTATCCCCACTCACAGAATTATGAGAATAACCAAGAAACTCTTGTGAGTACTCCTCTGAAACAATATCAATGACATCGATTCGGTTAACCGATTCAGGATCTTTATTTGAAGAGTACTTCGAAGTTTGATCCAGGTTAAAAGTAACAGCTTCATTATCCACACGTAATGTGATTTCATGCTCAAATACATCAATGAGAGCCCGTCCCGTTTTTAGGAATCGTCTTCCAAGAATTAGAGGAACCCTAGGATCAGCATCGAAATCGACAACCACAAAGTCAGCTGGAAAATGGAACTTCCCTACTTTCACAAATACATCCTCAGCAATGCCGCGAGGAAGAGATGTGGAACGATCTGCAAGCTCAAGAGTCATGCAGGTAGTAGTGAGTGCAGGAAGAGAAAGTTTTTTACAGACTGAATAAGGCATCAGGTTAATGCTTGCACCAAGATCGGCCAAGGCATAGCATTCAACCATTCCTGGAAAGACACAAGGTAGTAAAAATCTTCCAGGATCTCCAAGCTTCACCGGAAGCTTTTTCAAGATAATTGCTGAGCAGTTCTCATTCAATGGAGTCTTTGCCATTTCAAACAGTTTTTCCTTGTTGCTTAACAAGTGTTTGATTGTGGATGCAAACTTGGGCATCAGAATGATAGCATCCGCAAAGCTTATGTCAAAATGTAATTCCTGAAATATTTTGAAAAACTTTTCCATTTGTTGACTAGCTTTTTCGCGGAGCTTTTGCTCATGTAAACGTGATGGATAAGGAATAGAAGGTTTGGATTTAGGGCTTTCAACAGGGATTTCAAAAACAACTCCTGGTTTGGGTTTTGGTTTCTGGACAACTTGAGGTAGGACGTTGTTGGCACCTCCGTTATTAATAGGAAGTTCCTTGTCCTTAGTTACCTCAGGTTCACTTTCCACTACCTTGGGGAGAGGAGAAGAAGTGGTAGTAGAAATAGTGGGTCCATCATAAGCTTTACCACTACGTGTGGTGACAGCTTTGAGTTCACCCTTTGGGTTTGGAATGGTATTACCAGGGAGACCTCCCGAGGTAGAAGGTGGATTGATATGGTTCATGAGACTGGTAAGCATATTCTTAACTTCGCTTTGAGAATGATCAATTTTATTTGAAAGCTCATTCTTAAGCTCAGTTCCTTGCTTGTATATTGAAGTTTGAAATTCATTCCTCAATCCAGATATCTGATTTTGTATTGCCTTCATTTTGGTCTCATTAAACTTGATGTAGTTATCAAGTTCATTTGGGAGAGGTCCTTGGTGATTAGGAGCTGAATACCCTTGATTACCCCTCTGGGGTGGGTATTGATTGGTTGGGGCATTAAATTGATTTTGCATGTTTTGCCCTCTCTGTTGATTAGGATTAATCCTATTTGGATTGTTGGGAGGAGGAAATCCGGGTGGTCCAAATTGATTGCTAGCACGGTGGTTTGGGTCCACTTGAGGACGGTATTGATTACCTCCTTGATTGGATGTTCCGGCTATAGCATTAACATCAAATGTATTGCCATCGGTGGCAGTACAATTATAGTAAGCGTGAGGACCCCCACAAGTAACACAAACTTCTATTTTTTTGACTTCAGCAGTGTGAGAAGTTTGCGGAGCGGACTCTTTCTTTTGTGTGGAGAAAACCAAAGCTTGAATAACCTTCGTGAGTTCAGCAAGCTGAGTATCAGTACTGGACTGACTCACGGGAGATGAAGTGGAAGGACCAGCACTAGCCTGGGAATTATATGTCCTGTTTCGTGTAGTGCGGACCTTAGACTTATTTTCAATGAGAGCAATGGCTTCCTTAGTGGATTTGCTCAGAAAATTACCTCCAGCTGAGGCATTGAGAGAATCTTGATCAGATGGGTTTAACCCACTGTAGAAAGTGTCCATCTGCATCAAATCGGTGAAACCGTGATGAGGACATTTGCGGAGCAATTCTTTAAAACGATCCCATGCTTCTCCAAATGGTTCATCAAACCTTTGAGTGAATTTCATGATTTCATTTTTAAGATGCGTGGTTTTGGAAGGAGGAAAGAATTCATTTACAAATTTTTGAACCAAATCTTCCCATGTTCTAATTGACCGAGGGGGTTGTTTGTCAAGCCAAATCCGGGCTGCCCCATCTATAGAAAACGGGAAAAGAAGAAGTTTGATTGATTCCTCCGGGACATTTTTACATTTGATGGTGGATGTGATTTTATTGAACCATCGAACGTGATCTTGAGGATCGTCCCTCTCAAAACCATAGAATTGACGCGATGTTACAAGGTTTATCAACCCAGTTTTAAGCTCAAAATTCTCAGCCACGATGGCTGGAACAATAATGGCATCTCCATAACCCTCGGTGGGAGCTTGGAGAAGCTCATTCATAGGGCGGTCTTCTGCCATGATGATAGGGGTTTCGGGATCAGTCCGTATCTCGGGTACGACTGATGGAGCAGAACGTCTACGACGTCTTCGAGGTATTTTTCCAAGCTCACGGAAAGGGCTTGTAGACCTAGAAGAACGAGTGCGCATGCACTTAGCAAAAATTTTCAATTAAAATCAAGATCGAGAGAAAACACAAGTGAACTTAAACCAATAATCAACAAGCGTACGGTAGCTCTCTAAAAGATAAACGCACAGAGTGGCGGAGAAGCAAAGGTGGGCAACTTAATGCTCCTTAAAAACCCGCTTCTTTCAGTCCGACAATTTAATGTCAGACTATCCTAGAACCTCCGTTAGAGTTTGTTTATCAATTAAAGGTGAGCCGATATTCGCAAGTGATACAAAGGCAAGTTTTTATCTTAGGTTTGGGAACTTATTATGGCCGTACCCCCAGTTAGGTAGTACTCAGTCTTGGTTCTCAATGGTTAATTTTTATTTGTTTATTATTAAAGAAAACGGAAAATGTTTTTGGGTTTTTAATTTTTTATGTGATAATAATAATAATGTATATATAGAAAAGAAAAGAAAAATATTTTTGGTATTTTATATTATTTTTGGGAAATAGGAACTTCTTGGGAGAAGGATCTCGAATCACTAATCGCTAAAAAATTCTTCACAATAGTCGCAGCACACCTCCCCGGCAGCGGCGCCAAAATTTGATCCCTCCTAAACTAGTTATCTTTTATTTCTCTATCACACAAGTCAACCACTTGTGAATGGTCAACCGTAATAAATGATAAAATATAAACAGCCTCAGAACGAATACTCGTGTGTAGTGTGAAACCAGGCAAGTGATCACCCGGATCGTTTCCCAACGAGATGTGAATGGAAAACTGTGAAAAGCTAGGATTAGAGTGATTGATGATTTAGATTGCTTTTGATTTTGCTTTATTTAACAATTCTAAATAACAAACTAAAACAGATATACACAGGAAAATAAAACGCGAATTAAATAATCTGAAAACGCGCAACGAAAAATCTAAAATGGGACAAAAACTGAAATTTATAAAATTTAAAACCTAAAAATGTAAAATTACTTAAAACTTATTTAAAAACTTAAATTATATTTTTTATACTTATTATTAATTATTATTACTTATTTATTTATTTAATTACTTATTAAACTATTTAAATTTATAAAAAAATACTAAATGAACTAAGAAAATTCTAAAACTTTTTCTAAAAATATTACTAAGTAAATAAAAGCTAAGAAAATTATAAAAATGAAAATTACTTCATTAAAATTTAAAAAGATAAATTCTATTAAATAGAAGCTATCACTTTATTTCTATTTTTGGTTTTCTTAAGGTCTAAAAATATTTTTATATTTTTCCTAGATTAAAAATGACAAAAGAAAATTATGAAAATTGGAATTATATTTTTCTGATTATTATTCTATTTATTATGATTTAATTACTATTATAAACTAATTAAAAAGATTAAAAATATCAAAACTATTCAGAAAATTATGAAAATTTACAGATAATTCTAAAATATTATTAAAAAGCTAGGAAAAATAAAATGGAAAGCTGACTAAGCCAAATAAGTAGATTTGGGCAGATAAGCAGTTTGGAATAAGCCCAAAAATAAGCAAATAAGCACACAAATTCACCAAATGCTCAGAACAGGTTAAGCCAACTTAAATAAGCACAAAAAAACTTATTTCCAACAGAAAATCCAACAAATAAGCACAATCAACACCAAATCTGATTCAAACTTGAAACAGAAAAATGCAGAAAAAGGCAAACTTCCAAGGCAGATTAAGCAGTCTAAATAAGCACTGAGATGCAATATTATGGGGGCAAAAGGTAGCCTGAACTATGAACTATCTTAAAAACCTAAAAGCCCTATCAGAAACTAGCAATTGAGGTCCAATTGGATCAAAGATCAGATGTATCAGCAATCAGTGTATACTGATTGCTTATGCACAGGGCAAAAACAGGGAACTTTGATAGTGCTTTTTAATAAGCAAATGCAATCCAAACTCAGATTTTCTTTTTGGACTATGTAAACAACCAACAACTTAACACAAATCAACAAAAATTACTAATTTCCAATCTCAATTAAACCTTGTGCAAGATCTGGACTAACTGATCATTTTGAAAGAATTTGGAATTTTTGACTTTTTGATTTATGAACTAGATTGACTTTTATGAACTTTGATTCAATCCTAATGACTGAATATGATGTATTAAGGTTAATTAAGATGAAATTAAGCTATCTTAACAAGTCTTACACAACTGTGATGAATTTCACAGGTTAAAAATCCAACAGTGATGAACTTATGAGAGATTAAAAGTGATTTTGACTTTTTACTGAATAAGGACTAGTTTTTAATGTTTCTTTGAGTTGTTCTTGACTAAAGTAACATGTAACAACAACCCATAATAACACAAATACTCAGCAACACCACAGAATCAGTAAGATCCAAACAACCCTTATCTTGACTGATTTTGTGATTTCCAAAGGATTTCTTAGATTCAGACCATGTAACTGATTTTAAACTTCATATTATCATAAAATAGCACTAAAGAAGCAGAGAACAACAACACTACAAGCATGAAACACAGAAATGCTACTTATGCAAATTTGACTGTTATGATGAGATTCAAAGCAACTAACAAAATCAAAGAACAAGCAACTGATTTTAAGCTTTATATTACTTTATAATTACCACAGAGACATAATAAGATCAAGATTCAAGCAATAAACAACTGATGCAGTGAAATGCTAAATTTGATCAAAAGGCTTACAAGTGAACTTCAACTGAGAGCAAAGAACAAGGACCAGAACCTATTCTAACTTGTTCACACAAGCTAGAAAACTACACTAAGCCTTCCAAATTAGCTTTTAATACCCAGAGTAGCTTATTCCACCCAAAGTTGACTTTCATTGACTGTTCTTGAATATCTTGCATTTAGAACTAGAGCATACTAAATAAGCTTACAGGAAGCTATATAAAGCTTATATAAGCTTATTACAAGGGTGTGAGAGCTTGTGAAAGCTTTTTAGTGGTGGTTCGAATCTTAAATCCTTAACAGGAACATACAAACTTGAACAATATTGAATTCAAACACAAGATGACTTGAAACAAGATTTTTATAGCTTAAATAAACTTGGATTACAACTGGAAATAAGAAATTACAACATTACAATTAATAAAAGTAAAATGCGATTATCTAAAAATTAACTACTACTAAATTATCCATTACATTGTTCTATTTATACTAAATACAACTGGGAAAACCCTAGCCGACTTCTCTGAACTCTTCTGCACCCTTGGATTGCTTTAAATCGATCTGAGCCACTCAAATGAAATTTGGCGCCAAAAGTACTAGTAGTGGATTGAGCAGGTTTTTGCAATAAATGCATTTCAGGGAGGTGGAGAAGAAGCTTTTAAAGCTTTTGGCTTTGTTAGGTGAGTGGGATTGGATGGGGGGTTGTATTGCAGAGATACTATGGGCTAGGTGGTATTGGCGGGGTTGTGAGGTTAGGGATGAGTTTGACCGAAGTCAAACTGGTTTTGAATACCGGATTGGGTCGGGTTTATTAAATAAAAAGGGAGTTGGGCTTGTGGATTGGGCTGGTGTGGTTGTGTATTGGATTGGGTTTATTTAATTAGGATGGGTTGGGTTTTATTTAATTAAGGATCCGGTTTTGGTTTATAGTAGCTAAATCACAAGGACCAATCTTGTAACTTCTGAAATTTGGAGGACCCAACTGTAAATTCACAATAAATATCACAATGACCAATTATGCCATATATGATTAGTTCAAAGGTTTATTTATGATAATTCTCTATTTTTAAAACCTTAAGGACCATTTTTGACATTTTTCAAAGTTGAGGGACCAAAGTTGTAAATTTGTAATTTTTAAATTCAAAGGACTTTTCTAACAACTTATGAATCCCCAAGGACCTAAAATGATATTTGTACACGTTTTTAGTGATCAGGGACTAGTTTTGACAATTTTTGAAAGTTGAGGGACTGAAACTGCCAATTTTGCAAACTTTGTTCGTTTTTCAACTGTTTTTAAACATTTTGCATCTGAAACATATAAAACACAATTCTGGGATAATTTCAGTATTATGATGCATTTCTGAGTGTTTTTGGATGTTTTGGCAGCTCAGATTAGGTAAAAATGATGAGTATTTACACACTCATCAGTCCATGACCTAGAAAAAATATAAAAGAATGACACGTGTCAAAAATTTTAGCATAAAATTTAAATTTTTTTACAACATATAGAAGTGAAACTTTGGTTTTAATAAGCGTCTCATGGATAGGATTATATAGCTAGCACAAAAACCCTTCCACTCAAAATTTTCACCCAAAAAATGTGAGGCTCGCCTTTAGATCTTTAGAAAAAAGCATTCACATTTAATGCTTATGAGTGTACCGGTAGTATTAGATTCTGGAAATTGCGTTTGTGATGCATCCTGAGATCGCTAGTGAGACTACATTCGTGTAGTTAGGATTAACTAAATGATAAGAGGCATTAGGGTAACCCTTGTTTTAAACCTGTTTTATAATTATATTGGCTTCATTGGTCAAGTAATTCTCTCAGACCCTTGCGATGTACTCATTTTTAGTACACGATATCCCTAGTACACCCCTCAGAGCTTATCCTTTTCGCGGTTCTTTTGATATTTTGGTGGATTCCGAAATATTAATGAAGAGTATTGTTTACAATCCACCCCCAAATGTACACCCAAATCGCCTTAGCCTACCTTGTATGCACTCATTTTTAGTGCATTATTGTTACAACTTATGTGTTAAACCCTTTGTTAATTGTCTGGTTGGTTACATGGTTGATAAGTCGAGTCATATCTTGTAAATACAATTTTGGGACGATTGGGACTCATGGGTAAAGTAGTAGTTATTATGGAGTAATGGGGAAGAATGTCAATGTTATTACCCCCATATGTGCGTTAATATTTAAAGTACTCCACATGTTTTGATTTTCTTAATTCGGGTCGTTAGTTAGTTTTCATTTATGTAAAAGTTCAAGTGTAGGGAGGTTGCAAGAAATCCCTTTGTAATGATGTATTATTTTGGATGGAAGGGCAAGAGTGTATTAAAAAAATCGAAAAAAAAAAAAAAAAAAAAAGGAAAAAAAAAAAAAAAAAGGAAAAGAGAAAAAAAAAAAAAAAAAAAACAAACATACGGACTACCATCTTGTCTTTTATTTTTGTTTAAGTCAAGATAGTGTCAAGAAAAATACAAAAAGAGTTATTAGTTAGTGAGTCGAGTCTTGGCTTAGCAACGCCTCATTGTACATGTAATTGACTAAGATAATTAACTTGCCACTAGTAAAATTCCCTTCATCCAACAAAACCATGTTTTTCCATACCCTTACACTTAACGTTACAACCCTTTAAAAGACTTATTTGATAGTTTATCCTAGGTGCTTACGCCAAAGTGGTGGAGGTTTGATCCGTTCCTAAGGCTATGGTAATTTATATGCTATGACAGGTAAAGAGTGTTTTATTTTCTCGTTTCCATATATTATATAACTTTATACACCCGAGAGATGTGAGAATCCAAACACTTTATGTGAGGTACTAGTATATAATTTCCGTGCTTATTACGACTAACGTGGAACGATTGTATGTTGTAATTACTTTTATATTAATGTTAAATGACCCCTAACTTGTAAATTGATTAGGTTAAAAGCATATTTGCTTAGGGACAAGCAAATCCCAAAGTGTATGAATATTTGATAAGTATTTATTTGGTACCTTTTTAAGGGGTCATTTAAGGCCAAAATCGTATTTATATGATCAAATATTTTCCTAAATCGTTTCTTTTTGCATTTTAGGTACTTGGGACGGAAAATCTGGAAATCGGCATGTTTTGGGCTTAAAACGGCAAGAAAAGAGAAGAAAACGACGAAGTCGCAAATCTGTCAGATAAGGAGATCTGACGGCGTCACACTTTACTAAGTGACGCCGTCACTTGCAACTGAAAATGGATTTTTGGTACAAAATTAACAAGCGACGCCTCAGAAGAATCTGTGCATTTGAAGACCAAAATCACGTACAAAGGTAACAAGAGACGGCTCAAATAATTTAACAAGGGACGGCGTCAGGACCTTCATGACGGCGTCATAAGATACAAACGACGCCGTCACAAGCTGATTAAGACTATCATAACATGCGCGCGAAGTAGCTGATACTATTTTGGCCATATCTTTTGCATACGAACTCGGATTTAGGTGATTCAAAAGGCCATGAAATTGGGACAAAAGGATCTACAATTTGGTGAAAAATGGGTTATGACGCCGTCACTTGTTAGTGCTGACGCAGTCACTCTTTGCCGACAGAAAAACTACCTATAAATATAACCTCATAACTTCACTTTTTGTAAGCCCTAAACCCTAAGTTTGATTTTAGGGTTAGGGTAGGTGTTTTTCCAGCTATTTAGAAGACTTTTGTCATTAGTTTATCATCTTGGTATAACATCTTGGAGTAGGGTTTTAGGAACGATTTTCTCAGCTATTGTAAGGGTTTTACAGCCCTCCAAACACATGTTTCATTGAAGATAAGTTATCTTTTAATTTATTCAATATGTCTATGTGCTGTTTGATTACTTGTTTATCTTTTATCTCCTTTAACATGTTAGCTTAAGTTAATTTGTGTTTGATTAGATCTAATGAAACCTAGTTATTGAATATTAATTTGTCGTCTCTTGTTTAATTGATTGTGAGAGGACCTGTGATACACGGTTAAGGTGGTTAAACCTTGTGTCTTTGTGTATGTGATATATTGAGTTAATATGATTAAGCACGCGGAATTTACTTAACCACACTTAGAAGGTTATGTATGTTATGGAAATGGAAGAATTATGTTTGTTACTTAACAATGAACAAAGAAAGTTTTTCACTAAACGATTCAATATTATTCAAAATAATACGAGTGATCTTGTGTTTATCACTAGGGTTACAAAACCTTGAATCTTATGTTACAACTTTTGATTTGTGTTTGTTCTATGTCTTTAACAGTTCTAAGTTCTTAGTTGAGGTGTGTACTCAATATCCAAGTCTAAGATCTCTTTTATAGTTGCAAGAGATCTTTACAAATTGCTTAAAGTCTTGGCCGACTTACTTGGTTAACTTATGCTTATTGTGTGTCAGTACATAAGATACAACATGTATCTATGTATACAACTTGATAACTAAGCACATGGAGTAAGATATTATCTACCGTATATGTTTGACCAAAATACAATAAATATCTTTTCGATCTTATCCTTGAAGTAGCTTTATGACTCACTGATCAGCAGTACCATTCTTTACCAGCAGTACCTTCTACTTGAACTAGCAGTACCTTCTTGTTCTGGCAGTACCTTGATGTACTAGCAGTACCTTGATCATGAACTAGCAGTACCTTTGACTTAGAGTAAATTCTAATACTCTAACTTCAGAATATTTAATTCCCAACAATCCTCCCCTAAACATGTGAATCATTCAAACATGTTTTCTGAATTAAATGAGGACTTGAAAAAGATCTTTCAAACACTTCATGAATCTGAACTATTCTTCTTATTCTGAACTCATCTGCTTTGTTCTTCTTTGACTTTAGCAATATCAAAACATTGTACCAAAAGATGGTGCAATTTCCTTGGATGGAGGAATTGTAAGAGGCAATGATTTCAACAAGTGAAATCATCTATCAGCATGCCTTTGCAAGTGAAATTGAAACTTTTCTTCGTTTGATCTAGATAGAACTTTCTCCTTTAGGAATGCTTCATCCCTTCTAGATATTTGATCTGTTCTAATCATTTTCAACCTCTACATCATCTTGTATGCTCTTGTCTTCTCCTTCCATATATTGGTTTATTCTTCCTTTTCTGGGCTATTATTTCCTCCCCTGAGATTGTTACCTCCCCTGAAGCAAATAACTTTTGTTTCCTCCCCTTGTTTGGAAGATCTCACTATGTACCTTTGACTGATCTATCAATGTGTAACTTTTGTTGTCAGACAATATTGTACATGAAGCCATCAATTCCTTAAGAGTTTAAGTTGATGTCCTCATCACTTCTAGGTGTGTTAACTCCTATGAGAGGTGAATCAGTGGACATTTTGATTCAAAATCCATCAATGGATGGTTTTTGTGAATCCTTGAAGATCCTTTTAAGAAATCATTTAACTTAGTAGTATGTTCATGATTTTAGAATTGAAAAATCATATTACTTCCAACCATTTTGAAGAAATCAAGTGTATAACAGACACCTAATCAAAATTTCGGTTTAAAGTAACCTCTGGTTGTGTGAGAACCAATGTTTTTCAGTTATCACTAACTGCCTGTGAAAAGATAAATCTATTCAAAAGATTTTCTTGACAGGGTTACCAGCTCATAGCAATTGTTGCCTCCAACAC
The DNA here is from genome assembly GCA_021014915.2 of Artemisia tridentata subsp. tridentata. Lineage (NCBI taxonomy): Eukaryota > Viridiplantae > Streptophyta > Magnoliopsida > Asterales > Asteraceae > Artemisia > Artemisia tridentata. The sequence goes on along the minus strand of CP139508.1, from coordinate 194,639,594 downwards.
AAGTGTTAGATTCACTTTTACTAGCTGTTCTTTCTATCAGATGTCCTTAGACTAACTCATTATACTTAAAAGTATAAAATGATAGAAAGTGAGTTGTATCAGTTACTATCTGATCAACTAAGTCATCAAATCAATGTGAAATATCATAACTAGATTTCAAGAAAGAAGTTTTAAGGAGGTTAAATTCCTAAACTTAGTCCATCATAAACCTATTATGGTCAGCAATTTGATAAGCATTCTGCTGTTCCCATTTCACTTGAAATATCATTTGTGTTCACATATTCATACCTGAAATAGTTAGTTTAAAAACAAAAGAACAATTGATTGCGTGGTTTTGTAACCTTACAACAGGTTTTACCTCTCGAGGGATCTCAAGAGGCTTACAACCCCACCAGGCAGTGTACCTGACCGATGTAGTATAGTGTAGTGGTAAGTACGGGGGATTGATCGTTCTCCACAGGGAATAGTGTTCGTTAGGTATGAAAGGCTACTCTAATTAGGTCTAAGGGTTGAGGAAGATTCTTTTTTTTATGTTTTTATAATTTTATGAAAGCAAATAAAATCTCGGTTTTGAAGGAGTGGGCGGAATTAGTTGCTAGTCAACTAACCCAATTTACTACGAATGCAAATAAAATAAATAACAAAAATGAAATGTGGTGAGAAACTTATGTGTAGAGAAATGTGTTTACTTAGATTTCCTTACTCCCTAGCTATCTTTTACCGGTTAATTAGTGTGTATTAGTCGCATGGATGACGGGTGTATTCCTTAATACCATTCGTGGGGTGGCGTACTTACTTCCCCAACTCTACAAGCTCCTACTTCACTCCTATGTCGAGCCGGCTAGGAAGCTCCTAACATGGGATCACTAGAATTCGCTTGTGCATTAAATACAACCATAAAAACCTTTAGTACGCATTTGGTTCATGTTTCTTAAGACGTTCAAGCAAGTTACCGAATAGGAAGTTAGCCAGTTTTCTTAAGCCTAACATAGATAAACAATCATCCAATACAACTAACAACACACTAACAACCAATAATCAATAGCTAGGTTTCATTAGATCTAAGCAAACACAAGATAAATTTAGCCTAACATGTTAAACAAAAGACAAGAATAAGATAGAATCAAACAACACATAGACATATTGAATGATTAATTGATAACTTATCTTTCAATGAAACATGGAAGATCTCAAGGCAAAAAGCCCTGAAAAAGTAGCTGAATTCGTCCTAGGGTTTTATCCCAAAATTCCACACACTAAGCTCTCCTTAATGACAAAAGATTAGAAAACTATATATAGATTTTTGGATCTGACGGCGTCACCTTATGGAGTGTGACGCCGTCACCTCGCCGCTTTTAGGGTTCCCGGATGACCTTCTTGACGCCGTCCCTCTTTAGCTCTTCCAAAATCCATTCTGGCTTATCAAGGCTTGACGCCGTCAGCTCGTGAACGTGACGCCGTCCCCTTATGATTTAAGCCGTGACGCCCTTGATCAAGTTAAAGCGTGACGCCGTCAGAATTCACATGCTATTTTCACTGGCTTATCATGAGTAAATTTCACGTCCAACTTTTCTTGCCAAAGCATGACGCCGTCCAGAGTAAATTGTGACGCCGTCAAGAGTAAATTTTAGCCGATTTTTGAGACTTTGTCGTTTTCTTCACTTTAATGCTCCAAAAACGTCCAAAATGCCTCCTTTTCCAGATTTCTCCTCAAAAGTACCTAAAATGACAAAAGGAACGATTTAGGGCAATATTTGATCAAATAAATACGATTTAGGGCTTAAATGACCCCTTAAAAGCGGTACACTTTTCGCCTCATCAAATACCCTTACACTTGAGATTTGCTTGTCCTCAAGCAAATGCGCTTTTATTCTAATCAAAATACAAGTTAGGGGTCATTTAATGCTAACATAAAAGTAATTACAACAAATAATCGTTCCACTTCAATCATAATAAGCACGGAGATTATAAACTAGCACCTCACAAGTAGTGTTTAGATACTCACATCTCTCAAGTGTCATCAAAATAAATCTCATAAATGAAAACGGAAAATATCTCTCACTACCTGTCATAGCAAATAGATTACCATAGGCTTGGGAAAGGATCGAAAACCTCCTCCACTAGGCGTAAGCACCTAAGATAAACTATCAAAGAGGGCTTTTAAATGGGTTATAACGTTAGGTGTAGGGAAAAGGAAAACACGGTTTTGTTGGATAAATGATATTTTACTGGTGGCGAGTTAAAAATCTTGATCAATTACATGTACTATACAATGTTGCTAAGCCAAGACTAGACTCGATCTTAAGCTAAAAACAAAATAACAAAATAACAAAAGCATAAAAATAAACATAAAATGAAACGGGATGGTAGTCCGTATGTTTTTTCTATTTTTCTTTTTCTCATTTTTTTTTGTGTTTTTCTTGATTTTTTTTTTTTTTTTTTTTTTTTTTTTTTTGCATACACTTTTGCCCTACCATCCAAAATAATACATCATAGGGGCATTGCATCCCCCTTACACTTGAACTTTTACATAACTTTACAATTACTAATCTAATGACTCGAATTAAGATAATCGAAAAACTTGGAGTACTTTTAAAATATTTAGCACATATGGGGGTAATAAATGATGTTCTTCCCCATTACTCCATTATACTAGTACTTTACCCATGAGTCCCAATCATCCCAAAACAATATGTACAAGGATATGACTCGACTTAGCAACCATGTAATCAACTAGATAATTAACTTGGGTTTAAACAAATGTTGTAACAATAATGCACTAAAGATGAGTGCATACAAGGTAGGCTAAGGCGATTTGGGTGTACATTTAAGTGGGGTGTAAACAAATTCTTCCTTTAAGTAAAATGCTTAAAGGTCGAAACGAAAAGATAGGCTCTGAGGGGTGTACTAGGGGTATCGTGTACTAAAAATGAGTACAACGCAAAGGGTGTGGGAGAATTACTTGACCAATGTAGCCAAAGTAATTATAACAAAAACACAGGTGTAAAACAATGGGTTAATCCTAATGCCTCTTATCATGTAGTAAATCTAACTACACGAATGTAGTCTCACTTGTGGCCTTGGAATGGTCCTAACGCAAGTTCTAGAATCTAAGTGCTACCGGTACACACATCATAGCATAAATGCTTTTCCTACCAATTCTAGGGGCGAACCTCACATATTTGGGGGTGGAAAATTTTTTAGTGGTACGGTTTTTGTGCTAGTCATATAACTCCTATCCGTGAGACGCTCATTAGAACTAAAGTTTCACTCCTAAATGTTGTAAAAAATTTTAAATTTGGCACTAAAATTACCTTAACAAGTATTTCTCTCAGTTTTATTACACATCTATTATTAAACAAACAAAAATCAAGCGCAATTGTATTCTCTAAAATCGTACTTTTACCCTCCCCTTACACTTAAGATGAACATTGTCCCCAATGTTCAAATAATAAGATGTAAAAGCAAAAAGTAAAAGAATGAAATCAAATACTCCCCTGATTCGCTCGGTGGATAATGAAATTACACGGTTAAATCTTCTTCCAAAGAGAATGTTGAAGCTCCATGACTAATGCATCGCCATAAGCTTGATTCCAAAAACATCTCCTTGTCCAAAATAACCTGTTAAACCTGAGAAAACAAACACGAAAACCTGCATAACATCGGCGGGATAAATCTATATATAAGGATATAATGCTTGTGGAATGATAATTTTGCAGATTCCTGGAGATTATAAGTTGGAGATTTAATAAAAACTTTTTATGAAAACAAAACTTTCAAAAATTTCTGGAAATTAAATCTGACGCCGTCAGGTTATAACCCCTGACGCCGTCAGAAATGACCTGACAAAAATTTTCATTTTTAGTTTCCGGAAAATTTCTGGAAAAACCTTTACCTTACTTCCTGGAAATCCTGCAAAACATCATTATGACTCGATACAAGCATTTGACTCAAACAAATACGAATATGTATGTTAATTTATTATTATTACGATTCATGTTCATTTGTGTTCTAATAAACCAATTTAGATTTCCCTTACACTTAACTTTTGCAAAATACCTTTATATGTAGTTAAGACGAAGTTAAAAACAAAATAAAGCATTTTCACAAATTACTTTTGAACATGAATCAATACTAATAAAAATTAAACATACATACGGGAAATAAAATCAAACAAACAAATAAATGAACACACAAAGCAAATAAAACAAATAAAGCTTGGGTTGCCTCCCAAGAAGCGCTTTTCTTTATTAACGAGTCTTGTAGCTAGACTCAAAGTCACGTACATTACGTGACTTCTTCATCGAAAGTTATGTCTTCCTCATTGATCATTTCATTACCATTCTCTTGATAATGCTTGACTCGTTGAATATTCACAGTGAATTCTCTATCCTCGTCGTCAATTAATACAACGGCTCCGGTTTTAGAGGAGCTCCTTACGGTAAAAGGTCCATACCATCTAGATTTAAGTTTCCCAGGAAATAGCCTTAAGCGAGAATTATATAATAAGACCTTGTCTCCTTCTGAAAACTCCTTGGGTCTCTTAATCCGTTGGTCATGCCATCTTTTCGCCCTCTCTTTGTATGTGATGGAAGATTCATAAGCCTCTAATCTCAATTCATCAAGCTCTTGGAGCTGTAAGAATCTATTTGTTCCCGCAACTGTATAATCCAAATTACAAGCCTTAAGTGCCCAATATGCTTTGTGTTCCAGTTCTACTGGAAGGTGGCATGCCTTGCCATATACCATACGGAACGGGGTTGTCCCGATTGGTGTCTTATAGGCGGTTCGAAATGCCCACAAAGCCTCGTCGAGCTTAAAAGACCAATCTTTTCTGTTTTGATTAACCGTTTTCTCTAAGATTCTCTTTATGGCTCTATTAGTGTTCTCGACTTGACCGTTTGTTTGAGGATGGTAAGCTGTGGAGAATCGGTGAGAGACTCCATATCTTTTCATGACTTTCTCCATTTGTGAATTGCAAAAATGGGTTCCCCTGTCACTAATAAGAGCCTTCGGAATTCCGAACCTAGCGAACAATTTCTTTAAGAAATGAATGACTACCCTAGCGTCGTTAGTCCTAAGGGCTTGTGCTTCCACCCATTTCGAAACATAATCAATGGCCACCAAGATGTATTCATTCCCTCCAGAAGATGGGAATGGTCCCATGAAATCAATTCCCCAGACATCAAAAACCTCACAAACTTGTATATAATTCTGTGGGGCTTCATCCCTCCTAGAGATATTCCCGGCTCTTTGACATGCGTCACAAGTCTGTATCATTCCCTTCACATCACGAAATATTGTAGGCCAATAGAATCCCGCGTCGAAGACCTTTCGTGCAGTAGTGCTTATTCCGTGATGTCCTCCAGATGGACCTGCATGACACTCTTTCATAATTCTGACAGCCTCTCTTTCCGAAACACAACGCCTGATTACCTGATCTGGACATCTTCGAAATAAGAAGGGTTCATCCCAAAAGTAGTACTTTAATTGATTAAAGAACCTCTTTTTTTCATGCCTGCTCATATGCTCAGGGATGACTCTACTTGCCAGGTAGTTAGCATAATCCGCATACCAAGGTTCAGAATCATTTATTAACATGAGCTGCTCTTCAGGAAATGTTTCCCGAATCTCACTCTTGTCAGATTCAGCGAGGCTGGGGTTTTCGAGACGAGAGAGATGATCAGCCGCAAGATTCTCTGCTCCTTTCTTATCACGAATTTCAACATCGAACTCTTGCAATAGTAGGATCCAACGAAGTAACCGTGGTTTAGCATCCTGTTTAGCGAAAAGATATCGAATAGCTGAATGATCCGTAAAAACAACCGTTTTAGAAAGGACAAGATACTGGCGAAATTTATCAAAAGCGAATACCACGGCTAGTAATTCCTTTTCAGTGGTAGTGTAGTTTTCTTGAGCAGGATTCATGGTTTTGCTAGCGTAGTATATTGGCTGAAAGTGTTTGTTAAGCCTTTGGCCTAATACTGCTCCAACAGCATAATCACTAGCATCGCACATGATTTCAAAGGGTAACTCCCAGTTAGGGGTAACCATAATTGGAGCTTGGGTAAGTTCCTGCTTCAATAGATCGAATGCGTCCTTGCACTCTTGAGAGAAGTCGAACGGGGCATCCTTCATGAGTAACTGAGTCATTGGTTTAGCTACCTTGGAGAAATCCTTAATGAATCTCCTATAGAAGCCAGCATGACCCAAAAAACTACGGATTGCCTTGACAGTTGTTGGATAGGGAAGTTTGGATATAGCTTCAATTTTTGCCCGGTCTACTTCGATTCCACTTCCTGAAATTTTGTGCCCCAGCACAATCCCTTCTTTTACCATAAAGTGGCACTTTTCCCAGTTTAGTACCAAGTTGGTCTCCTCACAACGTTTGAGCATTTTCTCAAGGTTAGCAAGACAGCGATCAAAAGAGTTCCCAAAGACTGAAAAATCATCCATAAAGACCTCCATGCTGTCTTCCATTAACTCATGGAAGATTGCCGTCATGCAGCGCTGGAAAGTGGCGGGGGCGTTACATAGTCCAAAGGGCATTCGCTTGTAGGCGAAGGTGCCATACGGGCATGTAAACGTGGTCTTTTCTTGGTCCTCAGGAGCGATAGGGATTTGGAAATACCCTGAGAACCCATCTAGGAAGCAGTAGTACTCATGCCCTGCTAACCTTTCCAACATTTGGTCGATAAATGGGAGAGGGAAATGATCTTTTCGGGTTGCATCATTCAACTTCCTATAATCGATGCACACACGCCATCCAGTTACTGTTCGTTGAGGTACTAACTCATCCTTATCATTCTTCACCACCGTCATTCCTCCCTTTTTTGGTACAACCTGTACAGGACTTACCCATGGACTGTCCGAAATCGGGTAAATTAGTCCTGCATCTAGGAGCTTAATGACTTCCTTCTTTACGACTTCCTTTATGTTGGGATTTACTCGCCTTTGAGGTTGCACGCTGGGTTTATAATCCTCCTCCATGAGGATTTTATGCGTACAAAAGGTAGAGTCAATACCCTTGATATCGGCTACACTCCATGCTATAACTCCTTTATATTTTTTTAAAACTCCTAAGAGTTTATCTTTTTGTTCACTTTTCAAGGAGGAGCTTATGATTACCGGAAGTTGATCTTCTCCTTGAAGGAAGGCATATTCAAGGTTGTTCGGGAGTTCCTTGAGTTCTAACGTGGGTGGCTCGATGATGGAAGGTTTAAGTTTGTTCTCGGGTTTACGAAGCTCAAGCTGTTCGATTTCTTGTATGGGATAGAAGGAGACTGCATTCACATCCATAGCCTTTTCCTCCTCTAAGATGGGTAAGAAAGCTTCATCTCGCAACCAACCAGCTTCCACCTGTTCATCTACACAATTATCAATCTCGTCGGATAGTTCATCGATTTCTTCGATGAAATACAGTTGATTATCTGCTTCGAGAGAAAGATTCATAGTGTCCTTGATGTCGAAGGTTAAGCTATCAGCCCCCACTCGTAAGGTTAGTTTGCCGTCATGAACATCAATAACAGCACGAGAAGTTGCAAGGAAGGGTCTTCCTAGAATGATGGGCACAAGATCATCTTCTTCCATTTCTAGGATGACGAAGTCAACTGGAAATTTAAACTTCCCTACCTTAACCAGCACATTCTCGCATATTCCTAAGGGGTATTTGACTGATCTATCGGCCAGTTGGATGCTCATACGGGTTGGTTTCAGCCCAGAATACCCTAGCTTGAGGAACAGGGAATGCGGCATAATATTGATGCTTGCTCCTAAGTCGGCTAAAGCATTTTTGACTGAAAGAGATCCAATTGAACAGGGCAAGGTGAAACTACCTGGGTCGTCCACCTTCTTTGGTAGCCCTCGTTGGGTCACCACAGAACATTCTTCTCCTAAGGTTACAAGACCCTCGAGTCCTTTCCTGTTGGTGAGCAGCCTCTTGAAGTATGTACTATATTTGGGCATATGATAACATGCATCAAGAAGGGGTATGGTGACGACCGAATTCTTCAAATATGACAGGAATCTTTTATTATCACTTTCGACCTTTTTATTCTTGAGGCGAGATGGGTATGGGACTTTAAGGGGCTGTTTGGCAGGAGTAGGTGGGGATGGAGTTACCGGAGGGGTTTGCTCGGGATTCTCGTTGTTCACATTATCGTTCTCCTCATGAGGGGTGTTGGGTTCCATGGCGTTAGATGGTTGAGCTGGGTAGGGTGGATCCTTAGTAGTTGTTCCAGCACGAGTGGTGATGGCGAGTAAAGGATCTCTTTGCGGCTCGCCAAGGCCGTCGAGAGTGGCGTTGAGTTCTGCGAATTTGGACTTTACGTTGGTTTGTTGGCTATTGATAAAGTTGTCAAGACCATTTAGTTGCAGATTCTTTTCAAACGTGAAATGCCCGAGATCATCCTCAAAAGTGCTCCTAACCTTATAGTCAGGATATTCTCCTCCTCCCTCTTCTCTCACAAGATTTCCCCAAGGGGTGAAATCATTGTTTTGGTAGAAAGTTAAGAGCGAAGGATCATCGAAGATGTCGTGGCTTGACAAGCACGCTTGTTCGGTGGTGGTATCATCCTCGCATTCCTCCACTTCATGCGGGCCGCCACATTGATCACAGATCAAGTATGGGTTTGATAACCGCTTAGTTGGTTGCGACTTGTCTAGATAAGATACCTGATCATTCAATCTACTCACCCGGCTAGCAAAAGGAGGCTCTTTCATGATCTTGGAAACGCTCATGATCGAATCGGGTTCATCCCAGGTATCGTCTTGATCATTCGCGTATTCCTCAATTCTATTCCATCCTTCCTCAACGCTTAGTTTGGCTATTTTTCCTTTTGATGAATTATTAATGCCCAATTGGTCGTTTTTGGAGACACTGTCATAAAAGATTTGGACAAGAAGCCAGAGTTCAATGCCATGATGAGGGACCTGTCTAATTAGATCCTTGAATCTAACCCAAGATTTGTGAATAGGTTCTGCTGGTCCAACTTGGAAGCGGAGGATTTCGTCTCTCAACTTTGAAGTTCTTCCTATGGGAAAGAATTTCTCATAGAATTTTGAGATAAGCTGTTCCCATGTGAAGATGGATTCGGAAGGGAGTTGGTTATACCAGTCTCCGGCTCTTTCATGAAGGGTGAAGGGAAAGAATCGCAACCGGGAGGTATCTCTAGTGGCTCCGTCCGTATGGAGGGTATCCACTATTTTCAGGAAGTCCTTGATGTGTTGGATTGGATCTTCAGTTTTCAATCCGTGAAACTTGCATACACTTTGGACCAGCCAAATGTCAGTTGCACGCAAGACCCCATCCGTGTGTTCATTTGGAAAAACGATAGCATTGGAAAAACCACGAGGGGTGGGAGAAGAGTAGTCCTTGAGAAATTTGGGGATTGGGATTTCGGGAACTTCCATATCGTGATTGGGTTGAGGGCTAGGAGGTGTAGAATGATGATTGGATTCTTCCTCGGAGAGGGCATCATCAAAATTGATCGTGGATGGTTCAGCCGCTTGGTGGAGTCGCCTTAATTTATGCATTTCCCTTTCGGGTTCAGCATAGGGTGTGGCAAGAGTCTTTATCGAGCTTCGGCTCCTAGTGATTCTAAGATTAGGGGGTCATCATCCAAAATTAGGGAATATCCTCCTAAAGTGCGGGCTCTAGGAGGTGGTTGTGGTTGTTGTGGTGGTGGGTTGTGGGGGTTAAGGATATTACCATCTTCCATGATGTCGGATGGTATGGTTACGAACAAAGACACGAAGAAAATAGATAGACTAAAGAAAATCTAGAAAAATAAAATAAAAATCTCACTAGAAGGGAATCTAGTGAGTAGACCTAATAGAAATAAAAATTCAACCTAAACAATAACTATTCCCCGGCAGCGGCGCCAAAAACTTGATTGCGTGGTTTTGTAACCTTACAACAGGTTTTACCTCTCGAGGGATCTCAAGAGGCTTACAACCCCACCAGGCAGTGTACCTGACCGATGTAGTATAGTGTAGTGGTAAGTACGGGGGATTGATCGTTCTCCACAGGGAATAGTGTTCGTTAGGTATGAAAGGCTACTCTAATTAGGTCTAAGGGTTGAGGAAGATTCTTTTTTTTATGTTTTTATAATTTTATGAAAGCAAATAAAATCTCGGTTTTGAAGGAGTGGGCGGAATTAGTTGCTAGTCAACTAACCCAATTTACTACGAATGCAAATAAAATAAATAACAAAAATGAAATGTGGTGAGAAACTTATGTGTAGAGAAATGTGTTTACTTAGATTTCCTTACTCCCTAGCTATCTTTTACCGGTTAATTAGTGTGTATTAGTCGCATGGATGACGGGTGTATTCCTTAATACCATTCGTGGGGTGGCGTACTTACTTCCCCAACTCTACAAGCTCCTACTTCACTCCTATGTCGAGCCGGCTAGGAAGCTCCTAACATGGGATCACTAGAATTCGCTTGTGCATTAAATACAACCATAAAAACCTTTAGTACGCATTTGGTTCATGTTTCTTAAGACGTTCAAGCAAGTTACCGAATAGGAAGTTAGCCAGTTTTCTTAAGCCTAACATAGATAAACAATCATCCAATACAACTAACAACACACTAACAACCAATAATCAATAGCTAGGTTTCATTAGATCTAAGCAAACACAAGATAAATTTAGCCTAACATGTTAAACAAAAGACAAGAATAAGATAGAATCAAACAACACATAGACATATTGAATGATTAATTGATAACTTATCTTTCAATGAAACATGGAAGATCTCAAGGCAAAAAGCCCTGAAAAAGTAGCTGAATTCGTCCTAGGGTTTTATCCCAAAATTCCACACACTAAGCTCTCCTTAATGACAAAAGATTAGAAAACTATATATAGATTTTTGGATCTGACGGCGTCACCTTATGGAGTGTGACGCCGTCACCTCGCCGCTTTTAGGGTTCCCGGATGACCTTCTTGACGCCGTCCCTCTTTAGCTCTTCCAAAATCCATTCTGGCTTATCAAGGCTTGACGCCGTCAGCTCGTGAACGTGACGCCGTCCCCTTATGATTTAAGCCGTGACGCCCTTGATCAAGTTAAAGCGTGACGCCGTCAGAATTCACATGCTATTTTCACTGGCTTATCATGAGTAAATTTCACGTCCAACTTTTCTTGCCAAAGCATGACGCCGTCCAGAGTAAATTGTGACGCCGTCAAGAGTAACTTTTAGCCGATTTTTGAGACTTTGTCGTTTTCTTCACTTTAATGCTCCAAAAACGTCCAAAATGCCTCCTTTTCCAGATTTCTCCTCAAAAGTACCTAAAATGACAAAAGGAACGATTTAGGGCAATATTTGATCAAATAAATACGATTTAGGGCTTAAATGACCCCTTAAAAGCGGTACACTTTTCGCCTCATCAACAATGTACCAAGTACTTGTCTTGCATTAGTTTAATCATAAAACCAACTGTATGAATAACACAATTCAAATTTTGATATATTAGTAGTACCTTATAAATCCAGCAGTACCAACAAAAATTTATATACAAAAACACATCATATTGAAAATTTAAAGATTAAGCATTCCAATACTTGCTACCAAGTACTGAAACCTTGAAACATCAAAAGCTTTTGTTAACAGATCTGCAAAATTATGCTCTGAAGCAATTTTAAGAACTTGAATTAATCTTTTCTCATTGCAATCTCTTATAAAGTGATGTCTAATTTCAATGTGTTTTGTTTTAGAGTGTTGTACAGGATTTTTAATAATACAAATTGTACTACTATTATCAATATAAATAACAGTGTTTAAGAAATTGTACCCATAATCAAGGAGTTGGTTTTGAAGCCATAGAACTTGACTAGAGCAACTTGCAGCAGCTATATATTCAGCTTCAGTTGTTGAATTTGCCACACTTGTCTGCTTCTTACACTGCCATGAGACAAGTCTACACCCAAGGAATTGACATCCTCCAGTTGTTGACTTTCTGTCCAAGCTAGCACCAGCATAATCACTATCCGAATATGCTACCAAGTCAAAAGGAGATTCTCTAGAATACCATATACCCAACCTTGGTTGACCTTTGAGATATCTAAAAATTCTCTTGACTGCAGTTAAATGAGAAACCTTTGGAGTAACTTGAAATCTTGCACAAACACAAACAGGAAACATGATATCAGGTATAGATGATGTAAGATACATCAAAGAGCCTATCATAGATATGTAACTGTGTAAATCTACATTTTCTCCATCTTCATCTTTCAGAAGGTGCTTCTCAGAGTCCATTGGTGTGCTTGCTATTTTTGAATCAGCAAATTAAAATTTTCTAAGTATCTCTGCAACATATTTGTCTTGACTAATAAATATGCCTTCAGATGATTGCTTAACTTGCAAACCCAAAAAGAATGTAAGTTCTCCCATAGAACTCATTTGAAACTTATCTTTCATAAGCTTCTCAAATTCTAAACACATTTCCTTCCTTGTAGATCCAAAGATAATGTCATCCACATACACCTGCACTAACAGAAGATCCTTCTTGTACTGTTTGATGAAAAGTGTCTGATCAATCTTTCCTCTTTGAAATCCATTTTCTAATAAGTAGGAAGCAAGTGTTGCATACCAAGCTCTTGGTGCCTGATGAAGGCCATAGAGAGCTTTCACTACTCTGTACACTTTGTTTGGATGTAATTGATCAATGAAACCAGGAGGTTGTGAAACATACACCTCTCTTCCAATTTCACCATATAAAAATGCACTTTTGACATCCATTTGGTAGACTGTAAAGCCTAAAAATGAAGCATAAGCTAGAAACAGCCTAATTGCCTCAATCCTTGCTACTGGAGCATAAACTTCATCATAATCTATTCCTTCTTCTTGTGTGTACCCTTGTGCTACTAGTCTAGCCTTATTCTTGATCACAATTCCTCTTTCATCCCTTTTGTTCTTAAAAACCCATCTAGTGTCAATTACCTTTTCATTCCTAGGTAAATCAACTAGCACCCAAACCTTTTGAATCTTGAACTGAAGAAGCTCTTCTTGCATAGCCTCTAACCAGCTTGAATCATCTAAGGCTGTAAGAATGTTCTTTGGTTCCTTTTGAGAGAGAAAACATACAAATAAACAAGAGTTTGAAAGTTCATGTTGTTTTGAAGCATAAAGGGCATCAAGAATCCCTTTTTGGTCTGAAGAGACCAGTTGTCTTCTTGTCTTCACACCAGATTGTATATCTCCAATCACATTATCAAGGGAATGAACTTTGTGAATCCTTGTGTGTGGGGTAGTAGGAACATGATAAGATGGTGTAAGATTACTCAAATCCACTTCATCTTCTTGGAACTCTGCATCTTTTGAGTGTGAAGGACCAACAGTACCTTCAACTGAACTAACAGTTCCTTCAAATGAACTACCAGTACCTTTAGAAGAACTAGCAGTACCTTGCTCTGTCTCGGCAGTACCATCAATATTTAACATATTGTGTTGTTCCTCTGTTCCAACATCTTGTCTTTGAGCCTCAACATCTTCTTTTGCTTTACCAGAAGAAGATTCATCATTGTTTGAAGCTAAATCCACACTGGTACTTGACCACAATGGCATAATGACATCAGATTGATCTTTATCTAACTCCACCTCATTTGTTGCTTGTGAACCTGAAAAATTATTAGTTTCTGCAACAACAGGTATATAATTCATAGAATTTGTTAGATAATCAAGATCAAATATCCATTTTGGTCCTTGACCTACTACATTGGATTTGTTTTCCAGAAACTCCACATGTAGTTCTTCTTGAACTTTCTCAGTTCTTAAGTTGTAAACTCTAAAAGCTTTGCTAACAAGAGAATATCCAACTAAGAAACCTTCATCTGCTTTACCATCGAATTTTCCTAAATGGTCTAAGGTATTGAGAATTGTCACATGACATCCAAAAGGTCTAAGAAATCCTATTGCAGGAGTTCTACAATTAAAGAGTTCATATGATGTCTTATTGTGAGGCTGCACAACTAAAACTCTATTTTGAACATAGCAAGCAGTGTTAATTGCCTCTGCCCAAAAGATTATGGGTAGCTTAGAATCAGCTAACATTGTTCTAGCAGCTTCAATTAGTGTTCTATTCTTTCTTTCAACCACACCATTCTGTTGTGGTGTTCTAGCAACACTATATTCTCTCATAATACCTTTTTCTTTGCAGAAATCATCCATAACTCTATTTTTGAATTATGTCCCATTATCACACCTAATGACCTTTACTTTCTTGCTTACTTGGTTTTCTATCAATGTAATGAAGTCCTTAAGGATGCTTGATGTCTCATCCTTAGTGGCTAAAAAGAAAACCCATGTAAATCTGCTATAGTCATCAGATATAACAAGACAATATTTTTTATGTTGCATACTCCTTACTGAAACGGGTCCAAATAAGTCCATATGAAGCATAAACAATGACTGATTGATAGAGTTAAAAATCTTGGGCTTACAAGTGGCTTTGTGTTGTTTTCCTTTTAGACAAGCAATGCATGTTTGATCATTTTCAAATCTTTTGTGAGGTAAACCTCTTACCAAACCATTCTGGTAAACCTCTTACCAAACCATTCTTAACAGTTTTATTTATGGTTTTGAAGTTAATATGACCAAGCCTTCTATGCCATAACATTGATTCATCCAATGTGGCCTTTGATACAAGACAAGTTAAATCCTTTTTAGGAATAATGTTCTTCATATCAACACTATACATATCGGCCTTTCTAGGAATTCTAAGAAGTACTTGATTTTCATCAGACATCTTAAAATCCTTAGATAGAACAAGACATTCAGTGTCAGTAAAAAGGACATTGTTCTTTTTGTCACACATTTGTGAAACACTAAAAAGATTATACTTTAGCGCTTGTACATAGTACACATTTTCAAAATCTAAATTTCCGGTTTTAATAGTACCTTTACCAGAAATTTTGCCACGAAAACCACCTCCAAAGGTAACATATCCTCCATTGAATTCTTGAAAATCTGAAAGATAAGACATGTTGCCTGTCATGTGATTGGAACATCCACTATCTGAGTATCCTTGATCTTGATGATCAATAGAATGTTCCTGCACACAAATAAGAGTGTTAGTTTTCTTTGGGGATCCAAGCCATTACTGACTTGGATCTGCCTCTTGCATCAATATAATTTAATCTTTTAAGGACTGTTGATGCAACATTGGATTTTTGAATCCAACATGCTGAGGCCTTAACAGCATTTGCCCTATTACCCTTATCAGCAGAGTGAATAACATGCTTAGCAGAGTCTGCTAGCTTTGTAGTTGAACTCTTTGGTCTCCAAACTTGTTTGTGGACCACTGCTTTTGATTGAATGGGTCTTAGAATAGTTTTAGATGCATGTATGAAAGTTGTTTTTGCATCCTTAGCTGTTGATTTTGGGTTAACAGTCATCATAGGTCTAACAGTACCTTTTGATCTACCAGTACCTTTAATTTGAACTGGCAGTACCTTTTTGTATGTATTAGCAGGACCTTTTTGTCTGTCAGGACCTTTGGGTCCAGACTTGTTTGAGACTGTTCTGGGTTTTGTTCTATGAGTATTAGAGTGAAAATGAGTTTGAGGAGTTTGCCTTTTGTAGTTCACCCCATTGTTTTCATACCCAGTTACCCTTTGGTTGCAGAAATCTGCAAGATGGTCAAAACTACCACATGTATAACAAGCTTTATTGTAAAATTCAAAGTCATCACCTAATTGGTTAGACTTGAGGTTGTTCCAATTCCTTTGGTTACCTCTGGGCTTGTTTGTAGTTCTATATTGTTCACAATATCTAACTGGTTTCCTAACAGTCTTAACATTTGACTTAGGCCTTTTAGTGTTATGATTGACTATTTTAGCAATACTTGTTCCTACTTTCTTAACCAATACAGGTTTAGACATAACCTGTTCTTCTTCATCACTATCACTATCAGTTGTACAATCTTCAACAACTATAGCATCTCCTTTCTTAACAAAGGACACCTTGTCCTGATAAGATAAAGTTTTATCTAAACTTTTACTTACCTTTTCTATCTTTGGACTATTAGTGGCCTTAGAACCATATTCCATGATTGGTTCTTGAAACTCAGTTAATCTTGTGTGTGCTAAATCAATACCTGGAGGTGAATGAACACCTCTGTATGGTGGGGGTACAGACTTAAATCCAACACCAGAATTAACCTTATCAATAACTTGGGCTTCCCAAAGTTTATCAATAACTTAGGAAAAGATGGGGAGAGTATTTTTCCTCTCTTTTCAATGGAGGTTTTACGGGTGATAGAGGAGAAGAAGAGAACCCTAGACATCGGTCTGAGTGCTACTATTCGAGGATTAGCCATCCAGAAGTGAAGGTGGCAATTCAGAAGATGGGGAGAAACAAAGCAGTAGGGCCGGACCAAATCCCCATTGAAGCCTGGAGGTGCCTGGGTGATGAGGGGGTAGGATGGTTGACTTGCCTTTTCAACAAGATCTTCTCCGGTAATAAGATGCCAGAAGAATGGAGACTCAGTGAAGTCATCCCCATCTACAAGAACAAGGGGGATGTGCAAGTGTGTAGCAACTATAGGGGCATTAAGCTTCTTAGCCACACCATGAAGCTTTAGGAGAGAATCATTGAGAGAAGATTGAGAAGGGAGACGAGGGTGTCTGAGAACCAATTTGGTTTTATGCCAGGGAGGTCATCGATTGAGGCTATCCACCTTCTTAGAAGTCTCATGGAGAAGTATAGAGAAAGACAAAAGGACCTGCATATGGCGTTCCTTGACCTCGAAAAGGCATATGACAGTGTTCCTCGAGAGTTAATTTGGAGAACTCTAATTGATAAAGGAACACCAAGGAGGTACATCAGAGTCATTAAAGATATGTATGAGGGGGCTAAGACCCGTGTACGGTCCACAGTGGGGATCTCGGAGTTTTTCTCCGTGGAAGTGGGACTCCACCAAGGATCGGCTATTAGCCCTTACCTCTTCGCACTGATTCTTGATGAGCTATCTCGAGGGATTCAAGAAGGCATACCGTGGAGCATGATCTTCGCTGACGACATTGTGTTGGTGGCAGAATCAGCGGAAAGGTTAAACAACAGACTTGAGCTCTGGAGGGAGGCCCTAGAGGACAATGGTCTTCGAGTGAGCAGAGAGAAGACTGAATACATGAGATGTGATTTTGGGAGGATCGAGACAGGCCACCACGAAGATATGGATATTCGTATCGGTGACCAGATCCTACCACCCAAGGAGTCATTTAGATATCTGGGATCGATGATTCACAAATCAGGGAGGATAGATGAGGACGTAACCCACCGGATTAGAGCGGGGTGGGCGAGATGGAGGGCGGCGTCGGGAGTCCTTTGTGACAGGAACGTCCCATTAAAGCTAAAGGGTAAATTTTATAAGGTGGCGATTAGACCGGCTATGTTGTACGGGTCTGAGTGCTGGCCTATCTCTAAAGTCCATGCTAACAGGGTCGAGGTGGCGGAACTGAGAATGCTAAGGTGGTCTTGCGGTAAGACCTTGCTGGACATGATCCCGAACGGAGTTTTCAGAGCTAAGCTTGAGGTCGAGTCTATTATTTCGAAGATGAGAGAAGGAAGGCTCAGGTGGTTCGGTCATGTAAAGAGGAGGCCTCAATCAGCACCCGTAAGAAGAGTCGAAGCGTTAGTGGTGGACGGAGTGAGAAGGAGGGGTAGACCCAAACTCAGATGGGAGGATAGACTTAAGCTCGACATGAAGGAGCTGCTCTTGTCGGAGGACATGACCTCAGATAGGAAGGTGTGGAGGGATAGAATTAGGATTTGCGGGTAGCCTAGGCTAGGTGTGTTAGGTTGTTTTCCTTAGCGTTAGGCCCCATGCGCTGCCTTGCTTTGCTGTGTTTTGGTTGCCTGGCCTTGGCCTTAGGCCCCGTGCGTTGCTCTCTTTGCTTTGTTTGTTTTTTGTGCTTGTGCTTTTTGTGCCCTTGTCTGCATGCTTTTCTTGGTTCTTTGTTCTTTGCTTTTTTGCCCCTGTTTTTGTGATTGTGTTTTTATTGTTTGCTTGTTTTGCATGCTCTTTTGCCTGCTTGGTGACTGCTTTGCTTTTTCGGTTGCTCTCTTGCCTTTGCTCTCCCACGCGCACACATGCACTTGCCGGAGGTCTCTTTGGAAGCAGTCTCTCTACCCCCGGGTTTTCCTTGGGGTAGGGGTAGGGTCTGTCTACATCCCACCTCCCCCATACCCTGCTCCGGCGGGATTGGGTTTGTTGTTGTTGTTGTTGTTGTGTTCTGAGGAATGTGCTAAAACATCCACAGAAACCTTTACATTTTCTCTTTCATTTTTGTGTTTAGCTAATGAATCATTCAATTCAACAATACACTCATCTCTGATCTTAATGTCGTTTTTTAGTATATTGATGTCATTAGAAAAATGAGTTTCATTATCTTTAAAATGTAAGACTTTTTTTTCTAAAACAGCTAGACCTCTTTTGTTATTAGCCAAATTAAAAAGAGAATTAAGTAACTCTTCTCTATGGGCTTCAAATCTCTTATTAAGGTCTTCATAAGCTTTAAGATTATGACATGATTCAGTACAAGATGTAATATTGTTTACCTCTGAATCAGAATGGGCCATTAGAGCAAATTCATTGGCCAAAAGAGCAGCATTTGGTGGTGCATCCTCTTCAATAGCCATAGAGCTCCAATCATAACCAATACCATCAATAGCCAACATAGCCTTTGGCTCTTCAACAGTAACTTCCTTTCTCCTATCTTGCTTATACCATGTGTTTCTATTCTCCTGCTTTCTTAGGCTTCTACACTCCTTAGCAAAGTGTCCTAACCTATGACAGTTGAAACACTCTACTTTCTTCTTATCAAACCCAGCAGAATCATTACCATTTATGGTAATTTGCTTCCCAGTTCTTTGCCAATGCTTCTTGGCCCTCATGCTGAGCAAAGCAACCTGCCATTTGATGTCCATCTCTTCCAAATCATCACCATCAACCTGCTCAAGGTCTTCATGATTTAGAGGAGAACCACTAGACTGACTAGATATGAATACATAGAATGCTGGATCACCAAGTCCTGCAACAGTCTTTTGTGCACTAGTAGAAGGACCACCATTTGTAGCATTAGAAACACCTTCAACTTCTTCTACCTCTTCAGACTTACCAATACTAGGAGATGACAAAAGTGCCACGTTCCCAGAACTAGTACCATAAGTTCCAGACTTTCTAAGACTTTGTTCAACAATTTTGAAGTTGTTGTACAAGTCATTGAGCTTCATTGTTTCAATGTCTGGTTTGTTCATCCAGACAATAACATGAGTATGAAACTCATCAGGTAGACTTCTCAAAAACTTCATGTTGAGATCTTCCTTCTCTGTCTCAACACCTAACACAGCTAACTTGTAAAACCCGAAAATCTAAAACATGCAAAATTACCAAAATGCCCCTGAAACTTTAAAAATTAATTAAAGCTTAATTAAAGTTCCGAATCGATCCCAAACTTCTGGAAACGAACAAGATATGATACAAAATAATTTTTGGCGACTTCGATTAATATTTATACAAGTTGTGAGATGACCAAAATACCCTCTATGAACCGAATAAATATTGTATATATTATTATGTTTATTAATTAAACTTTATAAATAGAATTTACACTTTTAAATGTGAAATTAAGTAAGGAAATTATTCAATATTAATGGGCCATAAAGTTTACACATTTTTCCAGCCTTTCCCCCCCCCAAATGCTCGGCCTATCACATTTATACCAATTCCATAGTTTATTTCTCACATAAAACCCTAGAAAACATAATAGCCGCCACTCTCAAAAATCACCCACATCACATCCGAATTTTCTGAGGCAAGGAGGTAATTTCTTGGAGTTCTTCATAGTGCCAAGAAGGTGGGAAAAATAGCCACAAGGTCCTGGAGTCAATCGTTTGTTCGTGGTGAATTAATTGGGTCGAAAAGATTGAAACCGAGCCAAATAAATCCATAGCGTGTAATCCTTTGATCTATAATTTTTCTGGTAATTTTCTAGCCTTCTCCTAATCATATATAACATGTAAAAATTATTGAAATCGAACCATGCATTGTATTTTGGCCGAATAGAAAATAATGGGTTTATAAACCCTAAAATCGAAATCGAGTTCTTATTAATTCATGCGATTTTTCCTGAACATGTAAATAATTTTCATGGGTCCTATATACTTCTTAAAACATGGGAAAATAGTATCTTGAATTGTTTGGGTCAAATTCATGGTTTTTGGAATATTTGTTATAATCGGATTTTGAGGAAAAAAAATGAAAACGAGAACTAAAAATAAAGACCAATCGAATTAGGGTTTTAAAGTTATGAAATCTGGAAGTAAACACTGTACAATGATGATAAAATGATGGTATAATGATTGGGGATTTTAGAATTGAGTTTTGATATGATTTTATAGTTACCGATTGGATAATTAAAATAGAAGGGTGTGTTTTGTAATTTTTAAAACTTAAGGGATAATTTTGTAAATCATTTTAGACCTGCTGTAATTCGAATAAAATATAAAAGGAGGGTCTCATGTGTTAATTTTGCATATAAAGGGTTTATTTGATAAATATATATATTTGTTAAATCGATTTGGAAAATAATTTAAATGAGGGACTAAATGTGTAATTTCTGGAAAATGGAAGGGTCACGAAGTAAATAATAATATAAAGGGTGAAATGTGTGAATTTGAGTATTTATGGGCTTAATATGTAATTATGGCAAATTATGTAAATCGAATTGAATTTTAAATAAGTAAAAGGACCAAATGTGTAAATTACCGAAACTTTGAGGGCTGTTTGTAACATAATTATATTGAAGGTTAATTTCTGTAATTTGAAGAAATAAAAGGACTTGATGTGTAATATGAATCTTGTGAAGGTTAATTTGTAAATTATATAAGTATAAGGTTTAATTTGTAATTAATTAATTAAAAGGGTGTAAATCGTAAATTATGAAACTTGAAGGCTAAATGTGTAATTCTGGAAAGTATAAGTGTTTGAATGGTAAAATGATGATAATTTTAATGTGGACCTTTAACTTTGGTAAATTTACACTTATAACCCTGAACTATGAAAAACTTGTCATAACTAACCCTGAACTTGTGTAACTTGTTAAAATGAATATTACTTCCATAATAAGCTAACTAAAGACTTGATTTGAATTATATCACTTGAATCTTGCTAAATGTGGTAACTTACTAATTATGGAAACCTGCTAAAAATAGAAAGTTACTAAAAAAATGGAAGTTACTTATAATGGGAAGATAACTGAACCCCTTTCGTATCTCTGTCTTCTACTCCTTTAGGTTCGAGGAGGGAGTGATCTTGATCCCTGTCAGCTACTCTTGTGTTTGTGCTTGCTATTTGAATAAGGTACAGATATTCTGCTCTTCTTGTAAAAAGCCTTCGTCTCATTTCTGATTCCTGTTTCATTGTTATGTTTTCCCTTGTATTGTGAACCATAGATTTGGACCTTTGCTTTAACCTTTGTCTTGAACCTTGTCATAAACCCGAACTTGAACCTTGATACACTTGATATGGACCATTTGACTTGAACTTTGACTTGAACCCTGCTATGACACTTGACATGACTTGTTTACCCCTGATAACCTGGATAATTAAGACCTTGGGTATTTGAAGGTTCATAGGATTTTATAACTAATTTTTAAATTGTATATGAAGAGGCTTTGAAACATTTCCTTAAAAGACTTTTATTATGAAACTGTTCTAACGATCATTTTATTAAAACCATGTAAAAAGGATTTTCTTATAATAAACTATTATGAACCTTCTAGTATTTGACCTTCCTGATATTGACCTCCTGATAATGAACCCTGAATTTATCTCCTGTCCTGAACCCTGATATGAAACTTGATATAAAACCTGACATTTGATACCTGAGACTTGACACCCGAGACTTGATACCTGACCTTGACCCACAGTTTGAGACTAGGGGCCACCCACTAGGCATGAGGGTTTCATGTCCATGTCATTGATGCACCGGTGGCATGACTCTAGGGCAGGAGAGTGATGTCCTGTCCCGTCCCCGACCTGATTTGATTTGTTATGTAGAGGAAGACCCTGTGGCCTGCGGGGGCGCATGGATGCATCCTAGACATGTCCTGATTTGTTATATTTCCTGTTATATCCTGGTGACTGACGAGTGTGTGCGATACACGTCTTTCACACCCCTGGGAGCTCATGACTCCAACCCCTGGAGGTATCCCCTCACCCTGTTTCCTGGTATGCTGAGGTCACCCCTCCATACACCCTGATATATGTGATTTGATGTGATATGTTTGGGCTCGTAGAGGATTTCTGTTTACCTGAAACCTTGTAACCTTATGACCTGTTACTTGACCTGATACTTGACCTGATACTTGACCTGACATTTGACCTGACTTGATTGACTTGGGTTTGTGGTGGATTACTGGTTATGTTACCCTATGACTTGATACCTGACTTGACTTGATTTGACTTGGGATGTTGGTGGGTTCTGGTTTCTTTCACTTTCACCATGGTAATCATTCTAAATTCCTGGTATGTCTGCATAACTCTTGTATTCCTTTTTCCTGACTCTTGTTACTCCTGGTATTATTTCTTTTACTTTATTATCCCGTTATTACTGCTTTGTTTCCGTTATATCTGTTCACTGAGCTCTCGTAGCTCAGCCGCATTTCTTTTCCTGCGGCAGGTACATTTAAGCTAGGAGCTGGGTTTTAGCTTGGGATGAGAGCAACTTGTGTGAAGTTTAGACCTTGTCTTCTAGTGTGACCATTTGGATATTGTTTCTGTTATGCCATTGTTTGGGCATTTGGATTCTGTTTTGTACTTCGTTATTCCTGTCTTGCACTTGATATAAGTCGTGTTGACTTATTTTCCTTGGATTTTAATGTTAAAGCTTCCGCTATTTTTATTTCTTGAATGCTTGTATCGGATATGAAACCATGTATTTGTGACACCTTTACCCTTGTCGGGTTGGGGTGTTACAATTTATGGTATCAGAGCCAGGTTGGACCCTTAGGTTTTCCGAAACCCTTAGGCTTAGGCCATGTGACCTGTGAGGATTGGGTAGACATTAGGTTTCCTTTCGCGCACTCTCTTTTCCTGTTATGCTCTGTCATATTTTCCTGTTCTGCTCTGTCATTCTTCATGTTCTATTCTGTCATATTTTCTTGATCGTCGGCTTAATTCGGAGTTTGCGGATCCGTCAGCATGTTGCGATGCAGCTCGCAACATCGAGAATTTCATGAGGGCGTTGGTTACAAACGAGACCGTGATGGCGACAAGGTGCAGCAGCAGATTCAGAGTCGGGACGTCAAGGAGTATTCGGGCAAGAGCTACGACCAGAAGAAATCAGATTCGAGGGGCCGAGATTCGAGGTCAGCTTCTAGGCAGGATGGCGATCGTCGGGGGCGCAACGACAGTCAGGGGTCAGCTAGTTGTCCACAGTGTGGGAAGAATCATACGGGATTTTGTCGTACGACTTCTGGAGCTTGTTTTAGGTGTGGTTCGAGGGAGCATAAGTTGAAAGATTGTCCTAGGCGGAATCCGAAACCACTTGAGAAATATCTTGGCCCTCCTTCTCCTACTCCTACTACCGGTCGTGTTTTCTCGCTTTCTCGTGACCAGGCAGATAAGGCGTCTGATATGTCTTTGTTCTGTTTTCCGTTCTCTTTCATTTCTATGTCCTTGCAAATTTCGAGGACGAAATTTTTCTGTTAGAGGGGAAGAGTTGTAAAACCCGAAAATCTAAAACATGCAAAATTACCAAAATGCCCCTGAAACTTTAAAAATTAATTAAAGCTTAATTAAAGTTCCGAATCGATCCCAAACTTCTGGAAACGAACAAGATATGATACAAAATAATTTTTGGCGACTTCGATTAATATTTATAAAAGTTGTGAGATGACCAAAATACCCTCTATGAACCGAATAAATATTGTATATATTATTATGTTTATTAATTAAACTTTATAAATAGAATTTACACTTTTAAATGTGAAATTAAGTAAGGAAATTATTCAATATTAATGGGCCATAAAGTTTACACGTTTTTCCAGCCTTTCCCCCCCCCCCCCAAATGCTCGGCCTATCACATTTATACCAATTCCATAGTTTATTTCTCACATAAAACCCTAGAAAACATAATAGCCGCCACTCTCAAAAATCACCCACATCACATCCGAATTTTTTGAGGCAAGGAGGTAATTTCCTAGAGTTCTTCATAGTGCCAAGAATGTGTGAAAAATAGCCACAAGGTCCTGGAGTCAATCGTTTGTTCGTGGTGAATTAATTGGGTCGAAAAGATTGAAACCGAGCTCCATAGCGTGTAATCCTTTGATCTATAATTTTTCTGGTAATTTTCTAGCCTTCTCCTAATCATATATAACATGTAAAAATTATTGAAATCGAACCATGCATTGTATTTTGGCCGAATAGAAAATAATGGGTTTATAAACCCTAAAATTGAAATCGAGTTCTTATTAATTCATGCGATTTTTCCTGAACATGTAAATAATTTTCATGGGTCCTATATACTTCTTAAAACATGGGAAAAATAGTATCTTGAATTGTTTGGGTCGAATTCATGGTTTTTGGAATATTTGTTATAATCGGATTTTGAGGAAAAAAAATGAAAACGAGAACTAAAAATAAAGACCAATCGAATTAGGGTTTTAAAGTTATGAAATCTGGAAGTAAACACTGTACAATGATGATAAAATGATGGTATAATGATTGGGGATTTTAGAATTGAGTTTTGATATGATTTTATAGTTACCGATTGGATAATTAAAATAGAAGGGTGTGTTTTGTAATTTTTAAAACTTAAGGGATAATTTTGTAAATCATTTTAGACCTGCTGTAATTCGAATAAAATATAAAAGGAGGGTCTCATGTGTTAATTTTGCATATAAAGGGTTTATTTGATAAATATATATATTTGTTAAATCGATTTGGAAAATAATTTAAATGAGGGACTAAATGTGTAATTTCTGGAAAATGGAAGGGTCACGAAGTAAATAATAATATAAAGGGTGAAATGTGTGAATTTGAGTATTTATGGGCTTAATATGTAATTATGGCAAATTATGTAAATCGAATTGAATTTTAAATAAGTAAAAGGACCAAATGTGTAAATTACCGAAACTTTGAGGGCTGTTTGTAACATAATTATATTGAAGGTTAATTTCTGTAATTTGAAGAAATAAAAGGACTTGATGTGTAATATGAATCTTGTGAAGGTTAATTTGTAAATTATATAAGTATAAGGTTTAATTTGTAATTAATTAATTAAAAGGGTGTAAATCGTAAATTATGAAACTTGAAGGCTAAATGTGTAATTCTGGAAAGTATAAGTGTTTGAATGGTAAAATGATGATAATTTTAATGTGGACCTTTAACTTTGGTAAATTTACACTTATAACCCTGAACTATGAAAAACTTGTCATAACTAACCCTGAACTTGTGTAACTTGTTAAAATGAATATTACTTCCATAATAAGCTAACTAAAGACTTGATTTGAATTATATCACTTGAATCTTGCTAAATGTGGTAACTTACTAATTATGGAAACCTGCTAAAAATAGAAAGTTACTAAAAAAATGGAAGTTACTTATAATGGGAAGATAACTGAACCCCTTTCGTATCTCTGTCTTCTACTCCTTTAGGTTCGAGGAGGGAGTGATCTTGATCCCTGTCAGCTACTCTTGTGTTTGTGCTTGCTATTTGAATAAGGTACAGATATTCTGCTCTTCTTGTAAAGAGCCTTCGTCTCATTTCTGATTCCTGTTTCATTGTTATGTGTTAGGAATATGAATATTCAGCAGAAGACTCGGTCACCCCGAGTACTTATTAGATAATCATAGCTCATAGGATTATTAGTAATATTAATATTAGTATTAGTTGTATCTATATTTGTGGAGTGGGTCGGGGCTTTCCCCTCTGTCAGCTCGCTCCACAGTCCACTAGGGACATAATATGTAGTAGTATATATACCCCTTCCCACACATGGGAAGGGTTGGACCTTTTCAATCTAATATTACACTAGTTTCTTTCTCTCACTAAAAGGCTCCCATTTCTCTCTCTAAAATCTCCTTCATTCGATCCATACAAGCCTCAAGCTAGTGATTCATGCATTGTGAATACCCTACAATTGGTATCAAGAGCCATGGTTAGGTCCATGAGAGTTGGTATTCACGAATTTGTGTAGTTTGTGTGGTGTTTTTACTTTTGGGTCGATTTGGAGTTTTTCAAGATCTTTGTTCGGTTCGATTTGTGGCATACGCTTCATTTTGTGTTTTTGTTTAGTGTTTTGAGGTTGTTTTATATTGAATTTGTGTAGTTCTTTAGGTTTTCCTTGGTTAGATTTGTTTAGATTTGTAGTTTTTCTTTAAGTTTTGGTTCGGTTTATTTAAGTAGCATAAATTTCATCTTTGTACTTTGTTTAGTGATTAGAAGTTGGTTTTCTTTGTACTTTCTAGATTAAGAATAGTATTAGAGTGGTATTTAGTGTTTGGATTCACAGATCTAAGAACGGTGTGGTGATTTTGAGAAAATTCGTGGGTTGTAGTTGTGTTGTTCTTGGCAGCGGTTTGTCTGTTTTGGACGATTATTGGACTCGGTTTGTGTCAATTCTTGGACACGGTTTGTCCTTTTACTCGTTTAGGCTAAAGGACAAAAGGCAGTGAAAGTGACGTGCCTGGGAGTTTGTGTCCACTCGGTTTGTCCCTGCTGTGCGTACTCGGTTTGTCCCTGCTGTGCATACTCGGTTTGTGTAGACTCGGTTTGTCTCCGAAGAATTTACTCGGTTTGTGTTAATTTACTCGGTTTGTGTGTCTACTCGGTTTGTCCCAGCTACGTAGACTCGGTTTGTCTCTAAGGATTTTACTCGGTTTGTATCTACTCGGTTTGTCCCAGCTTTGTGTAGACTCGGTTTGTGTAGACTCGGTTTGTCTCTAAGAATTTACTCGGTTTGTGTAAATTTACTCGGTTTGTGTGTCTACTCGGTTTGTCCCAGCTACGTAGACTCGGTTTGTCTCTAAGGATTTTACTCGGTTTGTACCTACTCGGTTTGTCCCAGCTGTGTACTCGGTTTGTATAGACTCGGTTTGTATAGACTCGGTTTGTCTCTGTGGAATCTACTCGGTTTGTATCTACTCGGTTTGTCTCTCAGACTTGTATGCGGTTTGTGTCTTGGTGATTTTAGAAATTCCCGCGAAAGATTCGATTTCTCGGTTAAATCACAAGATCAGTAAAATCCCGTAGTTACTATGGCTACCACATCAAGTACATCATCAGATGATATTCAAGCAGCAGGATCTGATACTCGTCCACCTATGCTGGATAGGACGGATTATGAGTCTTGGGCACAACGAATAAGACTTTACTGCTTGGGAAAAGAAAATGGTGTTAATATTCTTAAGTCAATTGACGAAGGACCTTATCAGATGGGCACCACCAGAGATGTTGTTACAACTGGTGAAGATGGGACTGTAACTTTGGGCATTGATAGACCTAGAAACTATAATGATCTTAATGAAGAAGAAAAGAAGAGGTATGATGCTGATATTAGAGCCTCAAACATAGTCATTCAAGGTCTTCCAAAGGATGTATACAAGCTCATCAATTTTAACACTGAAGCCAAGGCTGTGTGGGACAACGTTAAAATGTTGTTGGCAGGGTCAGAACTCACAAAGGAAGATCGTGAGTCACAGCTGTATGATGAGTTCGAGCACTTCAAAATGAACCCAGGAGAGAATGTCACAGATTACTATGTGAGATTTCATAAGTTGGTGAATGATATGAGGATGATCAGAATGACTATGCCCAATATCCAACTTAACTCAAAGTTTGTGAACAACATGACTCCTGAATGGGACAGATTTGTTACTGCCGTCAAACTCAACAAAGGTTTAAGGGAGACTAACTATGAACAGCTTTATGCTTACTTGCAACAACATGAGAAGCATGCTGCCTATGATCGGGTGCTGAGAGAAAAGTTGAATCCTTCAACTACAAATGACCCACTGGCCTTCATAACAAATGTACAACCAACAATCCAATCATCATCCAGTCCAAGCTATCACCAACTTCACTCACAAGTACCTGCTATGAGTTCACAACTTGACTCAGGCTACTCTCAGACCAACAAAATGATTGATAACCTTACCAATCAAGTTTCTCTACTGGTACAACAGTTTCAAGCATCACTCCCACAGACCAACAATCAGTTAAGAAATTCTTCCAACCCACGCAATCTAGCAATGGTGGAGGATGGGAAAATTGTGGTTCAGAATGTGCAAGGGAGAGCTGGTAGAAACATGGGTCGAGGTTTTGTGCAGAATAGAGCAGGGAATGCCAATCAGGGGCAAGGGAAACAGATCAAGTGTTATAATTGTGGGGGGCTTGGACACATTGCTAGAAACTGCAATCAACCTAAACGTCCTCAGAACTCAGATTACTTCAAAGACAAGATGCTGTTAATGCAAGCTCAAGAAAATGGAGCTGTATTGGATGAGGAAGAGTTATTATTCTTGGCAGGAGATGGAGGAAATACTTTTGACGAAGATGTGGATGAGAAACCTGTTCAGGATCTAGCACTTAATGATCCTAACATCTTCAAGGCAGATGACTGTGATGCATTTGACTCTGATGTGGATGATGAACCTACTGCTCAAACAATCTTCATGGCTAACTTGTCTTCCCTGGCCTCATCTCGTCAAGCTGGTCCTTCTAATGCATCTGTGATATCTGAGGTACTAAAAATTTATGACACATATAATATTGTCGAGGGACAACAGATTCCCGAAGAAGTACATCAGGCAGTTGTTTCTGACTCAAGTGATGTTGATATGGAAAATAGCAATATTGTCTCATATGAACAGTATTTGAATAGCAACAACTCTCCTGATGTATCAAATGGTGAATCCTTTGTCAATAATGATATGTGTGCTATGAGTAATGTATGTGCCTTAGATAATACGGGTTGTGTAGATAATGCATGTGCGTACCATGAGAACAAATTGCCTGTCCCTGATGATAACTTGATCACTAGACTAAACATCTATAAAGAACAAGTTGCTATGTATGAACAGCGTGCTAAGTTTGAGCTTAATGATCGTGAGCAGAAATTAGAAGGTCAAATGAGTACACTTATTAAAGAGTCTAGAGTGCGAGAAGAAACATTAAAATTAGAGATGAGTTCTTTGAAAAGTCAACTAGAAGAGTCTGTCAAACAGAAACAGGAAGCACAAAAGTGTGTAACCACACTTAAGCAAGAATTCAAACAAAAAGAAACAACTCTTTTAAATGATTTCTCTAGACTCAAGACGTTAAAAAATAAGCTTGAAGATAAGTTGTACACACAAAATCAAACTATACAAACTGCTCAAATGATTCATAAGCACAGAAAGTTGAGTGATAAGCACAGTAAAATCATGATAGGTGAACCTAAGTCAACCATCCTTAGGGACATGCAAGTACTTCAACCAGCCCTATATGATGGTAATGTGATGCTTAAGCATATTCATGACCAACCTGAGCATATCTACACTGATGAAGAGGATGAGTTGAGTGATAAAACGAGGGAAAAAATGAATGTGAAAATGAGGGATCCCGAGTGCATAGCCAGACGAATAATAATCAAACCCCATGTTTATTATGAAGAAAATCGTTTGACTGTGTTTGCTCCTCAAAAGAAGTTAACACCTGAGCAGATATTTTGGAAACAAGATAATGAAAAACTTAAGGTAGAAAAACTTAAGGCCAACACCCCCCTCATTAGAAAAGTTGCGTCCATAACGGTGTATCCTCCCAATACACCTAGGAATTTGGTGCCTTTGTCTCTTCCTACTGAATGCAAAACCTTTATTAGCTTATATGTGCTTTGGCAACTGTTTGCTGATTTCGATAAAACATGTAAGAAGAGAATCACACCCACTGGCATTACTGAGGGGGAAAGGTGTTTTGAACATGCAAAAAGGTGTTACTTAACTGAGGTCATGCCATTCTTTAAACTACTTAAAGAACACTTTGAAGGGTTGCAAACTGCCCTTAAAGCCGAAATAAATGAAATGAAAGTAGTGTTTAAAGATATGGAAAATGAGGTGAATGAACATGCAATAGAACTTAAAAGTCGAGAGATTGAAAGAAAAAACATACTCATTACTAACGACAACTTGATTGCTAAATGTATTGCACAAGATGTATTTTACACTGTCACTGATTCTGCATTGTCTGCTTGTCAATTTAATGAGTATGCTATTGCGTTAAATGTCACCCAGAATCGTGTTGTTGAGCTTGAGGGGGAGAATTTGAAATTGCTTAAAAAAATTCAAAATGATGACCATGATAACATGGTTAAACGTTTTTCGAAACTAGAAGTTGATTATCTGAACTTGCAACTTAAACATCAACACTTAGAAGAAAAATGCAAAATATCAAATGTCAAGACATCCACGGATGCTCCTGAGTTTGATACATATTTTGAATTAAGCAAACGTGATGAAACAATTCAAGCTCACACGAACACGATCCGACTGCTGAGGGCCCAAATTGCCCAATTGAAATCCAACAAGTGTGAAGTATATGGCACCAATAAACCTTCATCTTCAGATTCTCAGAATTTTCAATATCAAAACACCATAAATAAGTTACATTATGAAAATGAGTGTTATCGAGAAGAAAATTCAAAGGTTAAACAACATTTCAAAGAGTTATATGATTCTATTAAAGTTACAAGAAGCAATCATAATAATCAAATAACCTCTTTGACAAATGAAATTGAGAATCTTAAGGCTCGGGTGAAAGGTAAAATGCCATGCACCACTTGTAATTGTGATACACCAAAGGCTACTGATTGTAAAAAGTATGATGTTGATGTTGAGCGTATTCCGTTTAAGCTTAGAAATAACAGCCTTGCCCATCAAACATATCTAGATCATCTTAGAGAAGGTCTTGACACACTTCGTGAGGTAGTTGAAGAAGATAGGAATGACAAGCCACTTGATCAAGCAGTTGTCTATGCATGCAAACTCACGAAAAGGATTCAGGAAAACTTAGAATATGCCATAGGCTCAATTCCTAAGTTTAGAGGCCATAGAGATAGATTTGTTGCATCATCATCCAATGTTGTGAACAAGCATGTAGCCTTTGACCTACCACCCAAAACATCAGAACCCAACACATCATTATCAGGAAGGCATGTGACAGAAAAACAAACTAATGTTACCTTCGATGCTTCTACAGGAGTAAAAAGTGACACCCAAGCTAGCGGGTTAAGGTCTAGAGGAAATGAAAGACAGGATATGACTGCGCCAGCTAAGAATGATCACTTGAAGAATGTAGAAGCCCAACCTAGGAACAATAAGTTTACAATGAGTAGGATGAATCGTGTTGATTCTAGTATCAAAAGTACTGTAATTAATTCGAATTCTAATGCTATCTGTAAAACTTGCGACAATTGTTTAATTTCTGCTAATCATGATGAATGTGTTGTGTCTTTCCTGATGTCTTCTGTATCATCCCATGTTAAGAATGGTAGGATAACTAAAGCATGCAAAAAGGTTTGGAAAGCAACAGGAAAAACATTTGCTAGCATAGGCTATCAATGGAGACCCACTGGAAGGAAATTCAATTTAGGAAAACAGTGCACGTTACCTAAAATGAATAAGCATAAAATTGTAAAAGTTAAGGAATGGAGACCCACTGGAAGGAAATTCAATTTAGGAAAACAGAGACCATTACCTAAAATGAATATGCATAGAATTGTGAAGAATATGGAATGGAGACCAACTGGTAGAATCTTGCCTTTAGAATCACAATGCCTTCCATCTAGGTCTTGTCCTGTCTCAAGTTCTGTCTCTACAGTAAAGATAGTAGAATCTGTGAAATCTGTGGTTCCTGAATATGTGTGTGCTGACCAAATGGACCCCAATTGCACTTGGGGATCCACATTTTTCAGTTATCCATTGTTGTCTGGTTTCAAATGCAGGTTGTACAAATCGTCCTGTGGTATTTGGACTCAGGCTGCTCAAAACATATGACTGGAGATCGCTCACGGCTCAAGAACTTCGTGAAAAAGTTTATCGGGACAGTTAGATTTGGGAACGACCACTTTGGTGCTATTATGGGTTATGGAGATTATGTGTTTGGTAATAGTGTAATCTCAAGGGTATATTATGTGGAAGGACTAGGACACAATCTGTTTTCTGTGGGTCAATTTTGTGATTCAGATCTGGAAGTGGCTTTCAGAAAGCATACGTGTTTCGTTAGAGAATTGGATGGTTTAGATCTCCTCAAGGGCAGTCGGGGCACCAATCTATACACCATCTCAATTGAAGAAATGTTGAAGTCCTCTCCAATATGCTTGCTTTCTAAAGCCTCTAAAACAAAATCATGGCTGTGGCATCGTCGTTTGAACCACTTGAACTTCGGTACCATAAATAATCTTTCCCGTAAAGATCTTGTTAGAGGGATGCCCAGACTGAAATATGAGAAAGATCATCTCTACTCTGCATGTCAACTGGGTAAAAGCAAGAAACAAACCCACAAGCCTAAAACCGTCAACACCAACTTGGAAGTTCTTCACACCCTCCACATGGACTTGTGCGGTCCAATGAGAATACAAACCATAAATGGAAAGAAGTATGTTCTGGTGATAGTAGATGATTATTCTCGGTTCACATGGGTAAAGTTTTTGAGAACCAAGGACGAAACTCCAGAGGTTATCATTAAACTGATAAAACAGCTGCAAGTAAGGCTAGATAAAACTGTCAGAATCATCCGCACAGATAATGGTACTGAGTTTGTTAACCAACAACTCCGTAATTTCTATGAAAGTATTGGCATCACGCATCAGAAAAGTATCCCTCGCACGCCTCAACAGAACGGGGTGGTTGAACGAAGGAACCGTACTCTGGTGGAGGCTGCAAGAACTATGCTTATATTTTCAAAGACTCCGATGTTTCTTTGGGTAGAAGCTATTGCAACAGCATGTTACACTCAAAACCGGTCCCTAATTCATCCGGTTCATGAGAAGACTCCCTTCGAATTAATTCATAACAAGAAACCAGATCTTTCCTTTCTGCGTGTGTTTGGTGCTCTCTGCTATCCAACTAACGATTGTCAAGACTTGGGAAAGTTAAGAGCTAAAGCAGATATAGGTATTTTTGTTGGATATGCACCTGACAGTAAAGGGTATCGAATCTACAATAAAAGAACCCGTAAAATCATGGAAACCATTCATGTTACGTTCGATGAGCTAAGTGAGCTACCTGTTTCAGGACAAATCAGTTCTGGACCCGATCTTCACCTTTTGTCTCCTGGACCCATTAGTTCAGGACTTGTACAGAATTCCACGCCTGCAGATTCTTATGTGCCACCTACATGTGAGGAGTTGAAAAAGTTATTCGATCCTATGTTTGATGAATACTTTGAGCCAACGAATGGAACCATCCCGAGTGAACCAGCAGTAATTCCTATGAATGAGGTTCAAGCCCCACAAGGTTCAGAAGGTCCTGCAGCTTCAGTATCAGTCAGTCACAATGCTCCTGCTGCCAGTCAATCGCCATCTTCATCAAACACTCAAACTACTCCAGTAATGCAAGAATCTTCAGATAATAATTCTTTGGAAGTGAATCCTTTTGCTCCTGTTGAAGAGGTTCCTTTTGAAAACATATTTGCTCCTAAACATTCATCAGACACATCCTTACCTGAGGAACACAGAACTGCTACGTCCGTTCATAACCATCAACCTCACGACCATCTCAGGAAATGGACCAGTGATCATCCAATCGACAACATCATAGGAAATCCTTCACGTCCAGTATCCACACGTAATCAACTAGCCACTGATGCACTATGGTGCTTCTTCAATTCCGTACTGTCTAAAGTCGAACCAAAAGATGCCAAAGAAGCAATGACTAAAGATTGCTGGTTCCAGGCTATGCAGGATGAAATCCATGAATTTGATCGACTTGAAGTATGGGAATTAGTGCCTCCTCCTGAGCGTGCAATGATCATTGCTTTAAAGTGGATCTTCAAAGTGAAGCTTGACGAGTATGGTGATGTCTTAAAGAACAAGGCACGGCTAGTTGCTAAAGGGTTTAGACAAGAAGAGGGCATTGATTTTGAAGAATCGTTTGCTCCGGTTGCTAGAATTGAAGCTATAAGAATCTTCCTAGCTAATGCGGCTAGTCGTAATATGATAATCTACCAGATGGATGTCAAAACGGCATTCTTGAATGGTGACTTAAAGGAAGAAGTCTACGTGAGTCAACCTGAAGGATTCGTGGATGCTGAACACCCTACTCATGTTTACCGCTTGAAGAAGGCTCTTTATGGGCTAAAACAGGCGCCAAGGGCATGGTACGATACATTGTCCAAGTTCCTCCTTGCAAACAGATTCTCCAAGGGTGTTGTTGATCCTACACTATTCACCAGGAAGTCAAGAAACCATCTACTGCTAGTTCAGATATATGTAGATGATATCATCTTTGCTTCAACAGATCCTGGTGAATGTGATAGTTTCTCAAAGGAGATGAATTCCAAATTCCAAATGTCCATGATGGGACAAATGTCATTCTTCTTAGGACTACAAGTTTCTCAAAGTCCCGGAGGCATATTCATCAATCAATCCAAATACGCCAACGAGATCCTGAAAAAGTTTGGATTCCATTCAAGTGAACCTGTTGACACTCCCATGGTTGATAGAACGAAGCTGGATGAAGATCCTTCAGGGATTCCAGTTGATATAACACAATATCGAAGCATGATTGGATCTTTGATGTACATCACGGCTAGCAGACCAGATCTTCTGTTTGCTGTATGTATGTGTGCTCGGTATCAATCCAGACCAACCAAGAAGCATGTTGAAGCAGTGAAAAGGATCTTCCGATATCTTCAAGGCACGGTTCATATGGGTCTCTGGTATCCTAAGGACACTGCAATGGAGTTAACGGCATACGTAGATGCTGATCATGCGGGATGTCAAGACGCTCGTCGAAGTACTTCAGGAGGAGCTCAATTTTTAGGGGAAAAGTTGGTTAGTTGGTCTTCTAAGAAGCAGATGAGTACTTCCATATCATCTACTGAAGCTGAGTACATTGCTATGTCTGCTTGCTGTGCACAAATCCTTTGGATGCGATCACAGCTTTCGGACTATGGATTCTCATACAACAAAATTCCCCTATATTGTGATAACAAAAGCGCCATTGCTCTTTGTTGTAACAATGTTCAGCACTCCAGGTCAAAACACATCGACATCAGGCATCACTTCATCAGGGAACAGGTGGAAAAAGGAATTGTGGAGCTATACTTCGTGAGGACAGAGTTTCAGTTAGCTGACATCTTCACCAAGGCCCTCCCAAGAGAAAGGTTTCAGTTTATTCTCCCACGCCTTGGCATGAAAAGCATGACTCCTGAAACCCTCAAGTGTCTTCAGGAAGAAAAGGAGGAGTAAAGGATTGTCTTCTTATATCCTTGTACATAGTTGTATATATCTTAAATCAAAAAGAAAAATACAAAAATATAAAACCTATAAAAACCATAAAAATTGAAAAATCAGAAAATACCAAAAATAGTTCTACCTAGGCATGTCTTCTGTTTATCGATAACATTTACGTATCTAGAAATGTCATTCAACAATGGCACGGATTCTTAAATGAAGCTCGAGCAGAAGTTATACTAATCAGTTAAAACATGTCTTAATGGCTTGCAGTTACTTCATACTGCAACCCGCACTGTACAATGGGGAAAGCATGTCGCCAAAAAGACAGCTGTTTCTCCAACCGGGTGATGTTCACCTGGGCATGGATTACTTTATATCCATGTTCTCCCGACTTTATGTACGTTTCAGTGCATCACTTCGTATATAAGAAGAGAAGTCTTCTTTTCATCAAGATTCTATATCTTGTTAGATCCCTCAAGAGAGTCTTGATGTTACACAAGGTGGTAAAATGAACTAAATTTTCACAAATGTCCGTCGCTCAATTGAATGACTACAGCTCTTTTAATGGAAAACGGGTTATTAATTGAGGGGGAGCATATTTGTTCAAATTTCCGACACCTTGCCATATTTGTGCAAACATCAGCAGTGACACTCTCTCGTTGTTTCAAGGGGAGCATAGTATGCTCCAAAATCAGATTACACTTAAACCTGCCACATTTTCTCCCAAAATTTTTCTAAATGTATTTAAATCAATTGGGATCACAAATCTCAAATGGTTTGAAATTTTTGATCGGGGGAGAGAATGTGATTTAAATAGGAAATTCTGATAAAATGTGATGATTTGGTAATTAATTAATGTAAGCTCTCCCGTATGTGCTAAACCATTTTGCATATCAAGGCACATATTGAGGGGGAGCAAAATGTTTTGGTCATAAAAGCAAGCTCCTCCATATGTACGAAAATCGTTCTTATATCAATGCATATATTGAGGGGGAGCAAATGGTTTTACAAAACAATGGATTATGGCATCTTGTGTGAACAAGGCTCAGACTTCACCTAAGAATTGACGAAACTTGAATTGTCATCAATCGAAAGGATACGCCTTGGCCGGGTAATAATTTCAAGCTGGTCTAACCAGTGATGTAAGCGTGTCTCGAAAAAGATGTATCTGAGTAGAGTGTACCATTTCGAGAAACTTTCTGTGAACTTGACCAGGCCGGGTAATAATTTCAAGCTAGTCTAACTAGTGATGTAAGCGTGTCTCGAATCGGTCTTGTTCTCTGAAAGTGGATCAATTCATAAAGTGCGAGCTCTACCTAACATGTGCAAATTTATAAAACAATCAACCGAGCACATGTTGAGGGGGAGCATTTGAAAAATATAAAACTCTCAAGTGTTTGCAAAAATGTGTTTCAGTATCATGAACACTTTGAGAGATTTTTCAAAGATTTGGTTTAGCAATTGTGGATGAATACCAAAGACCGACCATTTTACTTAATGCAAGGAGTTATAAGGATGGTTAGGTTAGGCTCAAGTTCCCACGATCCCGCCAGAGCCGGAGGGATCTACCCAGGGACAATCCACTAGTTAGTGTAGAAGTCCTTAGGTATGATTAAAAAGGAGAAATGTGCATAAGGGAATAGTGCCGACTGAGATGGAGCTAACACTGGAACAAACCCAACAAGGTGTTAGTTATGAAGTCTCGGTAAGCACTGAAGGGGTTGAAGAATGAAAAAGAATTGTAAAGAGAAAGGGTGAAAAGAAATAGCCCTCCTTACAACTTAGGCAGAAACCGGGTCAATACATATGCTGTCAGAATCACTTAGTTGATTGCTGGCATTGAAGACAAAGTATCATGGACCCAGTGATACGCTGCACAACCCTCCCTAGCCACTCAAGGTCCCTCAAAGGATTCTTGTTTCAATTGTCACGGAGTTCAATACATTCCTATCGTCTCTCTCACTCCGAGTTAGATGATATTGAAAAGGTGGCAGTCCTCTCCAGCCTCCGATCACCAAATCAAAACGCACAATAGAGTCTAGAGCCACGAGATGCATAATAAGATCTCATAGGGACACAAATTATTTCTACACTGGGTGTTCAACATTAAGGACACCAGTTGTAATCTTAAGAGTCCTACGCAGATCTTAGCAATTTGCCAGAACATTTATGAGAGAATTTACTTATGTAATCCTCAATGATTGAATGGAAATTCCTGCCAGGGTCAACATCAAGCAGCCCTGAAAGCAGGTCACTTCGGTAATTCCTTGTGGATTACGCTTAGTGGTCGCGGCGGTTTCAACTGGTCTACAGTCGTGGAGTGATCTCCAGCGACTCACCTAATCGTTGATTTACTACGGTAAAATCTTAAAAAGCCCTCTGTGGGTTTTCGATTAGGAACGGTCTTGGTAAGGATTAGAGAGAGTTTTCACAATATGCTGTTGACTGTCTCGAAGTCCAAACTTGTAAGTACCGGTCGATTTATTGCTAACTGTCGTATGCAGGAACTTCTGGCGATTGTAGCTGTGGAAAGCTGTAGCTGGTTGCTGTTGTAGCTGGTTGCAGAAAAGATGCCAATCCATCTCCACATGTTCACACCACATCATCATCAAAGAAGTCATGATCACCCTAAAAGACCTTAAACACAGCTTCTGCTAACTCTGATGCTGAAGATCATGAACCCATATCGTGTGAGCATGTCGGCTCTAAGTATATTTCATCACATGGAGTAGTACTATAGAAAGATGACTTGGAGACTCAAGTGGGATGATACGTTCAGAGATTATTCAAAGTTCATCCAAGACAAAAGAGAAGTCATCTTCAGATCACTGATGTTTGCACAGCAATCTATGACATTGAAGATTCAATGAGTACGAGCTATGATGTCAAGATCCAAGGAAGAAGTGCTGAATTTCAGAACATTACTTCTGGGGTGACCTCCCTTAGGGGGAGATTGTTAGGAATATGAATATTCAGCAGAAGACTCGGTCACCCCGAGTACTTATTAGATAATCATAGCTCATAGGATTATTAGTAATATTAATATTAGTATTAGTTGTATCTATATTTGTGGAGTGGGTCGGGGCTTTTCCCTCTGTCAGCTCGCTCCACAGTCCACTAGGGACATAATATGTAGTAGTATATATACCCCTTCCCACACGTGGGAAGGGTTGGACCTTTTCAATCTAATATTACACTAGTTTCTTTCTCTCACTAAAAGGCTCCCATTTCTCTCTCTAAAATCTCCTTCATTCGATCCATACAAGCCTCAAGCTAGTGATTCATGCATTGTGAATACCCTACATTATGTTTTCCCTTGTATTGTGAACCATAGATTTGGACCTTTGCTTTAACCTTTGTCTTGAACCTTGTCATAAACCCGAACTTGAACCTTGATACACTTGATATGGACCATTTGACTTGAACTTTGACTTGAACCCTGCTATGACACTTGACATGACTTGTTTACCCCTGATAACCTGGATAATTAAGACCTTGGGTATTTGAAGGTTCATAGGATTTTATAACTAATTTTTAAATTGTATATGAAGAGGCTTTGAAACATTTCCTTAAAAGACTTTTATTATGAAACTGTTCTAACGATCATTTTATTAAAACCATGTAAAAAGGATTTTCTTATAATAAACTATTATGAACCTTCTAGTATTTGACCTTCCTGATATTGACCTCCTGATAATGAACCCTGAATTTATCTCCTGTCCTGAACCCTGATATGAAACTTGATATAAAACCTGACATTTGATACCTGAGACTTGACACCCGAGACTTGATACCTGACCTTGACCCACAGTTTGAGACTAGGGGCCACCCACTAGGCATGAGGGTTTCATGTCCATGTCATTGATGCACCGGTGGCATGACTCTAGGGCAGGAGAGTGATGTCCTGTCCCGTCCCCGACCTGATTTGATTTGTTATGTAGAGGAAGACCCTGTGGCCTGCGGGGGCGCATGGATGCATCCTAGACATGTCCTGATTTGTTATATTTCCTGTTATATCCTGGTGACTGACGAGTGTGTGCGATACACGTCTTTCACACCCCTGGGAGCTCATGACTCCAACCCCTGGAGGTATCCCCTCACCCTGTTTCCTGGTATGCTGAGGTCACCCCTCCATACACCCTGATATATGTGATTTGATGTGATATGTTTGGGCTCGTAGAGGATTTCTGTTTACCTGAAACCTTGTAACCTTATGACCTGTTACTTGACCTGATACTTGACCTGATACTTGACCTGACATTTGACCTGACTTGATTGACTTGGGTTTGTGGTGAATTACTGGTTATGTTACCCTATGACTTGATACTGGACTTGACTTGATGTGACTTGGGATGTTGGTGGGTTCTGGTTTCTTTCACTTTCACCATGGTAATCATTCTAAATTCCTGGTATGTCTGCATAACTCTTGTATTCCTTTTTCCTGACTCTTGTTACTCCTGGTATTATTTCTTTTACTTTATTATCCCGTTATTACTGCTTTGTTTCCGTTATATCTGTTCACTGAGCTCTCGTAGCTCAGCCGCATTTCTTTTCCTGCGGCAGGTACATTTAAGCTAGGAGCTGGGTTTTAGCTTGGGATGAGAGCAACTTGTGTGAAGTTTAGACCTTGTCTTCTAGTGTGACCATTTGGATATTGTTTCTGTTATGCCATTGTTTGGGCATTTGGATTCTGTTTTGTACTTCGTTATTCCTGTCTTGCACTTGATATAAGTCGTGTTGACTTATTTTCCTTGGATTTTAATGTTAAAGCTTCCGCTATTTTTATTTCTTGAATGCTTGTATCTGATATGAAACCATGTATTTGTGACACCTTTACCCTTGTCGGGTTGGGGTGTTACATAACTGACTGACAAGCTTATGTAATCTTGAGAATAGCTTATCAAGAGACTCATTACTAAAAGCAGTAAAGTTTTCAAATTGTTGCTTTAGTAGTGTCTTCTGTGTCTTTTTGGTAGTTTCATTACCACCAAAATATGCACAAATCTCTTCAAAAAGAGTTTTTGCATCAAGATACTTGTTAAAAGATAGCATCTGCTCACTAGGAATGGTCATAAGCAACACATTTCTTGCTTTCTGATCATTTCTCTTCAGTATCTTCTCTTCATTTGACACTGGTCCAGTATTTCTTTTCCTACTTGTTTTACCTTCTAGGACAACCTCTGAATAGCTTGGTGAAAAAGAATCACCATATATAATGATATCCCAAAGAGTATAATCTTGGACCATGAAATATTGCTCAATTCTCATCCTCCATAACTCAAACTCATTCGGTTTGATCATGGGCAACTTTGCAGCAACATTTGTTTGAGCATCATGTGCATCCATTTCTGTTTCTTCTAATTCAATTATATCAACCTGGCTCTGATACCAACTGAGAGGACCTGTGATACACGGTTAAGGTGGTTAAACCTTGTGTCTTTGTGTATGTGATATATTGAGTTAATATGATTAAGCACGCGGAATTTACTTAACCACACTTAGAAGGTTATGTATGTTATGGAAATGGAAGAATTATGTTTGTTACTTAACAATGAACAAAGAAAGTTTTTCACTAAACGATTCAATATTATTCAAAATAATACGAGTGATCTTGTGTTTATCACTAGGGTTACAAAACCTTGAATCTTATGTTACAACTTTTGATTTGTGTTTGTTCTATGTCTTTAACAGTTCTAAGTTCTTAGTTGAGGTGTGTACTCAATATCCAAGTCTAAGA
Organism: Artemisia tridentata subsp. tridentata; assembly: GCA_021014915.2. Classification (NCBI taxonomy): domain Eukaryota; kingdom Viridiplantae; phylum Streptophyta; class Magnoliopsida; order Asterales; family Asteraceae; genus Artemisia; species Artemisia tridentata. Next base: position 194,598,420 of record CP139508.1, on the reverse strand, counting down.
TCTCTTTTATAGTTGCAAGAGATCTTTACAAATTGCTTAAAGTCTTGGCCGACTTACTTGGTTAACTTATGCTTATTGTGTATCAGTACATAAGATACAACATGTATCTATGTATACAACTTGATAACTAAGCACATGGAGTAAGATATTATCTACCGTATATGTTTGACCAAAATACAATAAATATCTTTTCGATCTTATCCTTGAAGTAGCTTTATGACTCACTGATCAGCAGTACCATTCTTTACCAGCAGTACCTTCTACTTGAACTAGCAGTACCTTCTTGTTCTGGCAGTACCTTAATGTACTAGCAGTACCTTGATCATGAACTAGCAGTACCTTTGACTTAGAGTAAATTCTAATACTCTAACTTCAGAATATTTAATTCCCAACAGATTGCCTCGCATTAGGATAAGAAAACTGGCTAAGTTCTTATATGTATTAGCTTGAACGTCTTATAAAACGAAACCATAGAGTGCACTATTGGTTTTTCTCGTTGTATTTATTGCGTGAATTGCGGCTTGTAGATCCTATAAAACTTAATAGACTTTAAGGGTTTTAGGGGAGACTAATGTTCATAGAGTTGGGGATTTCGGTACCTCCCCACGACCAATATTACGGAATACAACGCTTCAATTAAAATAAGGACGTGACAATTTGACAAATCAGTAGGAGATAACTAGAGAGTAAGGATATCTGAGTGAACACGCTTTTCCCTATTATAAGAAGTCACCAAGTTACCTTTTTCTTGCTATTAGTTTAATTTAGTTTAATTGTAGTTTTGCGTTAGTTAATTAGTAACTAATTTCGCCTACTCTTCAAAACCCGAGATTTTTACTTGCTTTTCATAAAATATAAAAATATAAAAAGAATCATCCCTCACCTCTAGACCTATCTCGACATACATTTTGACCTAACTACACTATTCCCCTAGAGAACGATCAATCCCCCGAGACTTACCTATACTACACTACAGCGATTAGGTACACTGCCTAGGAGGATTGTAAAACTTCGTGTGAAGGTTGGCAACCGCCGCATCAATAAGATTTACGGATACATGCCTTGGAACCACAAAAGTCTAATGCTCATTTTGAGCATCTTTGTTGCTACAATTTCTACTAACAAAAGTATTGTACTATTCATTAAAAAAAACCTACTGTAACTAATGTTTCATGTTTGTTTACTGATGCAAATACAAGGTAACATCATCTATGAGGCTTTGATCACACTCGATTTGCAACGACAAATTACCTTCTCGTACAAACCTACCTTTACCAATGTGGGGTGTTTGATAATTGTTGACACCCCGAAGCTTCATGATTTCTTTCATACATGTTCGTAAAGTTAAAAAAAACATTGTTAAGTTCATGAGATCCCATTCTTTCAAATGAGTTTTCAATCGCACCAACGAGCTCGTCAATTGTACCAAATTACTCTTGTTCTTGAAGTGATTGTATTGCTCGAAAAAAAAATCCAAGATCTAGTACATTTAAATCCGGACTATTTGGGGTTGAAAACAAAGACGAATATTAAACACATCTTGAGACGATGCTTCAAGAAACTCGCTATCGTTAACACTAATATGGGGTCTTGCATTGTCTTGTTGAATATAAATTGAACCCTCATGACCTGTGGCCATTTAGCTCTAATAGTCGGTAATACTTTCTTTATCAACCATGACCTTGTTACATCTTTAGTTACTGATAGAATCCGCAACACGATTCTTACTTGAACGCTTAGCCGGTTCAAGTGTTGTTAGCGGGAAAATACCAATCTTTCTTGAAAACACTTCATTACTGAATGAATCAAATCTTGGTCATGCAACCGCGGCTAGAAACATAATTTTTGTGATAAAAATTTTGCTTTTACATGTTGTTAATGGTTCATCTTCTCCGGGAACTAGATAGTATCGTTTCGATGGTTTTGACATGTAAAACCATTTTTATTAATGTGAACAACGTTAAACATATCATGAAACTTGGGACTCGATGCAATGGTCTTTAACCAAAAGGACTAACTTGTAAATGATAACGGAACTCACTTAACACCAGTTAAAAAATGGACCATAAGGGTTAATTTTTGCAGAGATAAGGACTATCCATGCAACTTTAAACTTTAGCGACTGTGGATGAAACTTTGAGCAAACCACAAAGACCATCCATGTAATTTACTCTATATAGATTGTATAAATAACACAAGGGTATACTGGTATTATATTTAAATTATAATTATTATGTATTTAGAGGATTTAAAAATACTAAAAAAATAATTTGGATATATACGCAAGTTTTAATGTTTACGAAGAATATATACGCAATAATGAGTTTAACTTTAATATATATGTAATTATCGATCTTTGCAAGGATAATTACAAAAAACTACCTTTGACTTTATTTAAAAAAAATCACAACACCCCCTGAACTATTTAATGAGTTACGAATATTACCCTACGCTATTAGCTATTTACGTATTTTTTTTTTTTTTAACAAACTTTAATTTTCAAATATCTAACAAATATCTAGCGATTTTCTTATTAAAAATATATCGATGAAAAAGTCTTTAAATTTCGAACAAAATGAGCCAGATATTGCAATAGTTTTAACTAACGTAAGATTTTATAAAAAAATATTAGAAGTTTAATATATTTTTTGCAAAAATAAAATTCAATTCAAAACACACCCTTCAACTAAGATCAATTTTTTAAGTTGGACTCGTTAAATCACCCACCTTGAGTTGATTATAGATATTGTTAGGAGCAAAAATACCAGTACGCCATGTTAATGACTTAAGGCGACAAACACCATAAAATGTAGCCTCCAAAAGTGCAAATAAATTTTTGGTGTGAAGTTTAGTTTAGTAATTTATAAAATGCATTGAAATTGAAGTACCTCTAACTACCTATAGAGCATCTGCAATTGGCTTGTGTTGGATTAGAACTAGAAACTTGTGCTCAACGTCATTACGTCAACATTTCCCCTCTCTTAACGTCTGATCGACACAGGTGGTCTCGTGGTTGCCATGCCAAGCCAAAAGCGATTGTTTTGTTTTGTTATGCTTTTTTGTCTAAAAGTTAAAAAGAGTACATAAAGATATGCGTGTGAGTCTGTGAAAAATATATTTTACTGGGCAATATAATCAATGGTAACAACGAACACATGTGAGGTAAAATGATAAGATAGTAGTTGAGAAGAAAAGTTAATGTTGCATTGATGTGACAATAAAGATAGACGATGATAAACAAATCGTTTGTGGCTACTCTTGGTATAACTTTTTTAAGATTTAGGGTGTGTTTATTTAATTAAGATGTTATAGGTCTGAATTTGACTATCACATCTTACCAGTAAGAGGTGGCTAGAAAGTTTAAATCTGAACGAAATAATGTTGTTTGTTTTTTTATAATTGTCCGAATGATTTTAAGTGATCGTTTATGCAATTTATTTAAGTAACTTATGTAAATATGAAACAAGACTTTTTATCATAAATATAACATAGTTAATAAACCATCAAATATATTATATTAACACGAGTCTTCAATCTCTTATCGAGTAAGAGGCAGTAAGACAAGTCTCCCACCTCTTACTGAGTAAGATGTTATATGTTTAACTGGGTTTGATTCAAAAGAAAAAAACAAATAAGCAAAACGTCTGACCACCTCTTACTGGTAAGAGTAAGAGGTCTAGTAAATTTTTTTTTTAAACAAACACACCCTTAGATTTTGCATTAGATGTGGTGCAATATTGCAATGTTTTTTTTTTTAAACAACAATATTGCAATGCTTGCATATACACTGAGGCCACTTGGCAAGGGTGTGATTTCATCACCATAACCCAATTTTCACGCGCTATGCACCTTGGCTCCCACCCATTTTCACATGCTTGACACAATTCCCAAAAGCAAATTAGGTGAAGCTTTCACCTATCTTTAATTTCGAAAATGCTGCACATTTAAAATGTATCCATTGAATTTAAAATGTATTCGTTGAACATGAAGGTAAAAAAAAAAAATCAACACCCCCAATTTTTCTTCTATAAATACACACAAAACCCACCATTTTTAAACACAATTTCAAATCTTTTAACACTCTTCTTACCAAAAAAATGTCTCAAGAAAACACTCCCCGAAACATCAATCGTGCCCAACGAAGAAATAATCAAAGCAATCCCCCGACATTCGCATAATAATCGTAGTTTATGTATTGTTTTAATATTCCCGGTTTATGTACTATGTTTAATATTTGAAGTTTATGTAACGTTTTAATTTCGTACGTTGTGTTTTTAAATTTGAAGTTTACGTTTTTATATTTTTACGTTTACGTTTTTAATTGTGTAAGTAAAAAAAAAAAAAAAAAAAATTGTGTAAAAAAAAAAAAGGAGTTAAGGTGAAGATTGTTGAACCCTTGACTAGTAAATGGTGAAGTTGGGTGAAAGGGAGTGAGAGGAGAGAGAAAGCTGACGTGACGCTGAGGTGTATGGTGAAAATTAGCTAACCTTGCCAACCAGCCTGAGATATCCTATTTCATATTTTTTTCATACTACAATAATATAACAAATCTTAAATGTCTACAAGTTTATCATTTAAGATATGGATAGAAGGGCAATATTACTGAAAATGACTCTACTTAGACCAAGAGTAATGGGCGTTGAAGTGGGCTTAGTTGTCCCTTCAACGCCCGTTGGCCCACCCCCTTGGGGCGTTGAAAGCCCGTTGAATGTTATAAAATCCAACGAGCGTTGAAGCTTGTTTTTGATTTTTTTTACTTACTTTTATTAATTTTAAATATAATTATTAAGTTTTTTTTTTACTTTCTTTCACGTTAAAAAAAAAAAAAAAAAAAAAAAAAAAAAAAAAAAAAAAACCTAAAAATTAAAAATGTTGGTTCCCACGTGGTTCTTCGCCAGGGCCCAACTGGTGAGGTGCTTGAACGAGACCCCGCCGTGTCGCTCCCTCCACAGCCTGAGCGCGTCCTCGAGCTGCTGATCCTCATCATCCAGCTCGTTGGTGCACTCACGGTAACACCGTTCGAACTCGAACAACTCCGCCCGAAGTGAATGCCACTTGGACGTGATCTTGTCCATGTTACGGTATTCCCGCTCCCTACCAAGCGAGATGTGAAAGTCTTGCTTCACCCTTATCCAAAAATCTTTTTTCGTATCATTTGTCTCCGCCCGAACGTCGGAGACAGTCAAATACGAGTTCACCAAAGCAATTTCTTCGCTTTCTTCCCATGGAACTTGTGCATCACTCCCGCTAGCCATTTTTTTTTTAGTTTTTGTGAACGTTGACGGCAAAGTTAAAGTTTTAGGTTTAGTTTTGTGGCGTTAAAGGTAAAAAACGTGTGGTATTTATAGGTAAAAATGGGCTTTAACGGTGGTCAAAGTCCACGTTAACGTTTTAGGAAGTTGAACGTTAACGTGGAAAGTGGTAAAAATTGAATGTTAACATTCAATTCACTAAGCGTTAACAGTATGAAAATCTTATCTTTAACGTCAGCGTTAAAGATAAGATTTTAAAATTTTTTTTTTTTATATTTTTAAGTATTTTAAAACAATTTTTAAATATTTAACGTTAACTTGTATAATTTTAAAGCTTTAACGTCAAAAAATAAAGGTGTTAAATAAAAAATAAATAAAAAAAAAAAAAAAAAAAAACCAAAGCTTCAACGCCCCATCCAATTACTCCCATTTTTTTACAAACTTTCATTATCAAGACATGTCACGTGTCGCAATTTGCCCCAACCCACACTACTTACCACTACTCTTACCACTACTCTTGGTTTTAGGATGTGAGATATTCTGTAGTAACAAAATATAAAACTTAAAGTTATCTTAATAAAGTACAGATAGAGTAAATATCTACATGCATTATCAACCTAAACATAAATGGACAATTGTGTCTAAACGCGAACCAAATAATGCGTTTGAATAGTTCGTATACACAACTTTTAGATGTGGCCAAACAACGAGTTACTAGATTCAACTAGATTCTAATAAATTATTGTGTAAATCATTGTTCTGATATCATGTTATTTAAATCTAATATAGGATTTAAACAACCCAACGTGTGATTCATGTTAATCAATTGTTTGAGGTAATGCATACAACGATTAGACTAAAACTTCCAACGCTCAAGTTTGAACATTCATTGCAAGTAGATAATATGAAAGTCGAATGTAAGTGATAAGTGATGTCGTAAAGAGCAGAGCTTTGGGCTGCTTTGTTGTGACATGGAAATTTGATTGGGTTTCTGTTTCAGATGTCTCAGACCAAAATGGAAGTTGCTTTCGGTTTTAGTTGTTGTGTTGGCCTGGGGATCAGAAAATGTGTCTAGTGGTCTTTGTTGTCAAGTTTTACATTAGAGCAGTGGGTATCATAACGCCCCACCCCGGCGTTATGATGATGTGGCTTGATGTTGGTTTGTGTTACCATATCGGGTGCATACGGTGTTGGTTAGTGTTGGTTGTGGCGTTGGTTAACTAACGCACGTTGGAAAAGAGAACACAAATTTTTTTTTATTATTATTATTTTTTAATTAGGTTGTTGTGTTTTAATTGGTTTATGGTGGGGCCCAAAAAGTGGGTGTTGGTTTGTGTCATGATACCTAGTGGTTTTTGTATTGTTGGTGTAAAGTGGGGATGGTGATGTGACGCTGATGTGACATTAAAAAAGTGGTGTTTTTGGTGTTGCTTTGTGTTATGGTACCTAGTGCTCTTAGGTGCATTTTTATATGGGCTAATCATATTATCACATTTTTCATTTTTAATTATCGAACTCTCAACTTGGTCACTTTGGTGTATCTATCTTGTAATTTCGTCAACTTAATGTACGATTTTAAAAGTTCAATACTTAATCCGCTACATCAAAATAGAAAAAGTGTCAAGTTAGATAACTAAATCGACGAAATTACAAAATAGATACACCAAAAAATGACCAAAGTTAGAGTTCACTACATCAAAATAGAAAAGTGAACAAAGTGGATAAAGCTACCCAAAGTGAATGGTTGATTTTAAAAGGAGATGAAAATAACATGCAACTCAATATAGAGTATGCTCAATTCATTCGCTGTTAGCCTGTTAACAATTTGATTCAGGTTATGTGAGTAATTCATGTGATATAATAAGAAAATAAATATATGTGAACGAAAAGTTTTATTTTTAAACAACTAATGGCTGACCTGATGATAAAAGACTTGAAAATATTATCACTAAATATGAGATGTCTCAAGTTCAATTTATGTTTGATGCAAACTATCTGTGATGTGGTCACGCCACCCTATCCAAAAATGAGAAGGCTCCTGCTCGGTGCAAATAATACTGATGTAACCACACCAAACTCTCAAAAAAGGGTGAACATTACCCGATTTGTGTATATATTGCGGTAGACTCAAATCCCTTCCAATACTGTTTTGTGTCTTTGTATAAGAAAGAAAATCAGCAAAGAATACATGAAGTTATGAATTTATGATGTGTTTTAACAGAAATACAAACCACAAGTTTGAACATCAAAACTTGAATATTACTTAACATGATGCATCTTTGGAAGCATGTAATGCAACATTTCATGAATGGTTTATGAGCAATATGACTGACATTTGAATATGTAATGCAACAGTTTAATGTGGTATAAAAATAGTTAAAATACTACTTTTAATAATTAACAATTTTTAATTATTCATTACTGGTTTCCATATAAGGACTAATTTTTTTCAGGTCATCGCGACCCGACCCATATCGGCTGGCACTAAAGATAACCAGCCTCAACCTAAACCTATTTTGCACGTTACCCTCCCTGCCACCATTAGTTATCCATTCCAATTATAAACTCTATCAGCAGGCATTCGGTACATTCTACTTCCAGAAAGAGATATCAAGTATCCCAACTGCTTCTTTGCTTCTAACGGTTGTAGTCTTGTAGATGCCGAGCAATAACAAAGAAAAGAAACCCCAAATATGACGAGTAAACATCCAATAGTTACATAGACAACATAGGATAAACTACATCAACATTGTTACTAATTTTTTAAGCAACCTTTCCCCCAAAATTTGCTTTTCCCTGTCTATCTATGACCCCTATAAAAAACAATTTTGACAGCAAAAAATCCAGTTTTCGAGCACAAGGACATTTGCTAAAACAATGCAGCCCAAAGGACATAAGAAACAACAACATTATCATCATACATTATTTCACCTCCTTAAAAGCTTGTTGAAGATTCTTTTCGAGTACGGGCTGTTTCGTGACATCGCCTTGTAGGACTCGATTGCATTCACCAATGAGCTATGAGCTGAACCCTGCACACACAGGTTAGAGAATGCGATAACTGTTATTATATTAAATATAGGGTGGTATAAAATACGAGTAAAGAGCAAGGTTGGATCAAGTGGTTAACACCCTTGCCTCTGGAGACAGAGGTGAAGGGTTCGATCCTCACCCTTTGCAAGGCCGGAGGTCCTTTTCTACCTTTGGTAGAACCGGAAGCAATCTCTCTACCTTAGGCAGGGGTACGAGTCATACATATTTGGGCAAAGGGTTTAAAGAGGAAATTTTATCACTTTAGGTAACCGTTGGAGATATAATACAACCTATATCAAAACGTAAGAGGGTCGGAAGACGGTATTGGGAGTTACTTTACTTTACTTTTTTTTTATAAAATACGAGTCATACATATTTGGGCAAAGGGTTTAAAGAGGAAATTTTATCACTTTAGGTAACCGTTGGAGATATAATACAACCCATATCAAAAAGTAAGAGGGTCAAAACAGCTACATCTGCAAGAACGACATATTATTTTTGTGTGAAATATTACAAACCTTAGCAACACGAAGTGCGGTTTGAATAACATAGTTGGCATGTGGATCTTGAATCAACTGTTCGAAATGAGTAGCAGACATAAGTTCACGAATAATGGTTGACCTGACTTGACTATCTAACATGGCCAAACATTTCTCGACCACGTGGCTGCTGAATTTTTGGGTAGCAAGGTGGACGTAGTTACCCTCAAATTCCAAGGTCAGCTTGGACACGGCTGAGGGAATTTGCATCTCAATAATGTATTGTACAACATAGTTTCTGTATTACACAATAGAGTTAGAATCATTAATGACTGCATAAAAATGAAAAGTCACACGATCTTTGGTTAGCCTTACCCGAATGGATCCTGTGCTAGAAGGACAGCATTTGCTGAGATTTCTGAGACTATTTTTTCACGGTGGTCGCCAGTTGAGTGACTGATGCATCTTTGCAACACGCAACACCCGTGTTGATGGGTGGCTATCTCAACACAATATTTTGCAGCAGCTTCAAAGATGAACTGCAACCAACATAATGTATATATATCAAGAGATGCTTTCGGAAATTAAAAAAATAGAGAACAAATCTTGGTGCACTAAGACATACTAGTTACAGCATATTCTTAAAACACCAAAGGTTGTCAAGAAACCATAGCATATTATGAAAATTGAGGTCAAAGCTGATAATCTCTAAATATAAAATTTGTTTATAATTTCTAACAAAAGTCAGAATTAATAATTTCCATTTGGTATGAATTACAAGGCTAAGCATACTCAGAAGTTTTTCCTGAGAATGTTAACGTCCATATGAGAAGTCAAAAGAGGGAACACTATCTGTTTGACCTCTAAAGTCAAAGCAAAGGGTGCCGAACTCCTACTTGGTTCTTCCAAATCAAATGAATCTAGAGATCATTAATACAATTAAAAACATCATACTTAAATGGTTTAAGATGAATTCTATCACATTCTGCATTCAAACGGTTTAGCCATGTGCCCATGTCATCATAGCACATGAATCCAATAAAGCTTGTTGTAAATGAAACACTTAAAAACCGCTTTTGATCAAATATTTACTCAACGAAATTGCATAAGACACAAAAAATAATACAAAAAAACCGTAACACAACAGACATAGAAACATATAACCTTGGAAAGTAAACCTAATTTTAAGTGAAAGCTGAACAAGGACAAACCTTATTATCTTCATAATTGAGGCACTGCAAGCAACGCTGAATGACATGATTACCATTGAGATCCTTTGTAAGAGCAAGAAACCCCGGTTTAAGTGCAGAAATTACGAGCTTAACTTGCAGTCTCGTCTTAATAGTCTCTATGAGTTTCTGTACCACCCGAGTCCTATAAAATTGCCAAAATCATTAGGCGTTTTTCACCCTTAAAAACAATATATAACTGAATATGAGATTAGTTACCCATGAGTATTCAATGAAATGTGAACAAGTTCCCTCGGTTCACGAGTCACTTCCATCAAGATATGCATTCTTTGTTCTTCATTACACACTTCCAAAAGTTTCTGCATAAGGTAATTCCCAAAAGGGTTGATCATAAGCTCAATCACATGCCCAATAATCTCATTAAACACAATCTGCACATGTTGCGGATTTCCATCATCAAAAATCTTTTGTAGAAGCCGACACCCATGTTGATCTTTCGCCATCACATAAATATACCGTTGAGCGTCCCTTAATTGTGAAGAACATGATATTTTAACCTTGGTTCGACCACTTTCACAAGGACTCGCAAACATCTTTTTAACACGACTTAAATCTTTACCTTGAATGATCAAACTATCCTCACTGTTGGCTAAACCATCGAGCCCAATCCCAAATTCCCCACGAGTGGTTCTAAAATTTGATGAACCACCAACAGCCAAGTGGAACTGATGAGGATCATGGTTCATGTTACGCCTAACATTTGAACGGCTCATATAAGGTACATTTTGCATTTGTGAACCTACACCTAAACCCACACCCTTTTCGATCATTGCATTCATCCCAATATGAGCTGGAATTCCCCATTGGTAACAATAATCTACCATATTACTATCGAAAATCGGTTGAGTGATTCTAGAAAAACGAGTGTTACGTTCAACATAATCAAAACCCCCAAATCTACTCGAATTTAGCTGATTTTCGCAAAATAAACCCTCACTTTGTTCCTCATTAATACACATTCTACTAATTTCATTCATCAAATCCTCATCAACTTCTTTTCGAAAAGGCGACTCAGGCAGTTCTAAATAAGGGCTTCTCGGAATCAAGTAAGGCTTATGCATAGTATCATGCAATGAACCAAAAGCTAATGGTGATGAAGATGATGATGATGGTATATCATACAATGAATTACCATAAGAAAACATACTTGCATTTTGACTATAACCACATAATGACTCATCATACTTCATCATTCTATCCAATGTTGGACTATTAACATGAAATGATGACGTGGCATGAGGGATCTCACCCAACAACATCTCAAGTTCTTCATCATCTTTCATATTCAACATCAACACAAAACAACAAACAAAAAAACAGAAAAAGAAAACAACAAAATCTTTATATTTAAACTACCCTGCCCACATCAAGAAAATGATCAAAAACACTAAAAACAAAAAACCCATATCAAATAACACAAAATAAAAAGGAAACAAACAAACAAAAAAAAAAACAGAGGAAAATAAAGATAAAAATGCAATCTTTAAAAAACTAAATTTAAACTACCCACTTCAAGAAACAAAAAACCCATAACAAATCACCAATCTTTTTCATCTGGGTATGATTAAATTTTATTTTAAGAAATTGGTACTAAATATATGATGATATTTTTTTATTTGGGATTTTGTTTTGGTGTTTGGTGAAGCATGCAAAGAAGAAGGTTTTATATTTTTTGTACACACAGTGAGTGTGTTTGTGTGTGTGAAATGTATAGGTTATTGGTTTGTACAGAAATGGAATGGAATGGGTTTTAGTGGTGGTATAATGTTTCACGCCATAAAAGATGGAGAGAGGAACACACTGTCACTCATAATTCTTCTTCATTGCAAAATATAAGGGAGAGTGAATAATCAGCAAAATATCTCATTAAATGATGTAAAATTACTTGGCTATTGAGTATTTAATGGCATACGTACATTTTTGTATGGGTGCGAAACTTTTTTTTCTCTATTATCATAACTTTTTTAAAAATACTCGTATCTAGACTCAATATCATGTGTGATTTTTAAAAATAAATGTTTAGGCATACGATTCTTATCTTGGAAAAATGCTTCGTCGAACTTCGGATCGTCACAAAAATAATCACGATGCAATCTTTCTGCAGCTTTGACCCGATTGCGGTTTACTACTTTTCGTTTCGACCTTGCCGTATCTTCTTCCTCACCCTCCTTAATTGCGTTCATAAAAACCTCGAGACTACTATCGTTAGACCACTCGAACGGCTCATCTAAGAGTATAGTGGAACCAATTCTTTTATGCTCCATATGATTGAATTTTTTTAGGTTGGTATGTTTTTTTTTTGGGTTTTTTTTTTTTTTTTTTTTTTTTTTTTTTTAGGTTGGTATTTTTTTTTGTTTGTGTGTGATGTTTGTTTGGAAAATGGTAAGTTTTATAAAATAAAAACTATCTGTTAGCCTCAAACGGTCCAAAACCAACGGCTATATTTTCATTTCTCCCGTGCGTGAGATGGTCACTTAATCATGTCCCGTCCTGTGTTTTATTTTACCCGCAGCGGTGTTCCCGTGCCACACGGGTCCCATCAAATGACGTTATTGTTTTTTCTTACTTGTTAGTCAAATGACGTTTTTACATTAACTAATTAATTAAAGTGTTTTTTTAATTTTTAAATAATAATTTCAATGAAGAGTAATATGATAATTTGATCAAAAGAAAAGTTGAATGTATATTCTAACATTCTCAAAAGATCTAATTGACTAAGGTGGGACACACTCTGTGACCAAAGCGACCTGAGTTACCGGCTGTCACGTCAGCTTTCTCTCTCCGGCGACCGACCTGCCACACTTGGTGACCGACTTTTTTTTTTAAAATCAAACATATAAAATAAACTTAAAATTCATTAATAATAAAAACATTACAATACTGAATTAAAAACATTACAATACTAAATTATTCAAATAAAAAAAAAAAAAAAAAAAAAAAAACATTACAAGAATTCTTCATCGTCGTCCTCATCGTCACCATCACTACCGTCTTCGTTTTCATTCCCTTGATTGACTTGATTTCTACGATTTCTCCAAATGTGTTCAATCAAATCAGATTTTAAGTTTAGATGAGTTGATGAGTCTATAATCTCCTGGGTAACTACTAACGATTCTTCATGCGTTCTTACGGGATCGTGATCCTGATGGCCCTCACCTTCGAACCATGTAGGACATACCGCTCGCTGCTTGTGTCGAATGATCATATTATATAATATGATACATGTATATATAATATCCCGGATATCGTTTTTGTGTAGCCCTCGAGCCAGAACTTTAAGCATTTTCCATTTTTTCTTCAACACACCAAAAGCCCGTTCCACATCTTTCCTTGCTGCTTCGTGCTTCCTCTTGTACAATATTCTTTTTTCATCACCCGTAGGAGGATTTGAAATGGACTTAATAAGCACGGACCATTGTGGATATATCCCGTCAGTAAGATAATATCCCCTTTTATATTCTACATCGTTAGCCTCGAATTCAAGGTCTGGTGCTCTCCCAGATTTGATATCATTGAAAACAGGTGAACGACGTAAAACGTTTACGTCGTTATTCAAGATCAGTATACGTGGGCTTTCGCAAATACTCAGCACCATATAACTCGATGATAGCCGTGCAAAACTTACGGAGACATTTATGGGATGTTGTTGCAGCTATTGCCAGATTCTCGTCAAGAGAATCAGGAACGGCCGCGTATCCCAATTGACGAATTGCCGTAGTACACTTGACCAATGGGCTAATACTAGGTACGCCCATAGCGTCAAGAGTTTGTTGAAAATAAGGAGAATAATCGGTTACCTCTCGAACAATTTCTGTGAAAAGTTCTCGGCTCATTCGGAATCGCCGACGGAATGTTCTTTCGTCGAACTGCGGATTTTCGGAGAAGTATGCCGCCACTAAACGATTATGAGCACCCTCATGATCCCTGCGTATGTACCTTCGTGGAACTTTTGCCTGTGATTCCTGGTAAGTGTTCCAACAATACTTCTCGAACTCAAGAAACTGACTCACAACTTCCTCATCGTCGGAAGACGAAGAACCGAATAATTGCTCGTAAGACGTAGAATAATTGCTCATCGTCGGAAGTTGAATTTGAAGTGTGTTTGAAATTGTGTGTTTAGAAGTGGTTTATGGATGAGAAGTTGAAGTTGAATTGTGTTTGAAATTGTGTGTTTGAATGTGTGTTTGAGGTGGGTATTTATAAGATTGAAAAAGTTTTTTTTTTTTTTTTTTTGAAAACAAAAAACATTCCAACCGTTTGTTGGATTAATGTGGAATTTATATTGCAACTTTGCTTCTTTGTATATTCGGTCGATTTGGCGATCGATACTTCAAATGAGAAGCGATCGACCCATCGACTGCATCCCAAGCGACCCCTTGCTTGATCGGTCGCTTTGTGAATTTTGTGGCGATCGACCGAAAAAAAACGGGAGAGTGTGTCCAGCCTAATCTTTACCATTCATTTTTTCATCAAAACAAAAACAATCAACTTTCACGTTTTTTTAAAAATTAAATATCTTGCAAACCGTTAATTGTTACGCAAAATGAATCATACCATCACGACGATAATTAAATCATCTTTCTATAAATGGGCACTTCTATATACTTTCGACGAATTTTTTTTTTGATATTTTTTTTCAGTTACGTCTGGATGTGATTTGTATCACAAATCATATGTGATTCAATTCATGAAATCACATATGACAAATCATTTGTGATACAAATTACGCGTGATTTTTTCATACGTAACTGAAAAAAAAAAAAAAAAAAAAAAAAAAAAAAAAAAAAAAGTTCGTCGAAAGTATATCGAAGTGCCCGTCTACTGAAAGATAAAAATACTACTCGTCGCGATGGTGTATTTTTTCACTAGACAATTTACCGTTTGAAAGATATTTTATTTTAAAAAAGATGTGGAAAGTGGGTTGTTTTTTTTTTTTTAATGAAAAAATAAGTGGCTAGAATTGGTTCATTGGATATTTAGATGATTTTGGTTTTACATTGATTTCAACTCATTTGATCAAACTTTTCTATCTATTTTAATAGTGAATAATTAAATTGGGATATCTCAGAAAAAAATGTGAGCTATTAATTTGTAACGGGGATAATGAATTTTTTTAAAGTTTCGTTTTGTGATTTGTGTCACCACAAATCTGAAACATGTCATTATTTTTATATGACAACACAATAAATATGCATATTTAAACTTCTTTTTTTGAAACATGTATCCCGAACATTTTATAGTTCACGTATTGAGATACGATTTTGAAAAAAGTTTGTTCCAATTTAATAAGAGTAAATTGTACCGTTCGTCCCTGTGATTTAGGCCAAATCCCACCGTTCGTCCTTGATCTTTTTTTTTTTTTTGGCACGGTTCGTCCATGTGGTTTATATATGTAGCACCGTTCGTCCTTATCTCTAGCGATAGGGACGAACGGTGCTACATATATAAACCAAAGGGACGAACGGTGCCAAAAAAAAAAATCAGAGACGAACGGTGAGATTTGGCCTAAACCACAAAGACGAACGGTGCAATTTACTCATTTAATAATGGATTTGCTAATGAGTGCTCACGAGGCATTTTTTAAACTATATATAAATACGCATTTTACGTGTAATTAATACACCAAAATTTTCATTTTCAATCAAAAAAATGCATTTAATGAACAATAAATAAGTGTAAAATTTACCATAATTAAATGTGATTTTCAATTTAATACACTCAAACTTTTCATATATTTACACTCTAAAAAATGCCTAATGAGCACCAATTAGCAAATTTATTTAAAAGTAAATTGCACCGTTCGTTCCTGTGGTTTAGGCCAAATCCCTAGTCTCGTCCTTGGTTTTTTTTTTTTTTTTTTTTTCATGAATCGTCCTTATCTTGAAACTATGTATCACCGTTCGTTCTTATCTCTAGAGATAGGGACGAACGGTGTTACATAGTTTCAGGCCAAATCTTTGAGATAGGGACGAACGGTGCTACATAGTTTCAAGATAAGGATGATTCATGCAAAAAAAAATCAGGGACGAGACTACGGATTTGGCCTAAACCATAGGGACGAACGGTGCAATTTACTCTTTATTTAATAAACCCATACTTAATTGGTATACCACTACGCCTGTATATGGTGCTACAACGTTTAGAGTTTATGGTACAACAAAATCGGGAAATATGTTCACTTTTCCACCTACAGTAATAGCAGATATTTGCGCATAATAGCAGCGGTTGAGTAAACCATTTTATAGTTTTCAATTTTCATAGTTAACGTGTCACATTTTTATTATGTGGTGAAATAGGTGATAGAATTAGAAAGAGGATGGTAAAAGATAAATTTATTATTTGAGTGGATGTTGATTTTGGAGCTTTATTTTGAGGTCAATTGTGCTTTCAGTAATGGGTGAGTCTACGGTTAGCCAGCCACTCACGCACCACCCTTGCTGGCACCCCCATTTCTCACGTGCATGGTTGTAAATGAACTGAACGTTCATCGAATATTTCATTAATCATTCGGTAAAAAGTTCGTTTATGTTCATACATGAACAATATTTTACGTTCGATTAGTTAAATGAACGAACATGAACAAAAGTCGCGTACGATCATTTATGTTCATGAACGTCGGATTATGCGTTCGTTAATGTTCGTTTATGTTCATTTATTTATTTATGTTCGTATATCCTATCTTTTAATTGTATAGTTTTTAAATTGGTTTGTTTAAACAAAACAACACTTATAAAAACCAACTGACTTAGCTCAGTTGGCCACCTGAGTTTCTTTTGGAGATTGGGGAGGGGTTTAACCCGGGTTCGAGTCTCGCAAATGACAAAGAAAATCCGAATTTTCCTCTTAGTGCGAAGCCGTGAGTTCTAGGGGTTTCCGTTCGCGGGTCTCTCCTAGTGGTTCGGGTCCCGGGGCCTGCCCGTTTGGATTGTTTAACTCGGGGGATCAGATTTCAAATGTGGTGTCGTTCTCTAAAATATATATATATATATATATATACTAGATATAATGCCCGCGCACGCTATATATATATATATATATATATATATATATATATATATATATATATACTAGATATAATGCCCGCGCACGCGCGAGGTTTTTTCTAATCATTTAAATAAATTATTATTTTTAATTTCAGGTTTTAATTATTATAACAGGACCTTCAAAACCATTGTACTTTGATTGAGGTATTGTACTTTGATTGAGGTATTGAATTAGGGTTATTTACGAATGTAGTGGGTTTTAATATTAATTAGATTTGGAGGAGATGTTCTTGCGTCAATTATTGTGCGTGAATGAATGATAAGAGATCGAGTTTGATTGATGGAGGAGGAATTTGGGAATGTTGGGACTTCAAATATTTAGTGGGAATGATACTGAATTTTAAGTTTCAGCCCAAATCTTTGAAAAACTTGTTCCACCGTTTTCAAGTTTTAATTTTTTATATTTTGACACATATATTTTTGTAAGTTTTTATTGAATGATTACAAATCACATTCTTTTTTTTGTAGAATATAGATAAATTTAGAAGTATTTAGGCTTTTCTTATTTAATATTTAAGAAAATAATAATAATAATAATTTGATTATTACTTAATAAGGTATGATTTGATTTTTTTGAAATGTAAAAGTCCCCACTAGGGGTTTTGTTTTATTATATAAAAGAGATATATATATATATATATATATATATATATATATATATATATATATATAGGGGTTTTGTTATATATTATATATATATATATAAAATAATATATTGTGCATAATTTAATAAAATTTATGTTTGTTTGTCTTTGTTCATTTATGTTTGCTCGTTTATGTTCGTTTACCGTTCGTTTAGTGTCTTAATAAACGAACATGAACAACTCATTTTCTTAATAAACGAACATGAACGAGAAATTTGTTTGTTTAAGTGTTCATGTCCGTTTATTTGTCCGGTTAAAACTAAACGAACGAACATGAACAAAGCTCCGTTCGTTTTCGTTCGGTTCGTTTACAACCCTATAGTCACATGTGAGGAAAGAGCATTTTGGAGACTAAAAATAAGCTCCTCACCGCCTATGTATTTCTGCAAAATGAATCCCTTTAATGTTTTTATTATTTATTATTTATTTTATGAGTGTGTGTGAGGTATTTAGTAGGGCATGTTTGTATAAAAGTGAGTATTTTAATAAAATGTGAAGGAGTAATGATTATTGGGGTGAAAAGTGAGGGGGAGAGAGAAATCTGATACAGCGTTCAGGTGAAAGGTGAAGTTGTGTGACTGTTGGTAGTAGCTAAGATTTTAGGTAAATAACAACGACATATCATCTATCTCTAATAACTAACTCTAGTTTGAAATTTTGATTTTTTTGAACTTTTCTCGGCCTTTTCTTACGTAATAAACTAATACCTGCGCAAAGTGACGTGACGGTATATAGCGACAATAATTATACTTGTGAAATTGTGATTCTTGTCGATATTTGATGCAAAACGTGTGTTTCTTAAACTTAATATAGTGTGTGTTTTTGAAAATTTGTCAAATTTAAAGTTAATCAAGAAAAAACATAATTTAAGTTGCCATGTTTTTGAAAAGTTGTAGTAATGTTTAAGAGGTACTTAAGGGTAATTTATACAGAATACAGTAATTTAAATTTCAAAATTCAAAATTCTAAGATTTCATAAAAATGCATAAACTTTTTATAAGTAGTAGAGATTAGTTTTGTTAAAAATCTAATATCCTTGAATACCAGTTTTCACAATCTTCTCGCTTGCAAAGAGATTGTAAGAAGTATTCATTAAATGACTAACGTGCCCTTAATCTTGAGATGAATTATATTCCGGGCCCTTTAATGATGTGATGAAATGGTTAAATGTCATTATTGTTCACACAGTGCAACATCATTGCAGTATTTAATACAATATAGTTATTAGGAATAAAAACGGGAGAGTGATGGAGGTAATTAACATTGTCAATCGGGCCATTTTCTGTGGTTACGTTAAGTTAATTTGGCATATATTGTACATAAAATTTATACTAACATGGTACTTACGTTTTGCGATGGCTGATGTTCTGTAATTGCGGCATGTTGAAGTAAAACCCCGCAAGAAGGTCCCACTTCTATGTATCGTCTTCCGGAGTGACTCCTTCGGACTATGCTCCCTCCTACACACAAGAGGAACACGCGTTAGACTCACCCTGGGTTTTATCCCAAAGCCAACCTCCGGCGTGAGAGTAAGTATCGGGTGATTATGTTGTGAATAGTGATATGAGTGTAACAGTAGTCAGTGTAAAAATCATGCATATTACAAATGAGGTGTGGGTATTTATACTACCCACACCTACTGTACCTGTTTACCTCGGGAATCGTGAGTTGACCTATGTCTGACCTAGCAGGTAGGTGTCAGACAACGTGGTGAACACAATCCCGTGAAATCCGGGAAAGTGACAGTTGATGGGACTGCTCTATGTGTAAGGCGGCGGTTCTGTCAGAAATATGTCCGGAGACCCGAGACAGACCGAACGAGATGAGACGTCCGGACATGAAAGCATGGCCCGGACCGAACGAGATGAGACGTCCGGACACATACACCAATATGTCCCCCCCAGTATTGTAGTATCGGTTGAAGACCGATGGTGCAATACTTAAATTACATTTTTACGGCTTTTCGGCATACGTCGTTCGGGCTAGTGTCGCACTTGCTTCATCGGGTCATGAGTGTCGGTTCGGGTAAGAGTGTTAGAGGCTGTTGAACATTCGTGGGCTGGTTGGGGTCCAGGCCCATGGGCCGAATATAATAATATTTTTACTGTATGCCAGACAGCTGTGTGCCACGTGTAGCTTTTACCCTAGAGATCTGACGTCTCAGAGTTTGCCACGTCAACTAATGGCAGACTGATGCGACATTTCGCTTCCCTCTAGGTCTCCTCTATATATATATCGCTTTACCTTTCTTCATTTTTCACTTTTTACTGTGTGTATTTTTCTTAACTTCGGAGGCATATACTTTTTACTATCGGAAGAATCGGTGAGGTGCGTTTCACTCTTTGTACTTAGCTTTGTTATATATTCCTCGGCATCCTTTTAGCCATAGCCGTTAAGATGAGCACATCCGAGAACCGTCCGTTAGCTAGTAGGTCCGGGCCTTCCTCCGATAGGATAGTGCCTAAATTCGATATGCACATACATACTTCAAAGATGACCCAGGGAGACTTAGATAAGGTGGTAAAAGAGTTCGGGATCCCAGCGGATTTACGACCTACACTCCCACCGGACGATATGACTATGAACAATTTACCGGACGATAAGATAGGTATTTACGTTCAGCAGATAATAACCGGGGGTGTAAGGATTCCTTTTTCGGCCTTCCTGTTAGCGGTAATACAGTATTTCCGGGTACACATTTCTCAGATCGTCCCACTATTCCGAGTATTTTATAGACTCTGTAAACAAGGTCATTGGTTTTCATTTGAGAATCGAACGGGACGAAGGGCTAGGAAATGTTTTGCGGAGGTGCTTAGTGGGTTGAAGCATTGGAAGGACCATTTTTTTCTGATAGATCGGAGAGCAATTCCGAACGCCATGCCCTGGAGGCATAGAGATTCCAAAATCACAGATGGGTTTCCGGAGACTCACTCCGATAGGGATGCTAAACGGGTCGCTGCAAAGGTGATTCCTCTTAGGAAACCCTCCGGCGCCCTTTTATGGATGACGGGTCTCTCTAGAGTTTCTGAGTATCCCGGGTATGAGCTTGTTGTAAGGGATGCCGAGGGAAAGGGTAATACCATACTCTTTTGTCCTAACCGTATATAACCTGTTGTCTTGTATTTGATCTTTACCTCCCCTGCTTCTTTTTTTGTAGCGCTTACGATGGCTGAATACTTGGAGCTCCCTATTGAGATTGTGACAGAAGTTAGCAAAGGTGGACCATTACCGGAAGGGAGCGAGAGGATTGATAGGACAACTGCGCCGCTGGTACAAGGGAGTTCAGTCCCTGAAAAGACTTCACTGCAAAAGGTCGTTGAAAGGCCGGACTCGAGTGTGTTGGCCGTTAGGGAGGAAAAAGAGAGGAAAAAGCAGATGATGGAGCAGGTTGGTACGAAAAGGAATGCTGAGGGATCTTCTGTTGTTCAGAAAAGGAGGAAAAAACCGAGAAAACAGCCTGAGGGCAATCCTCAGAGGACTCCTCCTCAGCAATTTTTTGTGCAAGGGGTAGTTCACGTTGAGGAAAGGCCGGGTGGTGGAGGGGAGGACCCAAATCCGGAAGGGGAGAATGCCGAGACCGGGCATAATAATGCGAAAATCTCTGAAAGGCAACCAACCGAGGAGAGTCAGCCACAGAATCAGCAGCCTCCGGATCATGGTAAGAAATGCTCTTCTTGTGGATTGTTCGTTCTTTCCTTTTCCTCATCCCTTATTTTTACAGATCTGTCCTTTCATCCGGAGAATTCGCTACGTTCCGTACATCCCTCTCCCGAATTCGAAGGGTACTACTCTGCATGGGGAGTTATATGAATCCTTCTTTATGGTTTCTTTCTTAGCTTTTGCCTTATGCTCATTTGGGGTCGATTTTGTTGCAGATGGAGGTTCTTCCGGAAGAGAGCCTTTTGTTTCGGAGTGGTCTTTGACCAAGGATGTCCGGTTGAATTCCTATAGGGCGTGTCAAGAGATGTTAACACATCTCGCGACCCCCGCCGAGCAGGCTTTCCTGGAGGAGATGACGACCAGCCGGCTAATTCGGTCGTCCTACGTGCAATCCGCAAACGCGATTGCAACGCAGGCGGAGGTGTTGCGCCGGTTTACTCAGCTTATCACCCAGCACAGGGAGTTGGAGCACGCTCAGAAGGCTGCCGAACAAGGGCGTAATGCTATGGCTGGGAAGTACGATCATCTGGTGGGGGAGTTTAAAGCTTTGGAGAAGCAACTGGCGAACGAGCGGGAAGCCACTCGGGTCCGGGAGGAAGGGTTGTCCGACCAGCTGGCAGATATGCAGAAGGATAGAGATGATTGGAGGGTGACGGCTGGTAATCAGGCGGAGAGGATCAGGGAGCTGGAAAGGGAGCTCAGGGAGACAAATCAGGCTGTTAAGCAGTTGGAAAAAGAGAAAGTGATTCGTTTATTTTATAGTATCTTATTTTCCAAAGGAAAAGGCAACGTATGCGTTTTCCCCGGGTCGTTTCCCCAACGAAGGTCGAATATCGAGTTTTCGTAACGTGTCGAATACGTGTGGTGAATGTGTGTGAAAAAGAGTGATTGATTTGTGATTTTATACTACTAATAATGAAATATGAAATAAAAACAACTAATTATGCTAATAGAACAATTAAACTAAGCATGTAAACCTAAAAACGAAAATTTGAATTTTAAAAAAACGTTACGCGACGAATTATAAAATGTAAATAAAAATGATTTTGTGAAATTTAAAACCTAAAAATAATTTTCCTATATTAACTTTGATAAAAGAAAATTTTTGGAAAAAGAAAAATATTTTTTGACTTTTTAATAATTTTTTTATGAATTAAAAACTAATTAAATCTATTTAAATGATTTAAAAATAGTAAAACTAATTAATAAAATCTGAAAATTTATGAGGAATTTTAATTTTTAATGAGAAGCTTATTGAAAACAAAATCAGAACTCAATTTAACAGAAATAAGCTGAACAGTAGCAATAAGCACTTTTGAATAAGCCAAAAATAAGCAATACAAGTCCAAAATTTATAAGAAGTACAGGAACCATGCACAGGTGATCCGTCTGAAAACGGTCGTCTTTTATTTCTCTATCACACAAGTCAACCACTTGTGAATGGTCAACCGTAATAGATGATAAAAGGCAAACAGCCTCGGAACTGGATGCTCGTGTGTAGTGTGTGAAACCAGGCAAGTGATCACCCGGATCGTTTCCCAACGAGATGTGAATGGAAAACTGTGAAAAGCTAGGATTATAGTGACAGATGATTTAGATTGCTTTTGATTTTTGCTTTATTTAACAATTCTAAATAATAAATTAAAAACAGATATACACAGAAAAATTAAACGCGAATAAAATTTAAGAAAACGCGTAACGGGACAGCTTAAAATGGGACTAAAATTAAAATTTATGAAATTTTAAAAACTAAAAATGTAAAATTACTTAAAACTTATTTAAAAACTTAAATTATATTTTTAACACTTTTTATTTAATTATTATTATTTATTATTTAATTACTTATTAAACTATTTAAATTTATAAAAAATACTAAATGGACAAAGAAAAATCTAAAACTTTTTCTAAAAATATTACTAAGTAAATAGAAACTAAGAAAATTATAAAAATGAAAATTACTTAATTAAAATTTAAAAAGATAAATTCTATTAAATAGAAGCTATCACTTTATTTCTATTTTTGATTTTCTTAAGACCTAAAAATATTTTTATATTTTTCCTAGATTAAAAATGACAAAAGAAAATTATGAAAATTAAAATTATGTTTTTCTGATTATTATTCTATTTATTATGATTTAAATACTATTAAGAACTAATTAAAAAGATTAAAACTATTCAGAAAATTATGAAAATTTACAGATAATTCTAAAATAATATTAGAAAGATAAAAAAAATAAAAATGGAAGCTGGCTAAGCCTAAAAAGCAGATTTGGGCTAATAAGAAATAAGCTAATAAGCCAAAAATAAGCTAAAAAGCACTAAAGTTTACCAACTGATCAGGACAAGCTAAATAGACTTAAATAAGCTTAAAACAACTGAAAATTGCAAATAAGCACAAGATTTGAGCAAACTAAGCACTTGACTGCTATGGATTTTAAAAACAGAAACTCAGAAAAGTGGCAAGATTGAAGGGCAATTTAAGCTATCCAATAAGCTACTGAGATGCCATATTTTGGGGGCAAAAGTTAGTTTGACTTATGAGCTATCTAAAAACACCAAAAGCCCTATCATACAACACCAAATTGAGGTCCAATTGGACCTCAGATCAGCAACTCAGAAACCATGAGTCTGCTGTTTTGTCTGTTCTGTGCAGAAAATGCACAAGGCCAAGGGATCAATTTAGCTTTTATTGCTTGTACTAATTGGACTATTTGTGACTCAAACAAGCCAAGAAAAAGGTCAAAACAAGCTTGAAGCTTGTATGAGCTTGTTTGAACTCTTTGTGGACTGTTATGATCACAAGGGGTTCAAAATGGGTAAATCTAACTAAATTGATGATCAAAGGTTCAAATGAGCTTCTTAGGACTGTAATAAGCTTGTGCAAACTTGGCTTAATGGTCAAGTAACAGTGATGGTGTGGTTTGGCTTGTGACAGCTACTAAACCAAACACCTCTTATGGTGGTGTCTGTGGTGGTTTTTTAAAAGGAAAACAATATTTTTAAACTAAAAGCCTGATTATTATTGATTACCTAGCTTATATAAACCCTAATGAACAACTTTTATCAGAAAATTAAGCAAACTAACAAGCTTATTCTAATTTGGCTAATTTTGGTCTATTCTATGATTTTTAGCAAAATGGAAAACAACTTAGGTAACTACTGATTTTAATGATCAACTATGATTACAAACTAACAATAAGCACAAAACAACAACAATAAGCTACTTATAAGCAGATATACAGTACTATGGAAATTATGGAAAAATCCAAGAAAAGCTTACAACTGAATTTGCTATGGAAATGAGAACTGAGAACCAAGAACACACTAGCTTGTTCACACAAGCTAGAAATACCCAGAGAAACCCTTTCTGAATAGCTTATACCCAGAATAGCTTATTTGAGCTTATTGTTGACCAAAGTTGACTTTCTTCCAATCTTGAATTCAGTAAAGTTTTGCACTATAATAAACTTATATTAAGCTATGTAAAGCTTATATAAGCTATTAAAAATAACTAAGAAGTTGTTTTGTATACTACTTATCCAAGTTCTAATTCTCAGTACAATTAAAAATCAGAACATATGGCATAATTATCAACTAATGACAATAATCAAAGAAACAACAATAAATACACTAAAGATACTTGTATTGATTGATTGAAATTCAAAATTACAAATTTAACTACTGGAAATTGAAAGTACGAATTATGCTAATTTACCTACTTTTTTTATTTCAGCTACATTGCTATCTATATATACATAAATTAAGTGGGATAATCCTTGGTCGACATCCTGAACAAATCCCCATCATCCAATTGCTCCAATTTCATCTCCTTCGTACACTTGTAATTTTTGGCGGGAAATAAGGAAATTGGAGTTTATCTCTGATTTTGCTAGTGGGGAGTGGGAGGGATGCATTAATTGCATTTGGCATGTTAGGAGGAGGGGGATGACTGGGTTAGTGGTTTTGGTGAGGTGGGGGGTGACTGGGTGGTTTTGGCGGGCATGGTGGTTTAGGAAGACGGGTTTGACTTTTGTTGACTGAGTTGTTAAACTCAGTCAAACAAAGGGTTGGGGTTGGGCTCGTTAAACAATTGGGCTTGGGTATGGATTGGGTATTTATTTGGGTTAAGGGTTTAGTGATGGGTTGGGTAAATGATAAAGGTTGGGCAGGTTTGTTTATTTTGGGTTTAATGGTTAGATCTGGATTTTGGTTTAATAAATAAGCATAGGGACCAATCTTGTAATTTACTGAAAGTTGAGGGCTTGAATTGTCATCTTTCCAAACTTACTTCAAAGGACTAAACCTGCCACAATTCAATAATACAAGGACCATTTTTATTTTTCTAAAAGTTTTTAAATCCCAGGGACCATTTTTGCCAATTTTTGATACTTGAGGGGTTAAACTTGTAATTTTATGAAACTTCACACCAAAGGACTATATATGTTTATTTGTGATTCAAAAAGGACCTTTGGTGACTTTTCCTGTTTTTAGAATATCCAGGGACTAGTTTTGACAATTTATGAAAGTTGAGGGACTGAAACTGCCAATTATGCAAACTTTGTTCGTTTTTCAACTGTTTTTAAACATTTTGCATCTGAAACATATAAAACACCATTTTGGGATAATTTCAGTATTTTGATGCATTTCTGAGTGTTTTTGAGAGTTTTGGCAGCTCAGATTAGGTAAAAATGATGAGTATTTAGACACTCATCAATCCCCCACACTAAACTATTGCTAGTCCCTAGCAATATTTTATGAAGATTTAATGGATTTGAAAGACTCTTTACCAAAAGCCATTACTTCTGGAGTAGCCAATTGTTTCAGTTCAAGTAAGAACTTTGGTACAATGATAACCAAGTGATTTTGAGCAAACCACAAGCTGTCAACGGTTTTGATTTGTCTTTACTAGAAGCCGTTTGCTTCTGTACTAGCCAACTCTTAGATAATTTATTACTATTATCTTTGGTGAGCTGAATACCAATCATGGATTTTCACTGCCTTAACCACAAGCCATAACCTTGCGGGCTAGCCAACTCTTCACTTATGAAAATATGGTGAGTCGAATACCATACAATTTTGGGCAAATTGCAAGCCATCAACGGATTTGAGACATCTTTACCAAGAGCCGTTTGCTCTCGGATTAGCCAATCCTTATGTGGGTTAGACATGGCGGACTGATAACCATTTATTGCGTTCTAAGTGAGAAAAAAAATTTTTAAAATTTTAGCTAAAAATGGGGGTACTAGATGGTACATTTGATCAAATTCGCTAGAATTCCCCCCACACTTAGAACTGAATATTGCCCTCAATATTCAAAGAACCGGTTGTTAAACCAACACTTAGAACGTGAAAGGGAAATACTAATAGCCTTTATTTTATATACTTATTTATTTTATTTTTGTTTAATTTGCATTTAAGCCGTTAAGGCATGCAAATTCTCTCTCTTTTTTTTTTTTTTTTTTTTTTTTTTTTTTTTTTTTTTTGAATATACATATTTACAACATTTGGGGCATCTCCCCCACACTAGGGTGAGACATGGGTGAAAACCCTAGTGTTTTTTATAACCGAGTCGTTAGCTTGACTTGACCCCAAATTGAGTTGATTCCTCCCGAACAGTCAGGTTTATCACGCAAGCTAACCGCTTGTGAACGGCCAACTGTAACAAAGGGTTCCTGAACAGACCGGGAGAAAAAACAATTTAAAAGTTTATGGGGAAGTAAGAGACCAGGAAATCCGGCATTTAAACCAATGTTAGATGGACAATGCCGGGGTCAAAAGTAACATCCTCACTCCCAAATGAGTGAAAGATAGGAGAAATCACCGGGTAGGTGAAGGGAAGAAGAGAGATCTGAATAGCAATTAAGACAAGAACTTCCTCCTCAAGAATTGCAAGTGGAGGAGGCAAGTCCTTAAACTTGATCTCTGGACATTTATCAGTTTCCTCAACTGATTTGATTTTTTTATTATGAAGTTGTTTTGGTGGAAGAGGGGAAGATGAATCTTCGTTTAACAAATTTTCTAGAAAAAGGATATCCCCCTCAGGATCAAGATAGTTATCATCAACCTCATACGGAGGTGAACTATCTAGAGCAAGAAAAGCATCGACTTCATCCCAAAAGGGATCACTTCCCTCAACCGAAGTGAGAGAAGGGGAAGAGTCTGCTATGATAAGTTGAGAAGATGTGGTGGGATTCCCACTCACAGAATTATGAAAATAACCAAGATTTTCTTGAGAGTACTCCTTTGAAGAAATGTCAATGACATCGATTCGGTTAACCGAAGCAGAATTAAAATTTGAGGAGTAACTCGATGTTTGATCATGGTTAAAAGTAACAGCTTCATTATCCACACGCAAAGTAATCTCATGCTTAAATACATCAATCAGAGCATGGCCCGTTTTTAGGAATCCTCTTCCAAGAATTAGAGGAACCTTTTGATCAGCATCGAAATCAACAACCACAAAGTCAGCTGGAAAATGAAACTTTCCTATCTTCACAAATACATCTTCGGCAATGCCGCAGGGATGAGTTATGGTTCGATCTGCAAGCTCAAGAGTCATGCAGGTAGGAGTAAGAGCCGGAAGAGAGAGTTTCTTCCATACTGAATGAGGCATCAGGTTGATGCTTGCACCTAGATCTGCTAAGGCATAGCATTCAACCATTCCCGGAAATACACACGGTAGTAGAAACTTTCCAGGATCTCCAAGCTTCTCCGGAAGCTTTTTCAAGATAACCGCTGAGCAGTTCTCATTTACTGGAGTTTTAGCCATTTCAATCAGTTTTTCCTTGTTGCTTAACAAGTGTTTGATTGCTGCTGCAAATTTGGGCATCAGAATAGTAGCATCCGCAAAGCTTATGTCAAAGTGTAATTCTTTAAAGATTTGATAGAATTTATCATTTTGTTGACTAGCCTTCTCACGGAGCTTTTGCTCATTTAAGCGCGATGGGTAAGGAATGTGAGGTTTGGATTTAGGAGCAATGACTTCAGGAGTCTCAAAGACAACTCCTGGTTTGGATTTCTTTTTAGGGCTAACCGGAGGATGGACATGTGCTGTACTTTGTGGGATTGGAATTTGCACTTTGTCCGTTGTATCCTCCGTCTCTTTTTCCATTTCAAATAACGGAGGAGGAATAGGGCCAGCTGGCCCCTTATAAGAAGCACCACTCCGAGTGGTGATAGCTTTGACGAAAGTGGTATCTCCATCATCATCACTGTCATCAAGTACACTGACAGGAACAGCATTGAGCATTTCGGAATAATATCTGGCTGATCTTTGCTCACTAAGTTTGGTTGACAAACTTTTAACCGTAAATCGTGAAAGATTAGGATCGATTCTAGACGGTTGGGGAGCAATTGTGGGTGTAGATTTTTGGATGACTGAAGGTTGGACATATTTAGCACTTCCATTGTTAGTGGGAAGTACCGGGTCCTTTATCACCTTGAATTCAACATGAGATTTACCACTACGTGTACTGACAGCTTTGAGTTCACCCCTAGGGTTGACAATAGTGTTACTTGGGAGACCTCCCGAGGTAGAAGGTATATCAGTTAAAGACTTTTTGATCTGGTTTAATTGGGCAACCAATAACTGGTTTGTCTCACGTTGTGTCTTATTTGTTTCCTCTTGGGTTTTCATGAATTGCATAAGCAACTCATCTGAGGACGTCTGATTTCGGTTTGAACCTTGGTTTTGATTAAAATTAGGACCACGGTTTTGGTTAAAATTACCCTGATTCTGACCTCGGTTTTGATTGAAATTTTGAGAGTTGTGAAAATTTTGTCCCTGATTTTGAACAAAGCGGTTTTGATTATTCTGATTTGGCACGGGTGGAAAACCAGGTGGGACCATAGCATTCTGTGCTCGGTACTGAGTCTCAGCATGCGGACGGTATTGATTTGGGTTTACTGCAGCTACGGGAGCTGGGTAAAGAGAAGCATCGGTTGCTTGACAATCATAATACGCATGTGGGCCACCACAAGTTTCACACACTTTGTTTATTGCTTTGATTTGTTCCGGTTTATGAACTTCACTTTTTAATTCTTTCATTTCTTTCATCATACAACGCATTGAATCCGTTAAAAAGGCTAACTCTGAGGAGTTACCGGATGAAGAAGAAGCAGTAGGAGTGACAGGAACATTCACTTTGTTTCTTGAAATAGGAACTTTCGATTTATTTTCACAAATTTCAACCACCTCTCTGGGTTTACGATTCAAGATATTGCCACCAGAGGCTGCATTAAGTGCATCTTGATCGTTTTGGGTCAATCCATTATAAAATGTATTTATCTGCTGTAACACATTGAAATCGTGATGTGGGCATTTTCTTAGGAGATCTTTAAATCTGTCCCATGCCTCTCCGAAATTTTCATCAAAACCTTGACGAAAACCAGCAATTTCATTTTTTAGGTTAGTCGTCTTTGATGGAGGGAAGAAATAATTTACAAATTTCTTAACGAGATCTTCCCAGGTTTCAATGGAACGAGGGGGTTCTTTATCCAGCCAAATCCGGGCTGCCCCCTCAAGTGAGAATGGAAATAGCATCAATTTGATCACTGTTTGCGGCACATTTTTGTAATTGATTGTAGAGGTCAGTTTGTTGAACCAACGAATGTGTGCATAAGGATCCTCTCGTTCAAACCCGTGAAATTGGTTTGTGGACACGAGCTGAATCAAATGTGTTTTCAGTTCAAAATGATCAGAATCGATGGCTGGTAAAACGATGGCATCTCCATAACCCTCGGTGGGTGCCTGGAGCATTTCAGCCATGGTGCGTTCGTCTGCCATATTATCAGTGGGAACAGTACGAATCTCGGGTTCGACTATTTGGGCAGCACGTCTACGATTACGTCTTCTCGGAATTTCTATGAGTTCACGTAAAGGGCTTGATGACGTGGAAGAACGAGTGCGCATGCACTAAGTAAAATATTCCAATTAAAACAAGACAGAAGCAAAACACAAGTGAACTTAAACCAATAATCAACAAGCGTACGGTAGCTCTCTAAAAGATAAACGCACAGAGTGGCGGAGAAGCAAAGGTGGGCAATTACGCTCCTTAAAAACCCGCTTCTTTCAGTCCGACAATTTAATATCAGACTATCCTAGAACCTCCGTTAGAGTTTGTTTATCAATCAAAGGTGAGCCGATATTCGCAAGTGATACAAAGGCAAGTTTTAAATCTTTGGTTTGGGAACTTATTATGGTCGTACCCCCAGTTAGGTAGTACTCTGTCTTGGTTTTCGATGGTAAATTTTATTATTTATTTATTATTAACAAAGAAAACGGAAATTTTTTTTTTTTTTGTGTTTTTATTTTTTATATGATAATAATAGTAATATATATATAGAAAAGAAATGAAAAATATTTTTGTATTTTATATGGTTTTTGGGAAATAGGAACTTCTGATAGAAGGGTCTCAGATCACTAATCGCTAAAACTTACACAACTGTCGCAGCACACCTCCCCGGCAGCGGCGCCAAAATTTGATCCGTCTGAAAACGGTCGTCTTTTATTTCTCTATCACACAAGTCAACCACTTGTGAATGGTCAACCGTAATAGATGATAAAAGGCAAACAGCCTCGGAACTGGATGCTCGTGTGTAGTGTGTGAAACCAGGCAAGTGATCACCCAGATCGTTTTCCAACGAGATGTGAATGGAAAACTGTGAAAAGCTAGGATTATAGTGACAGATGATTTAGATTACTTTTGATTTTTGCTTTATTTAACAATTCTAAATAATAAATTAAAAACAGATATACACAGAAAAATTAAACGCGAATAAAATTTAAGAAAACGCGTAACGGGACAGCTTAAAATGGGACTAAAATTAAAATTTATGAAATTTTAAAAACTAAAAATGTAAAATTACTTAAAACTTATTTAAAAACTTAAATTATATTTTTAACACTTTTTATTTAATTATTATTATTTATTATTTAATTACTTATTAAACTATTTAAATTTATAAAAAATACTAAATGGACAAAGAAAAATCTAAAACTTTTTCTAAAAATATTACTAAGTAAATAGAAACTAAGAAAATTATAAAAATGAAAATTACTTAATTAAAATTTAAAAAGATAAATTCTATTAAATAGAAGCTATCACTTTATTTCTATTTTTGATTTTCTTAAGACCTAAAAATATTTTTATATTTTTCCTAGATTAAAAATGACAAAAGAAAATTATGAAAATTAAAATTATATTTTTCTGATTATTATTCTATTTATTATGATTTAAATACTATTAAGAACTAATTAAAAAGATTAAAACTATTCAGAAAATTATGAAAATTTACAGATAATTCTAAAATAATATTAGAAAGATAAGAAAAATAAAAATGGAAGCTGGCTAAGCCTAAAAAGCAGATTTGGGCTAATAAGCAATAAGCTAATAAGCCAAAAATAAGCTAAAAAGCACTAAAGTTTACCAACTGATCAGGACAAGCTAAATAGACTTAAATAAGCTTAAAACAACTGAAAATTGCAAATAAGCACAAGATTTGAGCAAACTAAGCACTTGACTGCTATGGATTTTAAAAACAGAAACTCAGAAAAGTGGCAAGATTGAAGGGCAATTTAAGCTATCCAATAAGCTACTGAGATGCCATATTTTGGGGGCAAAAGTTGGTTTGACTTATGAGCTATCTAAAAACACCAAAAGCCCTATCATACAACACCAAATTGAGGTCCAATTGGACCTCAGATCAGCAACTCAGAAACCATGAGTCTGCTGTTTTGCCTGTTCTGTGCAGAAAATGCACAAGGCCAAGGGATCAATTTAGCTTTTATTGCTTGTACTAATTGGACTATTTGTGACTCAAACAAGCCAAGAAAAAGGTCAAAACAAGCTTGAAGCTTGTATGAGCTTGTTTGAACTCTTTGTGGACTGTTATGATCACAAGGGGTTCAAAATGGGTAAATCTAACTAAATTGATGATCAAAGGTTCAAATGAGCTTCTTAGGACTGTAATAAGCTTGTGCAAACTTGGCTTAATGGTCAAGTAACAGTGATGGTGTGGTTTGCCTTGTGACAGCTACTAAACCAAACACCCCTTATGGTGGTGTCTGTGGTGGTTTTTTAAAAGGAAAACAATATTTTTAAACTAAAAGCCTGATTATTATTGATTACCTAGCTTATATAAACCCTAATGAACAACTTTTATCAGAAAATTAAGCAAACTAACAAGCTTATTCTAATTTGGCTAATTTTGGTCTATTCTATGATTTTTAGCAAAATGGAAAACAACTTAGGTAACTACTGATTTTAATGATCAACTATGATTACAAACTAACAATAAGCACAAAACAACAACAATAAGCTACTTATAAGCAGATATACAGTACTATGGAAATTATGGAAAAATCCAAGAAAAGCTTACAACTGAATTTGCTATGGAAATGAGAACTGAGAACCAAGAACACACTAGCTTGTTCACACAAGCTAGAAATACCCAGAGAAACCCTTTCTGAATAGCTTATACCCAGAATAGCTTATTTGAGCTTATTGTTGACCAAAGTTGACTTTCTTCCAATCTTGAATTCAGTAAAGTTTTGCACTATAATAAACTTATATTAAGCTATGTAAAGCTTATATAAGCTATTAAAAATAACTAAGAAGTTGTTTTGTATACTACTTATCCAAGTTCTAATTCTCAGTACAATTAAAAATCAGAACATATGGCATAATTATCAACTAATGACAATAATCAAAGAAACAACAATAAATACACTAAAGATACTTGTATTGATTGATTGAAATTCAAAATTACAAATTTAACTACTGGAAATTGAAAGTACGAATTATGCTAATTTACCTACTTTTTTTATTTCAGCTACATTGCTATCTATATATACATAAATTAAGTGGGATAATCCTTGGTCGACATCCTGAACAAATCCCCATCATCCAATTGCTCCAATTTCATCTCCTTCGTACACTTGTAATTTTTGGCGGGAAATAAGGAAATTGGAGTTTATCTCTGATTTTGCTAGTGGGGAGTGGGAGGGATGCATTAATTGCATTTGGCATGTTAGGAGGAGGGGGGATGACTGGGTTAGTGGTTTTGGTGAGGTGGGGGGTGACTGGGTAGTTTTGGCGGGCATGGTGGTTTAGGAAGACGGGTTTGACTTTTGTTGACTGAGTTGTTAAACTCAGTCAAACAAAGGGTTGGGGTTGGGCTCGTTAAACAATTGGGCTTGGGTATGGATTGGGTATTTATTTGGGTTAAGGGTTTAGTGATGGGTTGGGTAAATGATAAAGGTTGGGCAGGTTTGTTTATTTTGGGTTTAATGGTTAGATCCGGATTTTGGTTTAATAAATAAGCATAGGGACCAATCTTGTAATTTACTGAAAGTTGAGGGCTTGAATTGTCATCTTTCCAAACTTACTTCAAAGGACTAAACCTGCCACAATTCAATAATACAAGGACCATTTTTATTTTTCTAAAAGTTTTTAAATCCCAGGGACCATTTTTGCCAATTTTTGATACTTGAGGGGTTAAACTTGTAATTTTATGAAACTTCACACCAAAGGACTATATATGTTTATTTGTGATTCAAAAAGGACCTTTGGTGACTTTTCCTGTTTTTAGAATATCCAGGGACTAGTTTTGACAATTTATGAAAGTTGAGGGACTGAAACTGCCAATTATGCAAACTTTGTTCGTTTTTCAACTGTTTTTAAACATTTTGCATCTGAAACATATAAAACACCATTTTGGGATAATTTCAGTATTTTGATGCATTTCTGAGTGTTTTTGAGAGTTTTGGCAGCTCAGATTAGGTAAAAATGATGAGTATTTAGACACTCATCAACAGGACTATATTAAGCATAAATCAATTCAGAAAATCCAAATATGCCCAAGGAATAAGCCAAAATCTAGCTGCACAGCTTATTTCTAAAACAGATTTCAAACAGCCTAGTGCCTCTCTTTGCACCCCTGAATAAGCACTCTATAAAGCTCTTAATGCAAAACCCAGATAATCAGCTTAAAGTCTATATGAAACTCTACCCTAGAATCTAATATGCCCAAAAGTTGAGCTAGTTTGCTTATCTAAAAAGCACCTAGATCAGCAACTAAAAATCCAATCCTGCACAAAAACAAACTGTGACAGCAGTCAACTGATTTTTGGCGCAAAAGTATGCAAAACTTCTCCAATTCAATCCAGATCTTGAAATACTTATAAACTACTTGAGAAATCAACACAGAACCTTAATCTAAGCTCAGCTTATTGCTGAGCTTATTAGGGACAGCTTTGGGCTCAATAGATCAAATAAGAACAAAATGCAATTAATGAACTCTAAACCTCAAACTACATACTGATTCTAACCCATTTAACCTTACAGTAACTTACACTATTTTAGCTAAAGAGCACAGGAACAGTAAACCTTAGAAACCAAATAAGCCAGTCACACCTTATCAAATCTGATTTACTAAAATTACTCTAAAAGTAAATGAAACAAGCTTCTATTACCCTATGATCTTAATAAGCTACTAAAGCAGAAATAACTAACAAACAAGAGCAGTACTATAACCTGGATATGAATAAACAGACAACAAGCTAAGAAAAGTACTAGACTCACAAGTGATCCTGCTGTTATTAGTGATCTCAGAACTCAGATTATCAACCTAATTCAACCCAGGCTTATAGCCAATAACAATACCCATTATCCAGCTCAATCCACAATCTCATCCCACAGCTATTTCAAGTGATTTTTTTTTTAACTTCTCTTTGACTTTTTCTCTTTTGAGAAACAAACAATATGAATTTCAACAAAAGCTTAACATAAACTTATAAAATCAGACAAACAGCTTAATAATAAGCTTGGAAATATATATATATATATATATATATATATATATATATATATATATATATATATATATATATATATATATATATATATATATATATATATATATATATATATATATATATATATTTTTTTTTTTTTTTTATTTTTTTTGAAAAAACTCAAATAAGAATAATACTAAATGAAATTTAAATTCAAGAATATGAAACTTACATTAAACTGTAAATGAAATTTTTCATTAATCCAAATGAAATTACAAAGAAAATTTCGGATGAACTTAAAATTGATTTAAAACTAAAATTACAATAAAACAATTAAACTAAAACATTAAAAAAATAAAAATTACAAGCCCCGTTCTGAGGAGTGATCCCCGCTATTTATAGCACTCGGCCGATTCTTCTGGAGAGTCCACGCTGGCGATCCGTGCCTTCCTCAGCTCTATATCTACCCTTAGATCATTCCTTTGCATCATTCCTTCAATCACAGCCGTATGATCAAAAGTGTGAGGTGTTCGGTCCAATCAGTAGCTGCCACGCGTCATTCTCCTTGTCAGAGTCTTCTAGAATATCCAATGATTGTCCGTATTACCCTTAATTGCGGTAATTTTTGGTGAGGTTATTTTAGGGTTCGAGTGAATAGTAACTAAGGGGATTGGGGGTGAATTTGGGAGGCGGGTTTATTTGTGAGAGAGAAAAGTGAGTGTGTTTGTTTATTTTGTTTTTGACCGAAGTTTTTAGTTAAAAAACTTTGACCGGTTGTTTTAGATGGGTTTGGATCGGGTCGAACGGGTAAAAGAGAGGTTGGGCTGGGTAAGGAATTAAGGTTGGGCTTGTGGGTTTGGGTATTTAGGTTGGGTAATTAAATTGAGGTGGGTTGGGTAATTAAAGTGAGGTGGGTTGGGTAAGTTTTAATAGAACCGGATTTGATATTTAAGAATTTTAATGTTTTAACTTCAAGGGACCAATTGTGTACTTTCTGGATTTTTGAGGGACTGATCTTGCCATTTTTTCAAAGTTGAATCCAAGGGCTAATGTTGACGACTTTGACACTTGGAGGATCTCAGTTGACTTTTTGACCATATTTTCTTCCCGGCATTGGCTATAAATAACACTTCCATATTTCGTGCTCGGTTTCCCGGTCTTTTGCTTGATTTTGTCCTTTTCTTCGATATCCGTGCCTGCATATGTAAAAACACAAAAACACAATATATTTGGCATTTTGGTCGGGTTTTTGGTCGTTTTGGGTCCGGTTTTGGTCTAGAAATGGTATGTGTTTAAGCACATACCAAAATTCCCCCAGACTAAGCTATTGCAATGTCCTCATGCAATGTTATAAAAACACGTTTTTGAAACTGAAAATTTCCAATCTCTTTTTACTAACTTTGAGAAGTAGCAAAATTTTCAAAAGAGATCAAGAAACCTTAAGTTCTAAAAACTCCCCATTTTTCCTTTTTATTCTATTTTTGTATTTTCTTATTATTTAAGTGACGGCTTTGTTGACAATCGTTATTTTTCAATAACGTTTAGGGTCTTCGAGTAGGAAACACGACACAAGAAGAAGTGACCATACGGATAAAATTCGTCGTCCCCGATTTTTCACGAGTCCCCAAACTAAGCTTAAAAACGAAATCATTTTCATTTACAAGTTAGATTGCCAACACTACTCAGAAAGCTAATTGTAGACTTTTCGTTCCCAAATTCCTATTTTCCTCTATTTATTTTATTTTTGGTGAGAAATGAATTTCTTCAAGTTCTCGTTTTGATAATTTTTAGTCCGATAAAGATATCTAGTTTAGACGCTAAGTAGTTTCCAAACCTTCCCTTGAAAACCGTTGCATACAAAAATGAGGTCCACATCAAGGTCTCTGATTTAACACGATTTTGAGGATATCCCTTTTATTTGCGACCGAAACAACTCATCTACGAGTCCAGAGACGGAAGCCTTTATTAGGATACCTCAGAGTCGAAATTTGGCATTTTTAACATTATTAAGCACATTAACGTATTTAATCCTTGGCCCTTTATAACAATCACAACATCGGCTGCGAACCGGCAAGATGTGATAGTCTATTATGACCTTGGAATTTTTCCTCTGCCTTTATTAGAAGTCTACAACATCGGCTGCGAACCGGCAAGATGTAGAAAACTTTTTATGGCTTTGGATTATTATTATACATTATTCATTATATATTTTTGCC
Source organism: Artemisia tridentata subsp. tridentata (assembly GCA_021014915.2). Classification (NCBI taxonomy): domain Eukaryota; kingdom Viridiplantae; phylum Streptophyta; class Magnoliopsida; order Asterales; family Asteraceae; genus Artemisia; species Artemisia tridentata. Next base: position 194,561,049 of record CP139508.1, on the reverse strand, counting down.
AAATCCCGAGTCCTACGGCTTTTATAACAATCCCAACATCGGTTGCGAGCCGGCAAGATGGAATAGTCTATTACACCGTAACACTGACAGTACCTTGATGTGTACCCAACTTTCATAAGCAAGGATCCTCTAAGGAATAAATAAAAACTAATTATCGCCAAAACTAAAATAGCTTTAATTATTCATAGATTTCTATTTTTGAGTGAAACAAGCTGATGGGAACAAAAAGCCACAAATAACTTCGATGAGCTCTAAAGAGAACCAACTACTCCACGTTTAGCAATCTAACTTATAAACGACTCTATCATTTCTCGTTCTTCGCAAATTTAAAATCTTAAATAATAAGATCCGCGAAAGCTTAGCCATATAATCAAGCCATGCATATATAAAGTCAAATACGGGAACTTGCAAACTCTTTAAAAAGAATTCGCGTTTTCTAGCTCCTTGTGTAAAAGACTAGCACGAGCTTATAGATTATAAATGGTTAAGGGGACAAGCTAGGGTTCAACACGCCCGATCAAGTCAGAATTTTATTCCTACTCTCACCAGCGGAAAGTCAACAAAAATGTCAAAATTTATTATATTTTTGCAAAAATTTTTAAAATTTTCTCATTTTTTTGGATTTTTTTTCAATTTTTGGAGGAAAAACGGGGTTACATGAGAAAATGGCAAAAATGCAAGGCAAAAATCAAATCGCAAGATTACCCCCCCAGACTAAAACGAGACATTGTCCTCAATGTCTTAAAGGTACGGGTATCCCTACAAAAATCTAAGGCCGTTTATTAATTATGCCAAAAGATAGATGTAAAACGATAAGATTTTGGATATTGATAAGCAACGGATGATGAAACTCGAGTAGCGTGAAGGAAACTACGAGCACGAGAGTCTTCAATCATCGGGCAAATCCTGGACATATCACATAAAACACGAAACACAAGATATGGAAGAGGAAGCCCTCCTCACTCACTTTATTAGAAAATAGAAAAGAAGATAGAAGGATAAGCATGGGGTGCCTCCCACGAAGCGCTTATTTTTCGTAACCGAGTCACATGAGCTTGACTCGACCCCGAATTTATTTGTCCTTGGGGGAGCAAGTGGAAGAGATAATCTCAATCGGACTTTCGTTCAAGATGTTTAGATAAACATTGAAGCATACGAAAGTTCCACTCCGATGAGATACCCACGGTATTTTTAGAGAGAATAACCATAAATGGTGATACCGGGGTCAAAGATTTTGTCCTCACTCCCGAAGGAGTAACGGAGAAGAGAAGAAACATCATAAGTGATGTAGGGAAAGAAGGTCATGATTACAATCATGATGAAGTCGTCATCTTCAAAAAGATATTTGTCGATGAAGGTCGTTTTTTTAAGAAATGAGTCGGGAGGGAGGGTCGGGATTAAATCATCAAATAGCGAATTCTCATGATTGAGAATGCCTTCCCCCAGACTAGTGTCATCCTCAAGATCAAAGTAGAAATGATCGTATTCCGGAGGAGACATAGAGTGAGAGAGTTCATCGGAGAACTCCTCATGAAGAGAATCAATCATATGATGATTTGTGAGCTCAAGTTCCGTCACAGACTCATCACTTTCCTCCATCTGACTATCAAAGACTAGATTATCCGAAATCAAAGTAAACCCCGATTCGAACTCAAACAGAGGGTTGGTGATAGTTGTTTTGAAAGTTTCGGGAACAAGGTCATCAAATTTCTTTGGAAGATTGATTTCAACTTCCTTCGGAGGGAGAGAAAGAGATGGCTTTTGGTCTAATAATTTTTCAAAAAGAATATCTCCCTCCGGATTAAGACAAGAATCATCAATTTCCGGTGAAATTGATTCATCTTTGAAGAACACCTCGAGCTCTTCCCGCAAGATCACACTTCCCTCAATCGGAGGAGAAGGATGGGAAGAGTCGGAATTAAGAATCTCGATGTGATAAACTTGTTCTGGAGGTGGGACAAGTGGTGTGCTCTTAGAGCTAGCAATTTCCACCGCTTCCGTTGTAGTCTCCGATTCATCTTCATCATCGTCGTCAAGAACACTCTTAGTATTTGCAGCACAACACTCAAACCACTTGTTCGATCCAGGATTGATTTTCATGGCCTTGAGCTCAGCACGTTTTTCTGACATGCTCTTGACCATGAATCTTGAAAGGTTTGGATCAACTCTTTTAGGAGCAATTACGGGATCGGACTTTTGATCAACCGTAGCGACATTGCATTTGTCAGTTTGAGGTTTCGAGTTAGGATTAATATTGAACGTAACTTTTTCCTTATCGACCCGCAAAGTAATTTCTTCACCATAGACATCGATCAAAGCACGCCCGGTCCTCAAGAATGATCTTCCTAGAATGAGAGGAACCCGGGGATCGGCGTCAAAATCAACTACCACAAAGTCTGCAGGAAAATGGAACTGCCCCACCTTTACAAAGACATCCTCGGCTACACCTTTAGGAAGGGTGATGGACCGATCCGCAAGCTCGAGGGTCATGTAAGTGGGGGTGAGATCGGGTAGAGACAATTTCTTCCAGATGGATAACGGCATTAGGTTGATACTCACACCAAGATCGGCCAAGGCGTGGCATTCAACCTTTCCCGGAAATTCACATGGAATGAGAAATTTTCCGGGATCTCCAAGCTTTTCCGGAAGCTTTTTGAGAATTGCCGCGGAGCAGTTTTCGTTCACTGGAGTTTTTGTCATTTCAAATAATTTTTCTTTATTGCTCAACAAACTTTTGAGGGTGGAAGTGAATTTAGGCATCAAGAGCAAAGCGTCCGCGAAGCTTATATCAAAATGTAATTCTTGGAATATTTGAAAGAATTTTTCCATTTGACTTGAAGCTTTATCACGGAGCTTTTGATCACTCAATCTCGAAGGATACGGAAGATTGGTCTTAACGGGAGCTTTTTCTTTTGGTTCAACATTTTTCGGTTCAGATGGCTGGATGACCGGAGGTTGGACGTCTTTGGTTCCTCCGTTGTTAGTAGGAGGTTCCATGTCCTTGGTCGCCTCGGTCTCACGGACGACTACCTTGGGAGGTAGAGAAGAATCGGTAGTCGGAGCCGTGGGTCCATCATATGAAATACCGCTCCTAGTAGTGATCGCCTTAGCATCGCCCCTCGGGTTGGCGATCGTGTTGCTTGGAAGAGTAGTAGTACCCGAACCCGAGGGTCGATCATTTAAACGTTTGTTCAATTCGGTTATCTGATTAATCATCATTCTATTCATTTCCTCTTGTTTCTTTTGCTGTTGTTGGCTTTGAAGAATGAATTGCTTTAATAACTCATCCGAGGGCGATGGGTTTGGCACAAATCCTTGATTTTGATTGTTTGGAAGATTTGGCCCTCGGTTGTTTTGAACAAAACCTTGATTGTTATTTTGAAAATTTCCTTGATTCGGGGCTTGGTTATAATTCCCTTGGTTTTGATAACCTTGATTGCCCCGATTTTGATTTTGATTATTACGGTTTTGCACTTGCTGATTTTGATTTGGTGGGAAACCGGGTGGTCCGAGAAAATTGTTAGAACGGTAGCTGAGGAGATTACGGTCTCCTTGAGGTTGGTAACCGTTACCACCTTGATTGAAATTTCCAGAAGCAGCATACACATTCTCTTGAGTGTAGCCACCGGAGGCTGGGCACTCGAAATATTGGTGAGGACCACCACAAGTTTCACAACTATGGTTAACAACATTGACTTGATTGTTGTTGTTTTGAGTTGAAATCTGATTTTGATGAATTCTCAAGATAGCCGTCGACAAATCATTCATTTGTTTAGAAAGAGCGGCTATCTCGGAAGTAGAAGAATCAGTGCTAGATCTTGTTGACTCATTCCTCTCGGCAGAGGAATCCCAGAAATTATGGTGGGTAGTCATATTTTCAATGAGATCATAGCACTCTTCGGGTCGACGTTTCATAAACGTACCACCGGCAGCAGCATTAATCGTATCACGGTGTCGTAATGTCAAACCATTATAGAAGGTATCTATAATAGTGACCAATAACATATTGTGATTCGGACACCGATCAATCGATAACTTGTAGCGTTCCCATGCCTCAAACAATGATTCATCGGGAAGCTGACGGAAATTGCTAATCTCATTCCTTAATTTCGTCACCATCGACGGTGGGAAATATTTCACCAAGAACTTTGTAACCATTTCATCGAAACTATGAATGGAGTTCTTGGGAAGACGATCAAACCATGCGGTGGCATGATGTGTCAATGAATAAGGAAAGAGATATAGACGGAGGGCGTCATCGGAGACCCAATGTTGTTTCATACTTTGGGTGACGGTTATGAATTTGTCAAGATGCTTATTCGCATCATCACCCGGCAAGCCATGGAATTGGCACGAGTTTTGGACTTGTTGAATCATGTGGTGCTTAAGTCCAAAATCGGCGGCTTGAATATTGACGGGGGCAATCGGGCCACCACGTCCGTGCATTGTGGGTTGGCACAGCTCCTCCATCGTTCGGAGATCGGGAGCTGGCATGTGATTATCACCACCCACCGGCGGGTGTTGATTGTTTGGTTCGTCGGCCATTTCCTCAACGGTTGAGAAATGAACACGGTGATTGTGACGAATAATCCTCTCGGGATTTGATAGTGGTGAAAGAAGAGGGTGAGAAGTAGAAGATCGGGTGTGCATACACCAAAAACAAACACAAAATCAAAAAGGAAAACCAAATTTGAAAATAAAATATTTTTGGATTTTTATATTTTTATAAGAAAAATTATATTTATTTTCTTTTTGGTGATCGTTAATCAACCGTACTTGTTTCTTTCAAAACTACGCGCAGCGTGGCGGGAGAGAAGAATGGATCTCTCTTCGGTCTGCAATTTAATGTCAAGACCTCCTTAAACCCCGTAATTAGGTTGTAGTAAAGAAATAATCCAAGAAACGTTTAATTTTCCGATCTCTTTTTTTATTATTTTTATGAAAACGAAAACTTCCGAGGAAGGATCTTCAAAACACGATTCTTATGGCGAAACTCCAACTCTTTTCAAGCCTTCCCCGGCAGCGGCGCCATTTTTTTGATTCGTTTATTTTATAGTATCTTATTTTCCAAAGGAAAAGGCAACGTATGCGTTTTCCCCGGGTCGTTTCCCCAACGAAGGTCGAATATCGAGTTGTCGTAACGTGTCGAATACGTGTGGTGAATGTGTGTGAAAAAGAGTGATTGATTTGTGATTTTATACTACTAATAATGAAATATGAAATAAAAACAACTAATTATGCTAATAGAACAATTAAACTAAGCATGTAAACCTAAAAACGAAAATTTGAATTTTAAAAAAACGTTACGCGACGAATTATAAAATGTAAATAAAAATGATTTTGTGAAATTTAAAACCTAAAAATAATTTTCCTATATTAACTTTGATAAAAGAAAATTTTTGGAAAAAGAAAAATATTTTTTTGACTTTTTAATAATTTTTTATGAATTAAAAACTAATTAAATCTATTTAAATGATTTAAAAATAGTAAAACTAATTAATAAAATCTGAAAATTTATGAGGAATTTTAATTTTTAATGAGAAGCCTATTGAAAACAAAATCAGAACTCAATTTAACAGAAATAAGCTGAACAGTAGCAATAAGCACTTTTGAATAAGCCAAAAATAAGCAATACAAGTCCAAAATTTATAAGAAGTACAGGAACCATGCACAGGACTATATTAAGCATAAATCAATTCAGAAAATCCAAATATGCCCAAGGAATAAGCCAAAATCTAGCTGCACAGCTTATTTCTAAAACAGATTTCAAACAGCCTAGTGCCTCTCTTTGCACCCCTGAATAAGCACTCTATAAAGCTCTTAATGCAAAACCCAGATAATCATCTTAAAGTCTATATGAAACTCTACCCTAGAATCTAATATGCCCAAAAGTTGAGCTAGTTTGCTTATCTAAAAAGCACCTAGATCAGCAACTAAAAATCCAATCCTGCACAAAAACAGACTGTGACAGCAGTCAACTGATTTTTGGCGCAAAAGTATGCAAAACTTCTCCAATTCAATCCAGATCTTGAAATACTTATAAACTACTTGAGAAATCAACACAGAACCTTAATCTAAGCTCAGCTTATTGCTGAGCTTATTAGGGACAGCTTTGGGCTCAATAGATCAAATAAGAACAAAATGCAATTAATGAACTCTAAACCTCAAACTACATACTGATTCTAACCCATTTAACCTTACAGTAACTTACACTATTTTAGCTAAAGAGCACAGGAACAGTAAACCTCAGAAACCAAATAAGCCAGTCACACCTTATCAAATCTGATTTACTAAAATTACTCTAAAAGTAAATGAAACAAGCTTCTATTACCCTATGATCTTAATAAGCTACTAAAGCAGAAATAACTAACAAACAAGAGCAGTACTATAACCTGGATATGAATAAACAGACAACAAGCTAAGAAAAGTACTAGACTCACAAGTGATCCTGCTGTTATTAGTGATCTCAGAACTCAGATTATCAACCTAATTCAACCCAGGCTTATAGCCAATAACAATACCCATTATCCAGCTCAATCCACAATCTCATCCCACAGCTATTTCAAGTGATTTTTTTTTAACTTCTCTTTGACTTTTTCTCTTTTGAGAAACAAACAATATGAATTTCAACAAAAGCTTAACATAAACTTATAAAATCAGACAAACAGCTTAATAATAAGCTTGGAAATATATATATATATATATATATATATATATATATATATATATATATATATATATTTTTTTTTTTTTGAAATAACACTCAAATAAGAATAATACTAAATGAAATTTAAATTCAAGAATATGAAACTTACATTAAACTGTAAATGAAATTTTTCATTAATCCAAATGAAATTACAAAGAAAATTTCGGATGAACTTAAAATTGATTTAAAACTAAAATTACAATAAAACAATTAAACTAAAACATTAAAAAAATAAAAATTACAAGCCCCGTTCTGAGGAGTGATCCCCGCTATTTATAGCACTCGGCCGATTCTTCTGGAGAGTCCACGCTGGCGATCCGTGCCTTCCTCAGCTCCATATCTACCCTTAGATCATTCCTTTGCATCATTCCTTCAATCACAGCCGTATGATCAAAAGTGTGAGGTGTTCGGTCCAATCAGTAGCTGCCACGCGTCATTCTCCTTGTCAGAGTCTTCTAGAATATCCAATGATTGTCCGTATTACCCTTAATTGCGGTAATTTTTGGTGAGGTTATTTTAGGGTTCGAGTGAATAGTAACTAAGGGGATTGGGGGTGAATTTGGGAGGCGGGTTTATTTGTGAGAGAGAAAAGTGAGTGTGTTTGTTTATTTTGTTTTTGACCGAAGTTTTTAGTTAAAAAACTTTGACCGGTTGTTTTAGATGGGTTTGGATCGGGTCGAACGGGTAAAAGAGAGGTTGGGCTGGGTAAGGAATTAAGGTTGGGCTTGTGGGTTTGGGTATTTAGGTTGGGTAATTAAATTGAGGTGGGTTGGGTAATTAAAGTGAGGTGGGTTGGGTAAGTTTTAATAGAACCGGATTTGATATTTAAGAATTTTAATGTTTTAACTTCAAGGGACCAATTGTGTACTTTCTGGATTTTTGAGGGACTGATCTTGCCATTTTTTCAAAGTTGAATCCAAGGGCTAATGTTGACGACTTTGACACTTGGAGGATCTCAGTTGACTTTTTGACCATATTTTCTTCCCGGCATTGGCTATAAATAACACTTCCATATTTCTTGCTCGGTTTCCCGGTCTTTTGCCTGATTTTGTCCTTTTCTTTGATAAAGCTCCTTGATTTCATTTCGGGTTTTTTGTTGGATGAATGTAATAGGAACAATGATTGTAATTAAGTATTTGTATATGGCTATCTGTGGCCGATGTTGCCATTTTTTTGTACCCTCGGAAGGATGAATAGAACAATAACTTGTTTATGTTTGTAGAAAAAATGTTGACTTGTTTGTGCCTTCCGTTCGCTTAACTCGCAATCCATTTAATCCGTTCACGATTTGTTTAGTTCAGAGTCGGAGAGTTTTCACGATCCGCTCACGAGGGAGGGAGTGTTTTCCCCGATCTGTTCAATTCAAGGTCGGAGAATTTTCACGATCCGCTCACGAGGGAGGGAGTGTTTTCCTCAATCCGTTTAATTCAAAGTCGGAGAGTTTTCACGATCCGCTCACGAGGGAGGGAGTGTTTTCCTCAATCCGTTTAATTCAAGGTCGGAGAGTTTTCACGATCCGCTCACGAGGGAGGGAGTGTTTTCCTCAATCCGTTTAATTCAAGGTCGGAGAGTTTTCGTGATCCGCTCACGAGGGAGGGAGTGTTTTCCTCAATCCGTTTAATTCAAGGTCGGAGAGTTTTCACGATCCGCTCACGAGGGAGGGAGTGTTTTCCTCAATCCGTTTAATTCAAAGTCGGAGAGTTTTCACGATCCGCTCACGAGGGAGGGAGTGTTTTCCTCAATCCGTTTAATTCAAAGTCAGAGAGTTTTCACGATCCGCTCACGAGGGAGGGAGTGTTTTCCTCAATCCGTTTAATTCAAAGTCGGAGAGTTTTCACGATCCGCTCACGAGGGAGGGAGTGTTTTCCTCAATCCGTTTAATTCAAGGTCGGAGAGTTTTCACGATCTGCTCACGAGGGAGGAGTGTTTTCCTCAATCCGTTTAATTCAAGGTCGGAGAGTTTTCACGATCCGCTCACGAGGGAGGGAGTGTTTTCCTCAATCCGTTTAATTCAAGGTCGGAGAGTTTTCACGATCCGCTCACGAGGGAGGGAGTGTTTTCCTCAATCCGTTTAATTCAAAGTCGGAGAGTTTTCACGATCTGCTCACAAGGGAGGGAGTGTTTTCCTCAATCCGTTTAACCGTTATTGTAATGCCACCCTAGAGTCCAACGTAATTGTATATCGGAAAACTGTTCCCTTTATGTATTAGGAACGATGTAATTTTATAAATGTTAATGAGCTTCGGCGTACCGATTTTACAAGAAACAATTTCGCAGATTCATTGCGTTCCACGTCCGAGGTACCTCTCAGTCTTCCATTGTCCGGAGTTTGTATGAGCCATTGTCATAGGCCTCGACCACCCGGTATGGACCCTCCCAATTAGGCCCTAACTTTCCTTGCTTTTCGACCCGGCTGGCCTCGTTTCTTCGGTACACGAAATTTCCCACTTTGAAGGATACCGGGCGTACCCTTTGGTTGTAATACTGCTTGACCTTTGTTTTATATTTGGCTTCCCGAATAGCTGCCATTTCTCGCCTTTCTTGCAACAAGTCCAGGTTTAAGCGTTGTTGTTCTTCGTTGTCTTCTGGATTGTAAAGCATGGTGCGGTGCGTGGGCATTCCAATTACGGCTGGGATAACCGCTTCACTACCGTACGTCAGACTGAAAGGGGTTTCCCCGTTACTTGTTTTCAGAGAAGTCCGGAAGGCCCATAGGACGTTCGGTAACTCGTCCACCCATCCGGCTCTTTCTCTCCCTAGTCGGGTTTTAATACCATGCATAAGACTCTTGTTGGCCCTCTCAACTAAACCGTTGGCTTGGGCATGTGCCACCGCTGTGTTTATCTGCTTAATTTTTAACTTCTTGCACCAACTTTTGAATGGGTCTTTGACGAAATTCGTCCCGTTATCCGTGACTATAATTCCCGGAAGTCCGAACCTACAAACGATATTCTCCCACACAAATTTCTTTACGTCTTTGCCGGTGATTCTAGCCAGGGGTTTCGCCTATATCCACTTTGTGAAGTAATCGACGGCCACAATAACAAACTTTACTTTTCCCGGAGCCTCCGGAAGGGGGCCTAGTACATCTATTCCCCATTGGTAAAAGGGCCACGGTGCCATGATGGACGTCATAATAGTTTTTGGTAGCTTCGGAACCAGAGCGTAAATTTAACAAGAGTCACATTTGTTAATTTCCTCCCTGGCGTCCCTGTGCATAGTCGGCCAATAATAACCTTGCCTCATTAATTTGGCCACCACTGACCTGGGACCGGGGTGCATTCCACATGCCCCCTCATGTACCTCCCGTATGACGTAGTTTGCCTGAAGAGGACCAACGCACCTTAGCATCAAAATAAGGTATGATTTTTTGAATAACACATCTCCTTCCATCACATACTGAGGTATTTTCATCCGTAGTGCCCTCGCTTCGTTGGGGTCTTCCGGCCATATACCTTCTTTTAGGCAACGGATGATTGGTGTCATCCAGTTGTCCTCTTCTTCCTCTACAATCGCCCCCACCTGTTTTTCTTCGGTCGACGGCTTTTCCAACACTTCGACAAGAATCTCTTTGGTTAGATGGTTGAAGGCTACTGAGGCTAGCTTGCTTAAAACGTCCGCCTTTTGATTTTGTGCCCTTGGTATGTTATGAATTTTGAATTTTTTGAAATTACCGATGTACTCTTTCGCCTTCGCCAAGTATCGTATCATGCTTTCCTTAGTTGCTACGAAATCCCTGTTAATCTGACTTGCTACCAACTTAGAGTCCACCCGGACCTCTAGGGATTCCACCATCATCTTTTTGGCGAGCTGTAGGCCGGCGAGAAGCGCTTAATATTCCGCCTCGTTGTTAGTACTTTTGAAGTTCAGACGGAGGGCGTAAGTGTGTTCATTATGACATGGTCCGATCAACACAAGATCCGCTCCGGAACCCTTACTGTTTGATGCACCGTCTATCTATAGTATCCACTCCGCTGGATTGGAGATGTCGTACACCTCTTTTCCTTGGTTTTTCAGATGTGACTCTTCCGCTCCGATGGGAATTTCTTATATGAAATCCGCAAGGACTTGCCCCTTAATCGCGTTTCTTGGTGCATAGGTGATGTTGTAGGCTCCTAATTCTACGGCGAACTTGGCCAACCTTCCGGAAGCCTCCGGCTTATCCAGAATTTGCTTTATCGGTTGGTCCGTTATAACTCGGATGGGATGGGCCTCGAAATACCTTCTTAACCTTCTTGACATGTGTAGTAGCGACAATGCCAGCTTCACAACCGGAGAGTAATTCCTTTCGGCTTCTTGTAGGGTTCGGCTTACATAGTGAACAGGTAACTGTTTCCCCTCCCTTTCGGTTAATAGGACTGCACTGATTGCATCTTTTGCCGCCGCTAGGTACACGTATAGGACTTCTTTTGTCTTGGGTGTCGATAAGGACGGGAGGTCTAGAATGAGTTTCTTGAGTGATTGGAATGCCTCTTCGGCTTCACTGGTCCATTTGTATTCATCCTTGTTTTCCTTGGTTATATTTTTCAGAGTTTCGAAGAACGGAAAGGACCTCCCGGCTGACTTTGCTAAAAATCTGTTTAGAGCTGCCAACTTGCTACTTAGGTGTAGGTTATTCACAAGCAAAGAAACACAAGTTGGGATCTTAATATGGATCGAATATGAAGGAGTTTAGAGAGAAGTAGAGATGGAACCTTAGAGAGATAAACCAAAAGAAAGAAGAATGTATTAAAGCTTGTGAAGGTCCAACCCTCTCCATGTGTGGAGAAGGATTTATATAGTACACGACATTGCAACTTAATATGCCCCTAGTGGGCTGTGGAGCAAGCTGACAGTGGGTAAAGACCCGACCCACTCCACAATAATAATTATAACTAATCTACTACTAATATTACTAGTTATGCTACGAGCTATTTAACACAAATGAGTGCTCGGGGTGACCGAGTCTTCAACTGAATATTTATATTCCTAACAATCTCCCCCTAAGGGAGGTCACCCCGAAAACAATGTTCAGACTTCAAGCACTCTTTTCATGAATCTTGACTCCGTAGCTCGTAGACATTGATTCTTCAGTTTCATTAGTCATTGTGCGTTCAGCAGTGTTCTTTTGATGACTGTTGTTTGTCTTGGGTGATTTTAAATCTTCTTCGTGATAATCACCCAACATATGTCTTTCAGTCATCTCTTATCAGTATGTCTCCATGTGATGAAATATATTTTGAGCCGACATGCTCACACTATGGGGTGTCATGATCATCAGCATCAGAGTTTGCAGAAGCCGTGTTAAAGGTCTTTTGGTTGATCATGACTTTGTTGAATTGCATTGTTGATGTAGTGTGAACATGTGGTCGAGGATTGGCAACTTGTCTGCAACCAGCTATACCAGCAACCAGCTATAGCATTCCACAGCTACAATCGCCAGAAGTTCCTGCATACGACAGTTAGCAACAAATCGACCGGTACTTACAGGTTTGGACTTCGAAATCGTCAACAGCATAGTGTGAAGACTTTCTCTAATCCTTACCAAGACCGTTCCTAATCGAAAACCCACAGAGGGCCTTTTAAGATTGTACCGTAGTACATCAACGATTAGGTGAGTCGCTGGAGTTCACTCCACGACTGTAGACCGTTTGAAACCGCCGTGACCACTAAGCGTAATCCACGAGGGATTACCAAAGTGACCTGCTTTCAGGGCTGTTTGATGTTGACCCTGGCAGGAATTTCCATTCAATCATTGAGAGTTACATTTGTAACTTCTCTCATAAATGTTCTGGCAGATTGCTAAGATCTGCGTAGGACTCATAAAGTTACACCTGGTATCCTTAATGTTGAACAACCAAAGTAGGAGTAATTCGTGTCCCTAAGAGATCTTATGATGAATCTCGTGGCTCTAGACTCGAAAAGTGCATTTTTTGGTAGTTGGAGACTGGAGCGGTGTCTCCTGTTTCAATATCAACACAACTCGTAATGAGTGGTCAATAGATTATGCAGGGTTCCCCGTGAGAATGAAACAAGTCCTTTTAAGAGAACTTGAGTGGTTTAAAAGGTTTAGTGCAGTGCGCCACTGGGTCCATGACGTCTTGTCTTCAATACCGGTGTCACCTTAGTAACCACCAGTAGCATATGAATTGAACCCGGTTTCTGCCCTAATGTTGAATAATTGGAGGGCTATTTCTTTTCACCCTTTCTCATTTCATTTCTTTTTAATTCTTCAACGCATTCTTTCTCCTTTCTCATATTATCACTTTTTTTTTTTTTTTTTTTTTTTTTTTTTTTTTTTTTTTTCATATCATACCTAAGGACTTTCTAATACTAACTATTTGGTATTGTCCTTGGGTAGATCCCTCCGGCTCTGGCGGATCATAGGACGGTTTTCCTAACCTTAGCCACCTTATAACTTCATGACTATCCTATGTTGCCATTTACCAAAATCCTTGAAAAATCTCTCAAAGTGTTCATGATTATGAAACACATTTTGCTAACACTTTGAGAGTTTTATATTTTTCAAATGCTCCCCCTCAGCATGTGCTCGGATGATTATTTTATATATTTGCACATGTTGGGTAGAGCTTGCACTTTTTGAATTGATCCACTTTCAGTGAACATGACCGATTCGAGACATGCTTACATCACTAGTTAGACTAGCTTGAAATTATTACCCGGCCTGGTCAAGTCCACAGAAAGTTTCTCGAAATGGTACACTCTACTCAGACACATCCTTTACGAGACACGCTTACATCACTGGTTAGACCAGCTTGAAATTATTACCCGGCCAGGATATGTCCTTTCGATCAATGACAGTATAGGTTTCGTCAATTCATTGGTTAAGTCAGAGTCACTATCTCATGCTATGTCAAATCCTTTTTGTCCATTCGCTCCCCCTCAATATGTGCATCGATATACGAAAGAGTTTAGCACATATGGGAGAGCCTAACATTTGAGTCCAAAACATCACGTTTTATCAGATTTTGTATTTAAATCACATTCTCTCCCCCGATCAAAATTTTCAAACCATTTGAGATTTGTGATCCCAATTGATTTAAATAAGTTAGAAAAATGTGGGAGAAAATGTGTATGATTTTATGTTTTCTGATAATGGAGTATACAATACTCCCCCTCAAACCAAGAGAGAGTGTCACTGCTGACGTTGCACAATGTTTAGAAAAAGGTGTCAAAACATTTGAACAAGAGTTAATTGCAAAAATCGTCCTTGTGGTTTGGCCAAATTGCAGATTTCGTCCGTACTGTTCATTAAGTGCAGAAATGGTCCTTATTTTCCACTGTTACATTCACTTTCAGTCCCCCACGTGTACCTCCGTTAACTTCCAGCCGTTACCTTATTCACGTTATATGCACACGAGGGTAATTTAGTCCTTTTCCAACTTTAAATAAAATAATACCCCACCCAACTAATAAAAAACCCCCCGTTCCCACTCCCTATCATTTTCTGGTCCCCAAATCCAATAGTCAAACCCTTACAATCAATACCTAATTTCTTATCCCTGCTGTTCAAATCCATTGCACTTACAGTCCGTGTAGATACATGCGGTTAGAAAGATGAATGAGTCACCTTCACCTCCAAAATTTATTTTTAGAAATGATGGCGTATCAATTGATCCAAACACAATTTATGGTAAGAATCGAAGTTTTTTTAATGGAAATAATCACTTATTTGATACTACATTGTTAGCTCATTGATTTTTTTTTTTTTTTTCATTATGATACAGGTGGTTCCAAGTCCATGTTCTCTATGAAGTTCAATCATGGTGGATACTTCACACAACCACCAAATAGGATGTATACCACAGGTGAGACAGTACAGATTATACCTATGGGATTTAGATAAAATTGTGGTTTATTAACTTAGGGGTCGTTAGTAATGTGTAAGGCGTGTGAATGGTGATGATGATTTAGTTAGGTTGGTAAAAGTAGTGGAAACACATAAGGAAATAGAATTTTTTGTAGAGCTTTGGATTAACAATGTTCGGTTGGCTGACTTAGATGATGATGGTGTAGATAACATAGGCTTTGATTTGAATGTGGAAGATACACATGGACAGTCTAGCTCTAAGAATGTAGGTGATGAAAATGACACAGAAGTGAACATGGAGGATATTGTTGATGAGGAGCATATTATTGATGATGTGGAAGTGAACATGGAGGATTTTGTAAGGCACAATGTTGGTAGTGAAAACTATGTTGACCCAAGTGGAAAACCTCATTTTGAAGTAACAGATGAAGCTTTAGAGGTTATGGACTATGATTCATTTGATAGTGATGTAGGTGATGATGATGATGCTTCAAGTGTTATAAGGAGGAACCTTAGGAAACTTAAAAAAACTGGAGGTGCTGGATCAGATGGTATTGTTGATCTTTTTTTGCAGATTTCTACAAACAGAGATTAACCTCATCAGAAGGGATCTTGAAAGAATGATTGAAAGGTTCAAGCAATGTAAGGTACATGACCATGTGCGAGAATATAATTGTTGGCAAGACAGGGGGAGTGATCAGTAACGTCAAAGGAATAAAAAGAGGTTAAAGGTGTAATTCAAAATAACACAGGGTTGAAATCTATTCTCCTACATAGGGGGAGAGGTGCATGATCTTTTTGATATGTATAATTTATTAATGGGTATGAGTCAAGTAAAACTCTAGAGTTTTGAAGTGAAGTCTGGCAAATTTAGAGGTTGCATATAACCCAACCAAAAGATTCACATAATTCCAACAAAAGGCAATGGAAAAAAAAAGGGTGTATGAGATGGAAGTGAGAGCAGTTAACTAGATAATGTGACTCCTTGTGCAACTGCCAATCTACAAAAGAATTAGACAACCATGGAATTAAATTATGGTGTGCTATTCAGCTGCTAAAAACCAATCGTGGGGGATCAACTACAAAGGCCCAACATCCATAAGACCACTCAAGTCAAACCGCCATGTCATCAAAGGCAAGAAAGCTCCTAACATGGGATCACTAGAATTCGCTCATGCATTAAATACAACCAAATAAACCTAGTACGCATTGGTTCATGTTTCTTAAGACGCTCAAGCAAGTTACCGTATAGGAGGTTAGCCAGTTTTCTTAAGCCTAACATCGATATCACCCAATCAAAACAAGAAACAATAGGAAGCAAGAATTATAAACTAAACCAACTAGATCTATTGAAGTTGTCACGCCCTAATTGATGGAGATGGACACACACATCAACAAGAAATCAATAAGATCTAATTGATTATATACAAGTTTCATACAATCATAAGTAGACACAAGGTGATTTAGCCAAGCATAATTAATGAAGAGCAATCAACAATGATCATAATTGAAGACATAACATAAGATTGAATCGATAAACAAACCATTACAAGATGTTTATGGCATGATTAGGACCCTCTAGTTGCTGGAAAAACACCTACCTAAACCCTAGAATCGGACTTAGGGTTAGGGCTTACAAAATAATGAAGTTGTGAAGTTATATTTATAGGCAATTTTTCTGTCGGCCCTATCTGACGGCGTCAGACTTACACGTGACGCCGTCACGTCCAATTTTTCACCAAATTGTAGATCTTTTCGTCCCGATCGCGTGGCCTTTTGAATCACCTAAATCCGAGTTCGTATGAGGATTTTATGGCCAAAACAGTAACAGCTACCGCGCGCACAAGTTGTGACCAGTTAACACGTGATGGCCTTCTTGACGCCGTCTCCCTTTAAACCTCCAAAATCCGTTCTGGCCTATCAGAAGCTGACGCCGTCAAGGTTAAGGGTGACGCCGTCATTCTTCAGCTTAAACCGTGACGACCTTGATCACTCCAAAGGGTGACGCCGTCAGAATTCCAATGCAAATCTCACTGGCTTATCATGTGTATTTTTCATATCCACCACTTTTGCCAAGACGTGACGCCGTCAAGAGCAAGTCTTGACGCCATCACATGTACTTTCCAGCATATTTTTGAGACTTTGTCGTTTTCTTCACTTTTATGCTTCAAAAACGTCCAAAATGCTTCCTTTTCCAGATTTCTTCTCCAAAGTACCTAAAATGACAAAAGGAACGATTTAGGGCAATATTTGATCAAATAAATACGATTTAGGGCTTAAATGACCCCCTAAAAGCGGTACACTTTTCGCTTCATCAAATACCCTTACACTTGAGATTTGCTTGTCCTCAAGCAAATGCGCTTTTATTCTAATCAAAATACAAGTTAGGGGTCATTTAATGCTAATATAAAAGTAATTACAACAAATAATCGTTCCACTTCAATCATAATAAGCACGGAGATTACATACTAGCACCTCACAAGTAGTGTTTAGATACTCACATCTCTCAGGTGTCATCAAAATAAATCTCATAAATGAAAACGGATAATATCTCTCACTACCTGTCATAGCAAATAGATTACCATAGGCTTGGGAAAGGATCGAAAACCTCCTCCACTAGGCGTAAGCACCTAAGATAAACTATCAAAGAGGGCTTTTAAATGGGTTATAACGTTAGGTGTAGGGATATGATAAACACGGTTTTGTTGGATAAGGGATATTTTACTGGTGGCGAGTTAAAGATCTTGATTAATTACATGTACTATACAATGTTGCTAAGCCAAGACTCGACTCGATTTAAGCTAATAACAAAAACATAAAATAAACATAAAATGAAACGGGATGGTAGTCCGTATGTTTTTTCTATATATATATATATATATATATATTTTTTTTTTTTTATTTATTTTTTTTTTGCATACACTTTTACCCTACCATCCAAAATAATACATCATAGGGCGTTGCATTCCCCTTACACTTGAACTTTACATAACTTTACAAATACTAATCTAATGACTCGAATTAAGATAATCGAAAAACTTGGAGTACTTTTAAAATATTTAGCACAAATGGGGGTAATAAATGATGTTCTTCCCCATTACTCCATTACACTAGTACTTTACCCATGAGTCTCAATCGTCCCAAAACAATATGTACAAGGATATGACTCGACTTAGCAACCATGTAATCAACTAGATAATTAACTTGGGTTTAAAACAAATGTTGTCACAATAATGCACTAAAAATGAGTGCATACAAGGTAGGCTAAGGCGATTTGGGTGTACATTTTAGTGGGGTGTAACAAATTCTTCCTTTAAGTAAAATGCTTAAAGGTCGAAACGAAAAGATAGGCTCTGAGGGGTGTACTAGGGGTATCGTGTACTAAAAATGAGTACAACGCAAAGGGTGTGGGAGAATTACTTGACCAATGTAGCCAACGTAATTATAACAAAAACACAGGTGTAAAACAATGGGTTAATCCTAATGCCTCTTATCATGTAGTAAATCTAACTCCACGAATGTAGTCTCACTTGTGGCTTCGGAATGGTCCTAACGCAAGTTCTAGAATCTAAGTGCTACCGGTACACACATCATAGCATAAATGCTTTTCCTACCAATTCTAGGGGCGAACCTCACATATTTGGGGGTGGAAATTTTTTTTTAGTGGTATGGTTTTGTGCTAGTCATATAACTCCTATCCATGAGACGCTCATTAAGACCAAAGTTTCACTCCTATATGTTGTAAAAAATTTTAAATTTGGCACTAAAATTGCCTTAACAGGTATTTCTCTCAGTTTTATTACACATCTACCATTAAACAAACAAAAATCAAGCGTAATTGTATTCTCTAAAGTATCGTACTTTTACCCCCCCTTACACTTAAGATGAACATTGTCCCCAATGTTCAAATAACAAGATGTAAAAGTGAAAAGGTAAAAGAATGAAATCAAATACTCCCCTGATTCGTTCGGTGGATAAAGAGGTAACATGGTTAGATCTTCTTCCAAGGTAATGTAGAAGCTTCAAGACTAATGCATCGCCAAAAGCTTGATTCCACATACATCTCCTTGTCCAAAATAACCTGTTAATCCTGAGAAAACAAACAAGAAAAACCAAAGCATCAAACCGAACAAAGACAACTCACAACTAGGTGTAATTCCAGACTTAGAAATAAAACAATTAAAGATATAATGCTTGCGGAATGAATGTTTTGCAGATTCCTGGAGTTTATAAGTTAGAGATTTAATAAAAACTTTTTATGATTCTGGTAGAAAAACAAAACTTTCAAAAATTTCAGAAAATTAAAACCTGACGCCGTCAGGTTGTAAGGCCTGACGCCGTCAGAAATGATCTGACAGAATTCTCATGTTAAGTTTCCGGAAAATTTTTGGAAAAACCTATATCTTACTTCCTGGAATTCCTGCAAAACATCATTATGACTCGATACAAGCATTTGACTCAAACAAATACTAATATGTATGTTCATTTATTATTATTACGATTCATGTTCATTTGTGTTCTAATAAACCGATTTAGATTTCCCTTACACTTAACTTTTGCAAAATACCTTTATATGTAGTTAAGACGAAGTTAAAAACAACATAAAGCATTTTCACAAATTACTTTTGAACATGAATCAATAATAATAAAATTTAAACACACATACGAAAACAAATAAAAACAAACAAACAAATAAATAAACACACAAAGCAAATAAAGCTTGGGTTGCCTCCCAAGAAGCGCTTGTTTTTGTTCGAGTCATGAGCCTGACTCTACCCTTATTTAACAAAAATAGGGGAGGTTTTCCCTACACTTAGGATTAAGTGCGGGTGAAAGTAGCGATACACACCCTTAGGGTGTGAATATGCCACGTGAGGTGAAGGGGGTGAGTGAATGGCTTCCTTTATCCTAAAACTACCCGGATAATATTGGTTGATGGGTGGGTCGGTTCCTCTTTTTTCTCCTAGATGTAAATCTAAGGATGAAAAGTTGTGTAAAGGTTGAGGTTCCAATTCATCAACACTAGGAAATTCCCTAGAACTATGAGTAAGGTCATCACTAAAAGTGTGCAAACCTATATCCTCTAGTTGTGCTTAGTCCAAGGGTTCTACCTCCATCGGGATTCCTAAAGTCTCTTCTACTTCTTCCGGGTAAGTTACGGGCGGTGTGGGTGCCTCAAATGATGGTTGAGTATTTTGTGGGCTTATGGTGTTTACCTCATCATTCCACGTGTCAAGATCACCTATATCCTCATCAGTTGTTTTCTTAGGTAGTGATGATAACAAACCTAGCGCTTCATCCAACTTATGGTTTATTGCTTCGGCTCTATCCACAATTCCTTGGCAAACTAGGTCGCTTTTCCTATTGGCCTCACTAAGATGAGATCCTAAACATGGAGGTTGTTCATAAGAATCTATCCTAGGTGAAGACTCATATGATTCATAGGTGTCTCTAAATGAGGTATTTTGAACTCCTTGGTGTTCTAGCCACTCAACCATATCTTGCAATCTTAGAAGTCTAAGTGAAAAGTCCATTTGAAGCAAATTACAAACAAAATCACAAAGAAAAGATAGACTACTAGAAAGCTAATAAAAAGAAAATAAAAATCTCACTAAATAGGAATCTAATGAGTAGACCAAATAAAAATAAATTTCAACCTAAGCAATAACTACTCCCCGGCAACGGCGCCAAAAACTTGATGCGTGGTTTTGCGACCTTACAACAGGTTTTACCTCTCAAGGGATCTTGAGAAGTTTGCAATCCCCACCAGGCAGTGTACCTGACCGTTGTAGTATAGTGAAGTGGCAAGTACCGGGGATTGATCGTTCAACTCAAAGAATAGTGTTCGTTAGGATTGAAATTAATCTAACTAGGTCTAAAGGTGAGGGATGATTCTTTTTGTATTTTTATATTTTATGGAAAGCAAGTAAAATCTCTGGTTTGAAGGAGTGGGCGGAATTAGTTGCTAATCAACTAACCCAAAAGCTACTAATTAAACTAATGTGCAGGAAAGTAAACTAGGGTTCTACAAGGAAGTGAAGCATGTCTACCTATGATATATTACTCCTTGCTAGCTATCCAATTCTACCTATTGAATTGTCACACCTTGTTTTAATTGACGGGTTGTATTCCTTAATACCATTCGTGGGGTGGCGTACGTACTTCCCCAACTCTATAAGCTCCTACTTCACTCCTATGTCGAGCCGGCTAAGAAGCTCCTAACATGGGATCACTAGAATTCGCTCATGCATTAAATACAACCAAATAAACCTAGTACGCATTGGTTCATGTTTCTTAAGACGCTCAAGCAAGTTACCGTATAGGAGGTTAGCCAGTTTTCTTAAGCCTAACATCGATATCACCCAATCAAAACAAGAAACAATAGGAAGCAAGAATTATAAACTAAACCAACTAGATCTATTGAAGTTGTCACGCCTAATTGATGGAGATGGACACACACATCAACAAGAAATCAATAAGATCTAATTGATTATATACAAGTTTCATACAATCATAAGTAGACACAAGGTGATTTAGCCAAGCATAATTAATGAAGAGCAATCAACAATGATCATAATTGAAGACATAACATAAGATTGAATCGATAAACAAACCATTACAAGATGTTTATGGCATGATTAGAACCCTCTAAGTTGCTGGAAAAACACCTACCTAAACCCTAGAATCGGACTTAGGGTTTAGGGCTTACAAATAATGAAGTTGTGAAGTTATATTTATAGGCATTTTTCTGTCGGCCCTATCTGACGGCGTCAGACTTACACGTGACGCCGTCACGTCCAATTTTTCACCAAATTGTAGATCTTTTCGTCCCGATCGCGTGGCCTTTTGAATCACCTAAATCCGAGTTCGTATGAGGATTTTATGGCCAAAACAGTAACAGCTACCGCGCGCGCACAAGTTGTGACCAGTTAACACGTGATGGCCTTCTTGACGCCGTCTCCCTTTAAACCTCCAAAATCCGTTCTGGCCTATCAGAAGCTGACGCCGTCAAGGTTAAGGGTGACGCCATCATTCTTCAGCTTAAACCGTGACGACCTTGATCACTCCAAAGGGTGAAGCCGTCAGAATTCCAATGCAAATCTCACTGGCTTATCATGTGTATTTTTCATATCCACCACTTTTGCCAAGACGTGACGCCGTCAAGAGCAAGTCTTGACGCCGTCACATGTACTTTCCAGCATATTTTTGAGACTTTGTCGTTTTCTTCACTTTTATGCTCCAAAAACGTCCAAAATGCTTCCTTTTCCAGATTTCTTCTCCAAAGTACCTAAAATGACAAAAGGAACGATTTAGGGCAATATTTGATCAAATAAATACGATTTAGGGCTTAAATGACCCCCTAAAAGCGGTACACTTTTCGCTTCATCAGATGGTATTGTTAACTTCTTTTTTGTTGGACAAGATTTTGCTAACAAGGAAGAAGCTAAAGAAAGAATTAAAGCTCATGCAGTTGAAACAAGAAGGAAGATTCAAATTGTAAAGAATGATCATGAAAGGTTACAAGCAAAATGTAAGGGTACAATGCCATGTGCTAGAGAGAATATACCATCTGTTGGGTCACAAGCACAAGGAAAAAAGAGGAAAAAAGGTGAGACAGTAGCTGGAGGGTCAAAAGGGAATAAACAAATGAAGGGTAAAGGTGTAATTTCACAAGATGAGGACAACAGTGTGTGTCCTTGGAAAGTCTCTATTTCTCCTGGACCAACTTGCAAATGGGTGGTTAAGACATGCAGTTGCATGCATCTTTAACATGGCGGATAATGGTATGGAAGTTACTATCCCTGAGGATTGGGTTCATGAGTCATATAGGTTAGAAACCTGGAGGAATGTATACTCTCATAAGGTGAACCCAGTCCTTGGTCCACAATTTTGGGAGAGGTCTGCATTTAACCAAACAAAATTGATTCCACCATATATTCCACCACAAATAGGCAGACCTGGAAAAAAAAAAGAAGAGTGTAGGTGAGATTGCTGAAACAGTAAAAGAGAGCAAGTTAACTAGGAAAGGTGGGACTGTCACTTGTGACAACTGCCTAAAAAAGGGTCATAACAAAAGAAGCTGTAAGGAACCAAATCCATGGAATGATCCAAATTATGGTGCTGCACAGTCATCTGCAGCTGCTGAAAAAGGACCAAGTGGTGATCAAGCTGCAAAGGCACCAAGGCAACCATCAAAGACCACTGCAAGTCAATCCAAGACCACTGCATCAAAGGCAACAAGGAAAAGCCCAAGGAAAAAAACTGCAAGTCAATCCAAGCCCACTGTAAGTCCAAAAAAGGGTAGAAAACTGCATCAAGGAAGAACTGCTAGATTGGTTAAGTAATAGTATGGTTATGTATTAGTAATCCATGTAGACATTATGGTTATTATGTATTAGTACTCTTATGACATGATGGGAACAATTGTGATGCAAATTTTCAGTTTAGCAAGTTGAAAAACTTGTTTAATGTATGGCAAATGTTACCCTTTCAGTGATGCACATGTGTTCTTTACTTTTGGCAACTATTTTGTTCTCATGTCTGCAGAAGTGGTATGCTCTTGCAGATTTATTCTTTTGGCCACTATTTTTTTCTCATTGACTGTCAATTGACTGTCTTTTGGACACTATTTTTTTCTCATTGACTGCCAAGTAGATAAAGTGTGTTGGTTTGATTCTTTTGGACACTTATGGTCTTGCAGTTTGATTCTTTTGGACATGTGTGGTGATTCTTTCTATAAATTGACATACACACTCCCCACATTACACACAAACCAGCTGAGATCACACATTCTCCAAAAATGAGTTCAAATCCTCCAGTCATTCAGATTTCATCTTCTTCAAGTTCTGCAGAAACAAAGGGAAAAGGAAAGCTTGAAACTTCATCTGAATCATCTGAATCAAGCATTAACTGTAGCTTTTTGAATGATAGCTGGGTGTCCAGCTATCATTCAACAACTGAGGAAGAGGACTGTGTCTCCAACAAGGGTAAAGAGTTGGAAGTTCATTCAAGTGGTCAAAAAAGGGTGAATGCCTATGCTAGCTACCATGTTCAAAGGGCTCCTGTGAAAGACAACCCAGCCTATGACCAAACGGCTCAAGTGCTTGGATCACCAAATGCACACACTTGGGAAGTTATCCAGGCACAGAGGTGGAAGAGGGGGGGGGGGGCAAAGGGAATGATCACTTTTCATCCAGGGCACTCTATGTACTATCTTTTTCTAATCATGTCAGTTTAAGAACCATCTATGTAATGCACCAATGATCCTAGTATCTAATAAACAATGCATCTATGTATGCATTATTTGAATAAAAATCATACACATACGTAGTAGTATCATTAAACTTGAAATTACCATTCATACTTGAACATTGATACATATAACAAAATTCATTGACTATAGTCAATTTTTAAGTTCAAGATGTACATTCATACATAGCTTTATCAGCTTACAACAAGAAACTAACTAAGAAGAAGACCCAACTACAAATCAACCATATCTTCAATCTTCTTCTTACAGCTGCCATTTCAACCAATGATTCTTGAAGCTGGTTTCTTGACCTAAGTAGACCAGGAATGATTTGCACTGAACGAGCACACATTAGAGGATCAACCCAATCAAAAAACCCACAATCCGTTCCCTACAAATTAGTACTTCAATCAATAACTTTTGAAAAAAATATAACTACAAATTTCTACTTACAAAAACTTCTGGGCATGAGTGAAAACGACGTCCTGGGTTAAGATTTGTCCATGAAGTACGCACACGGGTCTGACTACCACAGAAACACGCCACCATTTTAGCGAATTGATTTTGCCCTTTTTACTTTTTTAGGGTTTGACTATTGGATTTGGGGACCAGAAAATGATAGGGAGTGGGAACGGGGGGTTTTTTATTAGTTGGGTGGGGTATTATTTTATTTAAAGTTGGAAAAGGACTAAATTACCCTCGTGTGCATATCACGTGAATAAGGTAACGGTTGGAAGTTAACGGAGGTACACGTGGGGGACTGAAAGTGAATGTAACAGTGGAAAATAAGGATCATTTCTGCACTTAATGAACAGTACGGACGAAATCTGCAATTTGGCCAAACCACAAGGACGATTTTTGCAATTAACTCTTTGAACAAAGACTCTCCCCCTCAATTAATGACCCGTTTTCTATTTAAAGAGCTGTAGTCATTCAATTGAACGAGAGGTATTTGTGAAAATTTAAGTCCAATTTACCACCTTGTGAAACATCAAAAACTCTCCTAAAGAATCATAGAACTGGAAAGTTTATGATATAAAGAAGATTTCTCTTCTTTTACACGAAATGATGCACTGAAGCGTACATCAGATCAGAAAAACATGGATATAACGTAATCCATGCCCAGGTGAACGTCACCCAGTTTGGAGGAACAACCGTCTTTTTGACGACGTGTTTTCCTCAATGGATAGCGCGGGTTGCAGTATGAAGTAACTGCAAGCCATTAAGACATGTTTTAACCAATTAGTATAACTTCTGCTCGAGCTTCATTTAAAGACCCGTGTCATTATTGAATGACATTTCTAGGTCCGTAAATGTTATCGATAAACAAAAGACATGCCTAGATGAGACTATTTTTGGTATTTTCTGATTTTTTTCAATTTTTATGGTTTTTATAGGTTTTATATTTTTCTATTTTTCTTTTTGTTTTAAAGATATATACAAATATATACAAGGATATGAGAATATAACCCTTTACTCCTCCTTTGCATCCTGAAGACACTTGAGGGTTTCAGGTGTCAAGCTCTTCATTCCAAGACGCGGGAGAATAAACTGAAACCTTTCTCTCGGGAGAGCCTTGGTGAAGATGTCTGCTAGCTGAAACTCTGTCCTCACAAAATACAGCTCCACAATTCCCTTTTCAACCTGTTCCCTAATGAAGTGATGCCTGATGTCGATGTGCTTTGACCTGGAGTGCTGGACATTGTTGCAACAAAGAGCAATGGCGCTTTTGTTGTCACAATACAGAGGAATTTTGTTGTATGAGAATCCATAGTCTAAGAGTTGTGACCGCATCCATAGAATTTGTGCACAACAGGCCGACATAGCAATGTATTCAGCCTCAGTAGAAGATATGGACGTGCTCATTTGCTTCTTAGAAGACCAACTAACCAACTTTTCCCCCAAAAACTGAGCTCCTCCTGAAGTACTGCGACGGGTGTCCTGACACCCCGCATGATCAGCATCAGCATAAGCCGTTAACTCCATGGCCGTGTCCTTAGGGTACCAGAGACCCATATGGACTGTTCCTTGAAGATACCTGAAAACCCTTTTTACTGCTTCTAGATGCTTTTTGGTAGGCTTGGATTGATATCTCGCACACATGCAAACAGCAAATAGAAGATCTGGTCTACTTGCAGTAATGTACATTAAGGATCCAATCATGCTTCTGTATTTTGTTTGATCAACTGGAATCCCTGAAGGGTCTTCATCTAGCTTTGTTCTGTCTACCATGGGGGTGTCAACTGGCTCACTCGAATCAAATCCAAACTTTTTCAAGATCTCGTGTGCGTATTTGGACTGATTGATGAATATGCCTCCGGGACTTTGAGATACTTGTAATCCTAGGAAGAACGACATTTGTCCCATCATTGACATTTGAAACTTGGAACTCATCTCCTTTGAAAATCCATCACATTCACTAGGATCAGATGAAGCAAATATGATATCATCTACATAAATCTGAACATGTAGTAGATGTTTTCTTGACTTCCTGGTGAATAATGTTGGATCAACAGCACCCTTTGAGAATCCATTTCCTAGAAGAAACTTGGACAATGTATCATACCATGCCCTAGGTGCCTGCTTCAACCCGTAAAGGGCCTTCTTCAAGCGGTAAACATGAGTAGGATGTTCAGCGTTCACAAATCCTTCAGGTTGACTCACATATACTTCTTCCTTTAAGTCACCATTCAGGAAAGCTGTTTTGACATCCATTTGGTAGACTATCATATTCCGACTTGCAGCATTGGCCAGGAATATTCTAATAGCTTCAATTCTAGCAACTGGAGCAAATGATTCTTCAAAATCAATGCCCTCTTCTTGTTTGTATCCTTTTGCAACTAACCGTGCCTTGTTCTTTAAAACATCACCATGCTCATCAAGTTTCACCTTGAAAATCCACTTGAGAGCAATAATCATAGCACACTCTGGAGGAGGCACCAACTCCCATACTTCAAGTCGATCAAATTCGTGAATTTCATCTTGCATGGCCTCGAACCAGCAGTCTTTGGTCATTGCTTCTTTGGCATCTTTTGGTTCGAATTTAGACAGAACGGAATTGAAGAAACACCACAGTGCATCTGTAGCTAGTTGTTTACGAGTGGATACAGGACGAGAGGGATTGCCTATGATGTTGTCAATTGGGTGATCGTTGGTCCTTTTTCTGAGATGGTCATGAGGTTGAGGGTTTTGAACTGATGTTGCCGTACTGTGTTCTTCGACACAGGACGTGTCTGTTGAGGGTTCAGGAGCAAATATGTTCTCAAAAGGAACATCATTTGTAGGAGCAAACGGATTAACTTCTAAAGAATGATCATCTGCAGATTCTTGTTGCACTGGAGAGGATTGAGTGTTTGATGATGAGGGTGATTGACTTGCAGCTGGGGCATTGATACTGATTGAGACTGATGCTGATGGGTCTTCAGAACCTTGCAGAATATTAGCCTCAGTAATAGGAAGAGCGGCTGCACCATATGAAGATGTTACATCTGTTGGCTCAAAATATTCGTCAAACATTGAATCAAATAACTTCTTCAACTCCTCACTCGTTGGTGGAATGAAAGACTCTGCAGGCGTGGGATTCTGTACAAGCCCTGAACTAATTGGTCCAGGTGTCAAAAGTGTAGGATCAGGTCCAGAACTGGTTTGTCCTGAAGCAAATTGCTCACTTAGCTCGTCAAACGTGACATGGATGGTTTCCATGATTTGTCGGGTTCTCTTATTGTAGATTCTGTACCCTCAACGGTCTGGTGCGTATCTAACAAAAATACCTACGTCTGCTTTAGCTTTTAACTTTCCCAAGTCTTGACTGTCATTAGTTGGATAGCAAAGTGCACCAAACACACGAAGAAATGAAAGATCTGGTTTCTTGTTATGAATTAACTCATAGGGAGTCTTTTCATGAATGGGATGAATCAGAGATCGGTTTTGGGTGTAGCATGCAGTAGCAATAGCCTCTGCCCAGAGAAACATCGGTGCCTTCGAAAATATATGCATGGTTCTTGCAGCTTCTACCAGAGTACGGTTCCGTCGTTCAACTACACTGTTCTGCTGAGGAGTGCGAGGTATACTTTTCTGATGTGTGATGCCAATATTTTTATAAAAGTTTCTGAGTTGTTGATTGACAAACTCAGTTCCATTATCAGTACGGATGATTCTGACAGTCTTGTTGAGCCTTACATGTAGCTGTTTTATCAGTTTAATGATCACCTCTGGAGTCTCATCCTTGGTTCTCAAAAACTTTACCCATGTGAACCGAGAGTAATCATCTACTATCACCAGAACATATTTCTTTCCATTAATGCTTTGTACTCTCATTGGACCGCACAAATCCATGTGGAGGGTATGAAGAACTTCCAAGTTGGTGTTGACGGTTTTAGGTTTGTGGGTTTGTTTCTTGCTTTTGCCCAGTTGACATGCAGAGCAGAGATGATCTTTCTCATATTTTAATCTGGGCATACCTCTAACCAGATCTTTCCAGGAAAGATTATTGATGGTACCGAAGTTCAGGTGGTTCAAACGACGATGCCACAGCCATGATTTTGTTTTAGAGGCTTTTGAAAGCAAGCATATGGGAGAGGACTTCAACATTTCTTCAATAGATATGGTGTATAGATTTGTACCCCGACTACCCTTGAGAAGATCTATACCATCCAATTCCCTGATGAAACATGTGTGTTTTCTGAAAGCCACTTCCAGATCTGAGTCACAAAATTGACCCACAGAAAACAAATTGTGCCCTAATCCTTCCACATAGTAAACCCGTGAGATTACACTGTCACCGAACACATAATCTCCATAACCCATAATCGCACCAAAGTGGTCGTTCCCGAATCTAACTGTCCCGATAAACTTTTTCACAAAGTTCTTGAGCCGTGAGCGATCCCCAGTCATATGTTTTGAGCAGCCTGAGTCCAAATACCAAAGGACGATTTGTACGACCTGCATTTGAAACCAGACAACAATGGATAACTGAAATATGTGGATCCCCACTTGCAATTGGGGTCCGTTTGGTTAGCACACACAAGTTTAGGAGCAGCAATCATTTCTAATACTGATGCCTCTACAGGGGAAACTACCCTAGAGTTATCAGAAGACTTATTAGAAAGGCAGTGTGTTCCTAATGGAAGGATTCGACCAGTTGGTCTCCATTCTTTAACCCTCACAATCTTATGTTTACTCAACTTAGGTAATGGATTCTTATTTCCTAAACTGAATTTCCTTCCAGTGGGTCTCCATTGATACCCAACATTAGTGAAGATTTTTCCTGTTGCTTTCCAAATTTTCATATTTCTTTCAGTTTTCCTAACATGCTTAACATGGGGTGGTGCATGAGATATCAGAGACGACACAACACATTCATCAAGATTAACAGAAATTAAGCATTCGTCACATGTTTTACAGACCGTATTAGAATTCGAATTAATTACAGTACTTTTGATACTAGAATCAACACGATTCAATCTAGTCGTTACAAACTTATTGTTCCTAGGTTGGGCTTCTACTCTTTTCTTGTGATCAATCTTAGCCGGCGCTGTCCTATCATTCCTTGCATTGCCTTTAGGCTTTGACCCGCTAGCTTGAGTGTCACTTTTCACTCCTGTAGAAGTAATAATGGGAACATTAGTTTGCTTTACTAACTCATGCTTTCCTGATATTGAAGTGCTGGGTTCTGATGTTCTGGATGGTAAATCAAAGGATACATGCTTGTTTTTAATAGTGGATGATGAGACACCTAATCTATCTCTTTGGTTGCTAGACCTAGGACTCGTGCTAATGGCATATTCTAACTGTTCCTGGATCCTTTTTGTGAGGACACAGGCATAACCTACTGCCTTATCAAGTGGTTTTCCTATTCTGTCTTCTTCCACAACCTCACGAAGAGTGTCAAGTCCATCCCTAAGGTGACTGAGATACATTTGATGGACAGGTCTGTTGTTTCTCATGGGAAATGGAATAGGCCCCACATCAACATCATATATTTTACAAGCAAAGACCTTTGATGAAACACAATTACAAGATGTACTTGGCATTTTTCCTTTCACCTGAGTCTTAAGATTCTCAATCTCATTTAACAAAGAAGTTATCTTTTCATTATGACTATTTCTTGTAACTTTAATTGAGTCATATAACTCTTTGTAGTGCTGTTTAATCTTAGAATTTTCTTCTCGAAAACACTCATTTTCATAATGTAACTTGTTTATGGTGTTTTGAAATTGAAAATTCTGAGAATCTGAAGACGAAGGTTTATTGGTGCCATACACATCACACTTGTTGGACTTCAATTGGGCAATTTGAGCCCTCAACAGTCGAATCGTGTTCGTGTGAGCTTGAATTTTCTCTTCCCGTCTTCTTAATTCAAAATACGTATCAAACTCAGGAGCATCCGAAGATGTCTTGGCATTTGATAGTTTATATCTTTCTTCTAAGTGTTGATATTTTAATTGTAAGTTAAGATAATCAACCTCAAGTTTAGAAAAACGTTTGACCATGTTATCATGGTCATCATTTTGAATTTTTTCAAGCAGTTTCAAATTCTCCCCCTCAAGCTCCACAACACGATTCTGGGTAACATTAAAAGCCATAGCATACTCATGATATTGACAAGCAGATAATGCAGAATCAGTAGCAGTAAAAAATACATCTTGTGCAATACATCTTGCAATCAAATTTTCATTAGTGATGAGTATGTTTTTCCTTTCAATCTCACGGCTCTTAAGTTCTATTTCATATTCAGTTACCTCATTTTTCATATCTTTAAACACCTTTTCCATTTCCTTTATTTCTGTGTTAAGGGCTGTTTGCATTGCTTCAAAATGCTCTTTCAGTTGTTTAAAGAATGGCATGACCTCAGTCAAGTAACACCTTTTAGCATGTTCAAAACACCTTTCCCCCTCAGTAATTCCAGTTGGTGTGATTCTCTTCTTACATGTATTATCAAAATCAGCAAACAGTTGCCAAAGCACGTATAAGCTAATTAGAGTTTTGCTTTCTGTGGGAAGAGATAGAGGAACCAAATGTCTAGGTGTATTGGGAGGATACACCGTAATGGACGCAACTTTCCTAATGAGTGGGGTATTGGCTTTAAGTTTTTCTTCCTTTATTTTTTTCATGTCTTGCGTCCAAATATCTGTTCAGGTGTTAACTTCTTTTGAGGTACAAACACAGTCAAACGATTTTCCTCATAATAATCATGGGGTTTGATTATTACTCGTTTGGCTATGCATTCAGGATCCTTCATTTTCTCATTCATTCTTTCTCTCTTTCGCATTTCTATCTCATCAGCTTCATTCAAGGATACAACCTCAGGTGGTTCATGATTGGGCATAAACATCACATTGGCATCATTTAATGCAGGTTGGGCTACCTTAGCAATCTCATGAATAGCTAATTTAGATTCACCTACATTGCTTTTACTATGCTTGTCACTTAACTTTCTGTGCTTATACATCATTTGGGCAGTCTGTCTGGTTTGGTCTTGTGTGTACAACTTATCCTCAAGTTTTTTCTTTAAGGTTTTGAGTCTAGAAAAATCATTTAAGAGTTCCTTTTCTTTTTCTTTGAATTCTAGCTTTAGTATTCTTATGCAATTTTGAGCATCCTGTTGTTGCTTAACAGATAAATCCAGCTGATTTTTCAAAGAATTTAACTCTTGTTTTAATGTTTCCTCTCTTACCCTAGATTCTTTCAGAAGAGTACACATTTGATCTTCCATTTTCTGCTCAGGTGCATTCAGCTCAAACTTAGCGCGCTGTTCATACATAGCTACTTGTTCCTCATATATGTTTAGCCTAGTGATCAAGTCATCATGTGGTGCAAGTACAGTGCTTTCATGTTTCATACATGCATTATCTACTTCACATGTATTTTCTAAGGCACACAAGTTATCAACAACACAAGCATTATTATCAACAGAAGATTCGCCATCTTGTACATCAGGCACATTTTTGTGAGTCAAATATTGTTCATATGGAATCATATTACTATTTTCCATGTCTACATTATTTGAGTCAGAGACAATTGCCTGTTGTACTTCGTTGGGAAACTTTTGTTTATCAACTATTTCATATGTGTCATATAGTCTTAGTACCTCAGAAATCACAGAAGCATTTGAAGAACCAGCTTGTCGAGATGGAGAGGCCAAGGATGATAAATTGGCCATGAAGACAGTTTGAGCAGTTGGTTCTTCATCCACATCAGAGTCAAATGCATCACAATCATCAGCTTGGAAGATATTAGGATCATTGAGTGCCAGATCTTGGACAGGTTGCTCATCCACATCCGGATCAAAAGTATTACCCCCATCACCAGCTAGAAACAACAATTCTTCCTCATCCAATACCGCTCCATTCTCTTGAGCCTGCATCAACAGCATCTTGTCCTTGAAGTAATCTGAGTTCTGAGGACGTTTTGGTTGATTGCAGTTTCTGGCAATGTGTCCCAGACCTCCACAATTATAGCACTTGAGCTGTTTCCCTTGCCCCTGGTTGGCATTCCCTGCTCTGTTCTGCATAATACCTCGACCCATGTTTCTTCCAGCTCTCCCTTGCACATTTTGAACCACAATTTTTCCATCCTCCACCATTGCAAGATTGCGCGGGTTGGATGAATTTCTTAACTGATTGTTGGTCTGAGGGAGAGAAGCTTTGAACTGTTGAACAAGTAATGATACTTGATTGGTGAGGTTATCCAGCATTTTGTCAGTCTGAGTATAGCCTGAGTCAAGTTGAGGACTCATAGCAGATGATGGTGATTGAAGTTGAGAGTATCCTTTGTTGGATGATGGTTGAATGTTTGGTACAGCAGTTGCCATAAAGGCCAGTGGATCATTGAAAGTTGAAGGATTCAACTTTTCTCTTAGCACCCGATCAAAGAGAGCATGCATCTCATGTTGTTGGAGATAGGCATATAGCTGTTCATAGTTGGTGTCCCTCTGTAATACCTGAAATTCAGATAACCTATAAAATGACCAAATTACCCCTGAAGCCATAACACTTAATAAAATCACTTATAACAATTCTGAATTAATTCCAAACTTCTGAAAACGAACTACATATCAAGTAATTAAAATTCTGGGATAACATTACATTATTTTGAATGTACAAAAATTACAAAATCACATATATACATATACATGGTCCGAAAATTTAATTAAATAAACTTTATATATATTTTGCAAAATCATTTTAATTAGATAATTACAAAATAAATATGGGAATTGTACACCAAATCAAAGTGTGATTTTAAGCAAGCTATTTGGGCCGAAAATTCTGAGTATATCCCCCCTCCTAGTCGGCTAATATTATATACAAAATTAAACCATTCTATTTTACAAAACCCTAAATCGCCTAAACCAAAAATCGACCAAAAATCCATTCGACCTTCTGGACGTGATCTAGCAATTTTCTGGAGTTGATCAAGGTGTAAGCAAGCTAGGAAAAATAAGAGTTGGGTCGTGGAAGCTTTCGTTTGATTGTGGTGCTTTTGTTTGTTCGATTTCACTCGCTCGATAGGTATAAAAATCCCACGCCTAATCCTTACGTTCTATAATTGATCTAGCATTTTTCTAATGATCTATATATTGTATATAACTCAGTAAAAATGTCGAACATGGATCATGCAAGTTAAACAAGGCGTACGAATTTGTAAGAGTTAAAATACACATGAATTCCAAATAATGTCATACGATTTTTCTGAGGTGTAACTATAATTTTTACATGTCCTATACTGATAATATAAGCCTAGAAAAATAACCACATGATTTATAGAAGCTTAAAATAATTGATGCGAATTATTGTTCATAATCGGTTTATACAAAAAATAAAGAAAATAAGAAGAAAACCCTAGAATGCATTAGGGTTAGGTTTTATATGAATAAATCTGATGTAATTAATGTAATTAATGATTGTATAATGATAATATAATGATTGGATGAAACTAGGGTTTTGTTTGGTAATTTTAAATGTTATACGATTTGCATTTTAATTCACAAGGGTGTGTTTTGTAAACTTTGAAACTTCTGGGATATTTTTGTAATGTCATATAAGTCAGTAGGAATGTGAGAAAAATATAACTTGAGGGTCCTAAGTGTAAATGTGCAAGAAAATGAATTAACTATATTTATAAGTGTCGATTTGCAATTAATTAAAATAGAAGGACTAAAAGTGTAAATTTGGGAAACTTAAAGTATTTTCACTTTAAACCTTTGAATCTAATGAATTGGAAATTAAAACCCTAAACTTTTGTAACTTTATAGAAAGTACCTTAAGTCCATAATGATCTTGAAATAAGGACTTAACTTAACCTGGAATATTGACATCTTAATAAATCTGGAAAGTTACAAAATGGAAAAGTAAAACTTAAAGCAATAGTCTGAGTTTGAATAATTCATAATTCCGTCTTCTACTTCTTAGGTGTGAAGAAGGAGAAACCCTAATCTCAGCTTCGTGTTTGTTTCCTTTCTGTTAAGCTAATAAGGTACAGATATTCCGTCCTTTCAGTAAGGGCTTTTCAGTTCTTTTTCTTTCAGAATTCATTTCCTTATTAGGATTCCCTATACCTTTGCTATGTTCCCTTTTGTTTGTGAACTTTCGATGTGGTCTTTGATTGGAATCTTTTGCCATGTACCCTTAAGATATAATTTTGATTATTTGATAGTATGCCCGACCTTTGTTCTACAGTTTAATATTACGAGCCAATCACTAGACATGAGGGTTTCATGTCCATGTCATTGACGCACCTCTGACATGACTCTAGGGCAGGAGAGTGATGACCTGTTTCGTCCCTTATCTATTAATTGCTATGGCCATTATATTTATGATTTTTGATTTGTCTGTGGGGCGTATGGGTGCACTCTAGATTTGACCTGTTATCTGTATATGTTATATGATATTATATCTGGTGACTGATTGTGTGTGCGATACACGTCTTTCACTTTTGTCTGAGAGCTGATCACTCTACACAGGTATGTTTTATTATATTAGTATGCCATGGTATCGTAAGTAGTCTGGGCTCGTGATGAATTGCTGTGTTTTGTTTTCTTAAATCTTATTTCACTTTGTTCTTTTCTTTCATTCATGATTCATTTCTCGTTCTTTCATTTGACTTCGTATCGGTATGATTTCGTATTCCTGATTTGCTTTTGTATTTGCTACCTGTTATTTGTTCCCGTTATCTATATATCTGTTCACTGGGCTTTTGAAGCTCAGCCGCATTTCTTTTCCTGCGGCAGGTACTTAAGCTAGGAGCTGGGTTTAGCTTTGGGATGAGAGCGATCTATTTCGGAGTCGACCTTAGTTATTTAGCTTTACCATTTGAACTTCTATTTATTTTGATATGCCATTGTTTAGGCATTTAAATATTGGATTTTTGTACTTAAGCTATTTTGTCTTGCATTTTGATTTAAGTCATGTTGACTTATTTTGGATTTAATGTTAAGACTTATGAGGTTTTTATTTATTGAATGTTCTGTGACTTCTGATATGCCACCATTGTTGTGATATCTTTACCCTTGTCGGGTTGGGGTGTTACAATTTATGGTATCAGAGCGCAGGCTTTCATGAAACCTTAGAGCTTAGGCTATCGACCTGTGAGGATTTGGGTAGACATTAGGTTTTCCTTTCGCGCACTCTTTTTCCTGTCCTTCTCTGCCATGCTTTCCTTTTGCTCTATCATTTCCTGTTTGATCTTTCTAATCGTTTGAAAATCCTGTAGATGGTTGTTACTCGTCGTGGTGACTATTCTGATGGGGAGGAGGAGATCCCTAATTTAGAGGAGTTGGTGGCTAATGCTATAGCCAATTTGCTACCTGGACTTAATGCTAACGAGGTGATCACTCGGATGATCAATGAGTTTCGTAATGGAGCTGGTCCCTCTGGTGGCTCGGGTGGTGCTGGTCCCTCTAGTGGTGCTGGTGGTTCTAGTGGTACGGGTGGTGGGGGCCGACCCACTACCATTAATGGTTGGCTTGAGAGTTTCAATAAACTTAAGCCGTTGTCGTTCAGTTCTGCTGCTACTCCTCATGCTGCAGAGGACTGGATAACACACATGGAGAAGCTGTTTGAGGTACTAGGTTGTGAAGACGGGTTTAAGACTCGTCTGGCTGCGTTTAAGCTTGAAGGAGATGCGCTTAACTGGTGGAAGGCGCACAAGGAAGCTAAGGGAGGTGATGCTTATGTTCTTGGTTGTACTTGGGCTAATTTTCGTGCTACATTCTATAATCGGTACTTCCCTGTGTCCGAGCAGCAGAGATTTATTCGGGAGTACAACACTATCTCTCAGCTTGAGTCTGAGAATGCAGGGGAATTTCTGGAGCGATTCCAGAGATTGGTTAGCTTTGTGGGCCCGGTTGCTGGGGATGCTGAGCATCAAGCTAAGCATTATAAGTGGGCACTGAAGAGTTGGGTTTTAGATCGTCTTCTTAATCAGGAGTTTGTTGATCCGTCAGCATGTTGCGATGCAGCTCGCAACATCGAGATATTTCATGAGAAGGTGGGTTACAAGCGAAACCGTGATGGTGACAGGATTCAGCCGCAGAGTCAGAATCGGGACAACAAGGGATTTTCTGGTAAGGGCTTTGAACAGCGGGGTCAGTCAGATCGTAGTCGTGATCATCAGGGCCAGTCAGGCAGGAACTATGATCAGCGGAAACCAGATTCTAGAGGTCAGGATGCTGGTTCGATTTCTAGGCAGGATAATGGTCAGAAGCAGTGGAAGGATCAGCCTTCTAAGGGTTTTCAGCAGCAGTCTCGTGGTTCTGGATCGAGTTCTCAGTAGGGTTCATCTGGGAACTTACCTACATCTCCTATCTGTACTACTTGTGGGAAAAGTCATCCAGGAGAGTGTCGTAGAGCATCTGGTGCGTGTTTCCGATGTGGGTCTGCTGAGCATCGGGTGAAGGACTGCCTGAAGCAGAATCCTGCACCTGCTAAGAACTATCTTCTTCCTCCGCCTCCTCCACCTCCGAATACTGGGCGTGTGTTTTCTACTACGCGGGATCAGGCAGCTAAGGCTACAGGTACCATTACCGGCTTTTTGTATTTTGGTGATTTTACTGTTTTCGCGTTATTTGACACTGGAGCAACGCATTCTATCATATCTATGAAATTGGCTAAGAAACTGAACATACCTGCAACACCACTAAATAACCCAATTGCTATATCAACCCCCATGAAAAACCACATTCTTATCAACCATGAATATTTGAACTGTCCGTAACGCTTCGATGATCGGATTCGTCCGGAAAATTTACTTCCTCTAGACATGATTGACTTCGATGTCATTCTGGGTATGGATTGGTTGGCTTTCCATCGAGCAACCATTGACTGCCACGCCAGAAATGTGATTTTCGGTGATCTGAATAATCCTGAATTCATTTACCATGAATCTCGCCCTCTTAAAACAGTTAAAATCATTTCCGCCTTGAAAGCTCGAACCTTGATGTCTCATGGTTGCCAAGGTTATCTAGCCTCAGTTAAGGATTTGTCTGTTGAGAGTCCGGATATTTCTAGTGTTCCCATTGTCCGGGATTTTGCTGACGTTTTTCCTGAAGTACTTCCTGGTCTTCCTCCGGCTAGAGAAGTGGAGTTTTCGATTGATCTAATTCCCGGTGCCGAACCTATCTCTAAGGCTCCGTACCGGATGGCACCTGTTGAACTGAAAGAGCTGAAGGAGCAACTAGAAGAGTTGCTGGACTGTGGATTTATTCGACCTAGTGTTTCGCCATGGGGTGCTCCTGTGCTTTTCGTGAAAAAGAAGGATGGGTCTATGCGTCTGTGTATTGATTATCGTGAGCTTAATCGCATTACCATTCGAAACCGTTATCCGCTTCCTCGCATTGATGACTTGTTTGATCAATTGCAAGGAGCTAAAGTTTTCTCCAAAATCGACTTGCGATCTGGTTATCACCAATTGCGAGTCAAGGAGCAGGATGTACCTAAGACTGCTTTCCGCACCCGTTATGGACACTATGAGTTCCTGGTTATGCCTTTTGGCTTAACAAATGCTCCTGCTGTGTTTATGGATTTAATGAATCGGGTTTTCCATGAATTTCTTGATAAATTTGTCATCGTTTTCATTGACGATATTCTAGTGTATTCTAAATCGTCCGAGGAGCACGAGCAACATTTGCGTATTGTATTAGGTGTCCTGAGGCAGCAGAAGTTATTCGCGAAATTTTCTAAGTGTGATTTCTGGCTAAATCAAGTAGCTTTCCTAGGTCACATTGTGTCTGCAGATGGTTTCACCATGGATCCATCTAAAGTTGAGGCTATCACCAAGTGGCCGAGACCTACCACTGTGACAGAAGTCAGGAGTTTTCTAGGATTAGCTGGCTACTATAGGCGTTTTGTGGAAGGATTTTCTAAGTTGGCTTTGCCATTAACTCAATTGATGCGGAAGGGTGAAAAGTTCGTATGGACTGATGAGCGTGAGCAGAGTTTTGAAGAGTTGAAACGGCGTTTGGTGTCTGCACCTATTCTAACTTTACCATCGGGTTCTGGAGGTTTCCAAATCTATAGTGATGCTTCTAAGAAGGGTTTGGGCTGTGTGCTTATGCAACACGGCAAAGTGATTGCCTATGCTTCGAGGCAACTGAAACCCTATGAGGAAAATTATCCAACTCATGAT
This sequence comes from Artemisia tridentata subsp. tridentata, assembly GCA_021014915.2. NCBI lineage: Eukaryota > Viridiplantae > Streptophyta > Magnoliopsida > Asterales > Asteraceae > Artemisia > Artemisia tridentata. The sequence continues at coordinate 194,522,658 of CP139508.1, read as the reverse complement.
CTAGAATTGGCAGCTGTGGTTTTTGCATTGAAGATCTGGAGGCATTACTTGTATGGTGAATCATGTGATATCTTCACTGATCACAAGAGCCTCAAATACATCTTTACTAAGAAGGAGCTTAATATGAGGCAGAGGCGATGGCTGGAGCTTCTGAAAGATTACGACACAAACATCCAGTATCATCCAGGTAAGGCTAATGTGGTTGCAGATGCACTTAGTCGGAAATCTGGAGTGATTTCTAGTTTGGAGATTGATCCGCATGTCCTCAAGGAATTGGAGCGTTTGGATGTTGAGTTATGTTTTCGGCGTGATGTTGGTTACTGGGCTAGTTTAAAGATTGAGTCAAATCTGATGTTGCGTATTAAAGAGGCTTAGAAAGATGATGGTGAACTCTGGGCTATAGTTCAGAATATTGAAGAGGGTAAGCAAACTGAGTTTAGAGTTGATGACGATGGAGTTGTCTGGTATGAGGATCGTTTATGCGTGCCTAATGATTCCGATTTGCGTGAGGCTGTGTTGACTGAAGCTCACAGTTCTCCTTTCGCTATCCATCCTGGTTCTACCAAGATGTATCGGGATCTTAAGCAACATTTATGGTGGAATGGCATGAAGCAAGATGTGGCGTTATTTGTCGCTAGATGCATGACCTGCCAGCAAGTTAAGATTGAGCATCAGCGAGCTAGTGGTCTATTACAACCTTTGGAAATTCCTACATGGAAATGGGATGAGATTTCCATGGACTTCGTTTGTGGTCTGCCTGTTACTCGTAAAAGACACGATGCGATTTGGGTGGTCGTTGATCGGCTAACTAAATCTGCTCATTTCTTACCTATCCGTATGACCTTTAGTGTTAGTAAGTTGGCGGAAGTTTTTCAGCAAGAGATTGTTCGATTGCACGGTATGCCTTCGTCTATTGTTTCAGATCGTGATCCTCGTTTCACTTCGCGTTTTTGGAAGAGACTTCATAAAGCTTGGGGTGCTCGCCTTAAGTTTAGTACTGCATTTCATCCCCAAACTGATGGTCAGTCTGAGAGGACCATTCAGACTTTGGAAGACATGTTAAGAGCTTGTGCGTTGGAATGGGCAGGTAGTTGGGATGAGTACTTGTGTTTGGTAGAGTTTGCGTATAATAACAGTTGGCATGCGAGTATTCGAATGGCTCCCTTCGAGATGTTGTATGGTAGGAAATGTAGGGCTCCTATTTTTTGGAATGAAGTAGGTGAACGTCTGATTGAAGGACCTGAGATGATTGAGATCACAAATGAAAAGGTAGCTGTTGCTAGAGAGAAACTGAAAGAGTCGCGTGCTCGCCAGAAAAGTTATGCTGATAAGCACCGTCGGGATCTAGAATTTAATGTAGGCGATCGGGTATTCCTGAAAGTATCTCCTTTCCGTGGTGTCAGGCGTTTTGGAATCAAGGGCAAGTTGAGTCCTCGATTTATTGGACCGTTCGAAATCCTGGAGCGTATTGGGGAGGTTTCTTATCGTTTGGCTTTACCTCCTCAGCTATCTCATGTGCATAATGTATTCCATATATCTCTCCTGAGAGGATACAATTATCACCCACTGCATGTTGTATCTTATCCACTTGATCAGATCCGACCTGATATGTCTTTGTCTGAAGAACCGGAAGCGGTTCTGGACCGTCAGGAACGAGTCATGAGAAACAAAGTCATCCCATTCGTAAGGATTCTTTGGAAGAATCACCCGGAGCGTGAAGCTACCTGGGAAACTGAAGAGTCAATACGAGCTAGTTATCCGCAGTTCTCGTTTTAATCCGGTATGTCCTTGTTTTGTTTTCCGTTCTCCTTTGTTTTGTTTCCGCTCTCTTTTTCTCTCTACTTCCTGCAAATTTCGAGGACGAAATTTTTTTGTTAGTGGGGAAGAAGTTGTAATACCTGAAATTCAGATAACCTATAAAATGACCAAATTACCCCTGAAGCCATAACACTTAATAAAATCACTTATAACAATTCTGAATTAATTCCAAACTTCTGAAAACGAACTACATATCAAGTAATTAAAATTCTGGGATAACATTACATTACTTTGAATGTACAAAAATTACAAAATCACATATATACATATACATGGTCCGAAAATTTAATTAAATAAACTTTATATATATTTTGCAAAATCATTTTAATTAGATAATTACAAAATAAATATGGGAATTGTACACCAAATCAAAGTGTGATTTTAAGCAAGCTATTTGGGCCGAAAATTCTGAGTATATCCCCCCTCCTAGTCGGCTAATATTATATACAAAATTAAACCATTCTATTTTACAAAAACCCTAAATACCGAAACCCTAAATCGCCTAAACCAAAAATCGACCAAAAATCCATTCGACCTTCTGGACGTGATCTAGCAATTTTATGGAGTTGATCAAGGTGTAAGCAAGCTAGGAAAAATAAGAGTTGGGTCGTGGAAGCTTTCGTTTAATTGTGGTGCTTTTGTTTGTTCGATTTCACTCGCTCGATAGGTATAAAAATCCCACGCCTAATCCTTACGTTCTATAATTGATCTAGCATTTTTCTAATGATCTATATATTGTATATAACTCAGTAAAAATGTCGAACATGGATCATGCAAGTTAAACAAGGCGTACGAATTTGTAAGAGTTAAAATACACATGAATTCCAAATAATGTCATACGATTTTTCTGAGGTGTAACTATAATTTTTACATGTCCTATACTGATAATATAAGCCTAGAAAAATAACCACATGATTTATAGAAGCTTAAAATAATTGATGCGAATTATTGTTCATAATCGGTTTATACAAAAAATAAAGAAAATAAGAAGAAAACCCTAGAATGCATTAGGGTTAGGTTTTATATGAATAAATCTGATGTAATTAATGTAATTAATGATTGTATAATGATAATATAATGATTGGATGAAACTAGGGTTTTGTTTGGTAATTTTAAATGTTATACGATTTGCATTTTAATTCACAAGGGTGTGTTTTGTAAACTTTGAAACTTCTGGGATATTTTTGTAATGTCATATAAGTCAGTAGGAATGTGAGAAAAATATAACTTGAGGGTCCTAAGTGTAAATGTGCAAGAAAATGAATTAACTATATTTATAAGTGTCGATTTGCAATTAATTAAAATAGAAGGACTAAAAGTGTAAATTTGGGAAACTTAAAGTATTTTCACTTTAAACCTTTGAATCTAATGAATTGGAAATTAAAACCCTAAACTTTTGTAACTTTATAGAAAGTACCTTAAGTCCATAATGATCTTGAAATAAGGACTTAACTTAACCTGGAATATTGACATCTTAATAAATCTGGAAAGTTACAAAATGGAAAAGTAAAACTTAAAGCAATAGTCTGAGTTTGAATAATTCATAATTCCGTCTTCTACTTCTTAGGTGTGAAGAAGGAGAAACCCTAATCTCAGCTTCGTGTTTGTTTCCTTTCTGTTGAGCTAATAAGGTACAGATATTCCGTCCTTTCAGTAAGGGCTTTTCAGTTCTTTTTCTTTCAGAATTCATTTCCTTATTAGGATTCCCTATACCTTTGCTATGTTCCCTTTTGTTTGTGAACTTTCGATGTGGTCTTTGATTGGAATCTTTTGCCATGTACCCTTAAGATATAATTTTGATTATTTGATAGTATGCCCGACCTTTGTTCTACAGTTTAATATTACGAGCCAATCACTAGACATGAGGGTTTCATGTCCATGTCATTGACGCACCTCTGACATGACTCTAGGGCAGGAGAGTGATGACCTGTTCCGTCCCTTATCTATTAATTGCTATGGCCATTATATTTATGATTTTTGATTTGTCTGTGGGGCGTATGGGTGCACTCTAGATTTGACCTGTTATCTGTATATGTTATATGATATTATATTTGGTGACTGATTGTGTGTGCGATACACGTCTTTCACTTTTGTCTGAGAGCTGATCACTCTACACAGGTATGTTTTATTATATTAGTATGCCATGGTATCGTAAGTAGTCTGGGCTCGTGATGAATTGCTGTGTTTTGTTTTCTTAAATCTTATTTCACTTTGTTCTTTTCTTTCATTCATGATTCATTTCTCATTCTTTCATTTGACTTCGTATCGGTATGATTTCGTATTCCTGATTTGCTTTTGTATTTGCTACCTGTTATTTGTTCCCGTTATCTATATATCTGTTCACTGGGCTTTTGAAGCTCAGCCGCATTTCTTTTCCTGCGGCAGGTACTTAAGCTAGGAGCTGGGTTTAGCTTTGGGATGAGAGCGATCTATTTCGGAGTCGACCTTAGTTATTTAGCTTTACCATTTGAACTTCTATTTATTTTGATATGCCATTGTTTAGGCATTTAAATATTGGATTTTTGTACTTAAGCTATTTTGTCTTGCATTTTGATTTAAGTCATGTTGACTTATTTTGGATTTAATGTTAAGACTTATGAGGTTTTATTTATTGAATGTTCTGTGACTTCTGATATGTCACCATTGTTGTGATATCTTTACCCTTGTCGGGTTGGGGTGTTACACCCTCAGACCTTTGTTCAGTTTGATAGCAGTGACAAATTTATCCCATTCTGGAGTCATGTTGTTCACAAAATTGGAGTTAAGTTGGATGTTGGGCATCGTCATTCTGATTATCCTCATGTCATTTACCAACTTATGGAATCTCACATAGTAGTCTATGATATTCTCTCCTGAGTTCATTTTGAAATGTTCAAATTCATCATACAATTGAGATTCCCTATCTTCCTTTGTGAGTTCTGACCCAGCTAACAACATCTTCACATTGTCCCATACTGCCTTGGCTTCTGTGTTGAAGTTGATGAGTTTGTAGACATCCTTTGGTAGACCTTGAATGATGATATTTGAGGCTCTGATGTCAGCATCATACCTCTTCTTTTCCTCCTCAGTAAGATCATTGTAAGTGCGAGGTCTGTCAATACCAAATGTGACTGTGCCATCATCACCAGTAGTCACAGCATCTCTGGTAGTACCCATCTGAAATGGTCCTTCATCAATGGACTTAAGGATGTTTGCCCCATTTTCTTTCCCCAAGCAATAAAGCCGTATTCTCTGAGCCCACGACTCATAGTCTGTCCTATCAAGCATAGGCGGACGGGTATCGGACCCCGCTGCTTGAATGTCATCTGATGCAGTGCTAGTCATGTTGATAACAAAGTATACGGGATTTTACAGTTCTTGTGATTTAACCGAGAAATTGAATCTTTCGTGGGACTTTCTAAAATCACCAAGAAACGAACCGTAAACTAGAAGTTACTTGCAAATTAGAACAATAAATCTTAACTCAAGAGAACTCAAATCTCAATTGATCAAAACGCAAGAAGTCAAGACACCACTAGTCAAATCGCAACAAGACAAATCGCAGGATTATCAAGTCGCAATAAGTCAAATAGAAGCTAGACAAATCGCATACAATCAAGTTGTAATTTGAGAGCTATGAGACAAAACGCAATGTTCAATTTGCAGGTACACAAGTCGCAACACTCTGACACAAAACGCAACAGACAAATCGCAACCTCTGAAGATACAAATCGCCACAGACAAGTCGCAACTTCTGAGTATACAAAACGCAAAAGACAAGTCGCAACTTCTGAATATACAAAACGCAACACACAAGTCGCAACTTCTGAGAACACAAGTCGCAACAGACAAGTCGCAACCTTTTGAAACACAAACCGTAAGTCACAAAAAGACAGAGCTGTCACTATCAAGGACAAAACGCAACTTCACTACACGCCAGACAAGTCGCTATCGTAACGTTTTGTCATTTTTTCCAAATCCGGTAAAGAGACAAGTCGCAACTTCGACGAAACACAAAACGCTCCTTTTCTTTACCTCACCAGACACAAAACGCTACTAAGAATGCGTTACCGAGAGACAAAACGCAACTAAGAACACTTTGTATTTAACCTTCGAATCTTCCAAAAACAACCACACACAACCTCAACCTTTGATTCCAAACACCAAACACTGCTCCTATGCTAATCCTAAGCACGAAAGTACAAGATCAAACACCTTCTACCAACAAAACAAGGCGCAAAATGGAATTTTTATGAAAGAAACTATTCGAACCAAACTAGTCCCAAAACACCACGAATTTGTGAATAAACCCTTATGTGAACCTAACCATGGCTCTTGATACCAATTGTAGGTTATTCACAAGCAAAGAAACACAAGTTGGGATCTTAATATGGATCGAATATGAAGGAGTTTAGAGAGAAGTAGAGATGGAACCTTAGAGAGATAAACCAAAAGAAAGAAGAATGTATTAAAGCTTGTAAAGGTCCAACCCTCTCCATGTGTGGAGAGGGATTTATATAGTACACGACATTGCAACTTAATATGCCCCTAGTGGGCTGTGGAGCAAGCTGACAGTGGGTAAAGACCCGACCCACTCCACAATAATAATTATAACTAATCTACTACTAATATTACTAGTTATGCTACGAGCTATTTAACACAAATGAGTGCTCGGGGTGACCGAGTCTTTAACTGAATATTTATATTCCTAACATTAGGCTTTGCATTTCCCTTAACATTGCCGGAGATTTCATTTGTGCAATCACCTTCATTTTGCTCGGGTTTGTTCGGATGCCCTCAGAGGTCACAATGTAACCTAAAAACTTCCCTTCTTCTACGCGGAAGGAACATTTCTTCGGATTTAACTTCATGTTGATCTTTCACAAGTTATAGAAGGTTTCGGAAAGGTCTGCCAACATTTCCTTTTCCCCCTTACTTTTGATTACCATGTCGTCGACGTAGGCTTCTAAATTCCTTCCGATTTGACTTTGGAACGCCAAATCAACGAGACGCTGATACGTAGCTCCAGCGTTCTTTAGTCCGAATGGCATTTTTGTGTAGCAGTAGGTCCCCTGCTCCGTGTAGAACGCTGTCTTTTCCTTGTCTTCTTCAGCCATCTGGACTTGATGATAACCTTTGTATGCGTCTAGAAAACATTTATACCTGAATCCTACGACCGATTCGATCTTCCAATCGATTTCCAGAAGTGGATAGTAGTCCTTCGGACACGAGGAGTTCAAGTTTTTGAAGTCAATACACATTCGCTAACTTCCGTCACTCTTTTTTACCATTACCGGGTTTGAGATCCACGTGGGATAACGGACCGGCCTGACAATTCCTGCTTTCAGCCATTCGTCTACCTCCTTTAGTACTACCTGATTCTTTTCCGCAGATAAGTTACGCTTCTTCTGAGCAATTGGGGTGTCGAAAACGTTGACATTTAGATGGTGCTTGATCAGACGACGTGGAACTCCGGTCATATCCGAAGGTTGCCATGCGAATACGTCCATATTCTTCCTCAACAGCTCGACCAGGTGTCTTCGGCATTCTCTCGAAAATCCCGTCCCTATCGTGACCGGCTGCTCTGGATACGCGGGGTTTACTTAGACTATCTCCGACCTATCCGTGTCCGTATTGACGATTTCTGCATCTTGGGGAACATCCACTATCTGCTTTTCCTCTAGTCTTCTGCATTCCAGCACCATGGCCGATCGTGCAATTAATGTTGCTACCCCTTTTGGTGTGGGGAACTTGATCATAGAATGAATTGTCGACGAGATCGCTCTTAGCTCCTTAAGGCCAGTTCGGCCTAGTATCACGTTATAGGGCGATGGAGATTGTACTACACAAAATTTCATAGTCGTTTTTCGGAACATAACGTGATCACCGAAGCATACGTCTAGTTCGATCTTGCCTAATGGTCTACTCGTTTCCCCTGAGAACCCTACCAGAGAGGTGCTCGTTTCCTTGAGCCTTGCCCTTATGTCTGAGCTGAGATTATTGAAGCAATGTTCATACATCACGTTTACGGAGGATCCCTCATCGACATATATCCTTCGGACCAAGTATCCTTCTATGTCACATTCGATTATGAGTGGTTCCTCTGACAGATCGCCTGTCGTAACGGGAGGAAAAACTATCGGAACTGTAACACCCCGACCCGATAAGGGTAAAGATATCACAAATATATGGTTTCATATCAGAACAACATAGTATCCATAAACCAAAATAGCGGAAGTCAAATACATAATCCAACAATAAGTCAACATGACTTATATCCAAAATGAAAGGAAATAAAAGAAGTACATAAGTTCAATGCCCAAACAATGGCAACATAAAGTCTAAAGAAATCAAATGGTAGATAAGCTATAAAGAACAAGCTCCACTCAAGTGCACTCAACCCCAAAGCCATGCCCAACTCCTAGCTTAATTACTTGCCGCGGGAAAAGAAAACGCGGCTGAGCTACTAGAGCTCAGTGAACAGATATAACGTAACAAGCAGTAGCATAGTGAATAATACATGAGTAAATGAGAATGGAAGCATAAGTATATGGTAAGAATACATGGTATCATAATGGAAAGGACAAAGGTGTATGGTAAAGGAAGGTCAGTAATCCACTACGAGCCCATATCATGAAATCATAATCATAATCATAATCATAGCCATAAACATGTAGAGGGGAGACCTCTTAGTATCCTGTAATATGAGGGGTGTCCTCATCATGGGTTGGAGTAGCTAGCTCCCGGAGTGTGAAAGACGTGTATCGCACACACCATCAGTCACCATGAATAACATAACATAACATAACATAACATGTACATGAACAAATCTAGGATGCATCCATACGCCCCAGGTGGCCATAATCTGCCTCTACGTAAACATGAATCATAAACATAACATGCAGGGACGGGACAGGTCATCACTCTCCTGCCCTAGAGTCATGCCATCGGTGCATCGACTGACATGGACATGAAACCCTCATGCCTAGTGAGTGGCTCGTAGTATCAAACTGAGGGTAAAGGTCAAGTATCATGAATCATGTTTTTAGTTTACTTGCATAGGTCAATATCATGTTTCATAAGTTCATAATCATGGTTCATAATCATGGTTCATAAGCAAAGGTTCATAAGCAAAGGTTCATAAGTAAAGGTTCATAAGCAAAGGTTCAATATCATGATGGTTCAAAAGATCGGAGTTCATGAATGAGGGGAACATAACAATGGTATAGGGAAACCCTAATATGAATCATAATAAGAGAGCGAAGGCCTCTTAATAAAGAAGCAGAATATCTGTACCTTATTGCTTGACAAGGATCACACTGAAAAGATGATAAAGAGCACAGAACTACTCCCTCTTCACACCTAGAGGAGTAAAGACATGATTACTAAAGATCCCATTTCCATATTAAGTAACTTTCTATTTTTAGCAGGTTTCCATTTTTAGAAAGTTTCCTTATTTATTAAGTTTCTATATTTAGTAATATTTCCATAATTATAAATTAGGTCAAGTTAAGGTTATTTTACCCAAGTTACATTTTATACCCCTGAGGTTTCATAATTTACACCTTTAGCCCCTTAACTTTATGAAGTTACATTTTAGTCCTTAAAGTATCCGTATTAACATGTTAAGCCCCTTAGTTTTACCAATTTACATATTGTACTCTTAATTTAAATGTTGTACGATTCAAAACCCTTAGAATATAAGTTTTACAATTCAAGTCCCTCAAGTTACAAAGTTTACACATTTAGTCCTTACTTTATATAAATCAACCTTTAATTTATAACAATTTCATAATAGTCCCTTAAATTATCAAAATGACACATGGCACTTTAAATATGATTAAATACATGAATGACCCATAAGTTTCCCAAAATTACAAGTTTAGTCCCTCTAGTTTATTTAATTATAAATCGATTTATAAACTTTAATATATATTCCAAAATAAACCCTTAAACATTTATTTTACATAAAAGGTCCTTCTCATAATATTTATACGACATAGCACAATATTTATAAAGTTCCAATAGTGACCCACAAGATTTTAAAATGACAATATCGACCCTTATAGTTTTAAAGTAAAATCGTATACTCTTCATTTTAATTTGAAACAAGCCCTAGCCAATCCCAATAATTAAGTCATGATTACATATCAATTATTACACTAAAATAAACCCTAATCCATGTTCCAAACCCTAGATCGATCATCCCCTTTAATACTTTTCTAATTATTCTTAAATCCGGTTTTAAACTAAATTCGAAAATAATTCGTATAGGCCATGATAAATCGAAATTGTATTTTTCCCATGTTAACATATTCATAAGGTGTCGAATAAAATTAAACACAAGTCTCAATTCGATCGTACATGATTATTTTAGATTTAGGTTTGATTTATAGTATTAATTCTCAAACGATAGGAAGATCATGCATGAATCGAATAGCACAATTTATATGGTATTCTTAAGGATCAAAGAATATGGAAAATTGACAAACCGTGATTTGAACGTATAGAATAGGCCAAATGGATTATAGCACTCGATGTGGTCCAAAAATCACCACGACTCGACGAGCTTCCTCCCGACCTTGTTAACAATTTTCATGGACCATACACGACATGAGGAACATAAGAAAAATGATGGACGAATTTATTTGTGTACGTAAGAATTGATTCGAATAATACCTTGTTATTCTTGTCGCGATAAAGAAAATTCACCAAGGATGATACGAACGAAGAACACCTCCACAATAATTTTTCTAGGGCTCTTTAGATGTTGCTTGATCACAGCAAAATGTGTTTAGAATTTTTGGATGTCGAATTGAGGCTACACGAATTGTTTGTGTGTGTGTGTGTTTCGGCAAATTAGGGTTTGTAGAGGAATTAGTGTGTGATTGATTTAAGCAAGTAATAGCCGGTCAAAAGGGAGGTTACATGGCCATAATTTCAGGATTATTGATTAGGAGCATTATTGCTTTGATTATCCCTTTAATTGCCCTTAATTTTCCTTTAATTACTATAATTAAATCATAGATTTTGAATTTAAATTATTTTAGGTGCCCAAGGGCATTTTGGTAATTTTCATGGCTTGAATAAATGTTAAATGAAGTTGTTAAAATTATTTGGGATCATAACTTGTTCATTGTTAGAAGTTTGAAATTTATTTGGTGCTTTACATATGTTTTATTTAGATTTTAAATTCTCAGGGGCAATTTGGTCATTTTACATGTTATAGAATTTTAGGTATTACAGGAACACTCATCCACTCCTCGTCATGTCCCCCGGATCTTCTCTTTCGATTCTCCGGCTGGCTTCTTATCATGCCGAGCATTTCTGCTCTATCGGTGTGTCTGCTATTGGTTTTGTTATTTCCCTCTTCGGGACGTAGGGTGTGAAAAGGAGACCCGGCCATATCAATGCTTTGGTAGATTGAATAGCGGGTCCCACGGATGGCGCCAATTTGTTGAAGTAAAACCCCGCAAGAAGGTCCCACTTCTATGTATCGTCTTCCGGAGTGACTCCTTCGGACTATGCTCCCTCCTACACACAAGAGGAACACACGTTAGACTCGCCCTGGGTTTTATCCCAAGGCCAACCTCCGGCGTGAGAGTAAGTATCGGGTGATTATGTTGTGAATAGTGATATGAGAGTAACAGTAGTCAGTGTAAAAATCATGCATATTACAAATGAGGTGTGGGTATTTATACTACCCACACCTACTGTACCTGTTTACCTCGGGAATCGTGAGTTGACCTATGTCTGACCTAGCAGGTAGGTGTCAGACCACGTGGTGAACACAATCCCGTGAAATCCGAGAAAGTGACAGTTGATGGGATTGTTCTATGTGTAAGGCGGCAGTTCTGTCAGAAATATGTCCGGCGACCCGAGACAGACCGAACGAGATGAGACGTCCGAACATGAAAGCATGGCCCGGACCGAACGAGATGAGACGTCCGGACATGAAAGCATGTTCCGGACGAAGTATGACGTCCGGACACATACACAAACACGGCAGTGAATTCTCTGTGATTAAAACTTTTAGCGTGCATTGTTTTACGATTATACATTATTGAAACAATAATTTTACGTATATCAAGAGTTTCAACTAGTTGAAATCACTTTGAACAATGATAAACTATTTCATATTAAATAGAGTACCCACATGATGTTGCGGCAACATAAATGCGCCGGTCAGTAATTTTATGAACATAGAATGTCAAAATGGTTAAAATCAATTTGTAGTCACAAGTAGTTATCATATTGTGTTATTAAAAAGTGATATATTCGGATTGCTGAATAAAAATTAAAATCAACCCCATAAGATTTTAAAACAGGTTAACCTTTAATTCAAATTTATAGTTACATGCGTAAAATTATTAATTTCCATAACTTTTATTAACGATGATTTAAACCCGCGTGTTGCTGCGAAACGTTTGTATGCGATAGTATTGCATGTGTATGAAGAGTAAATTTTTAATGGAATGAACAGAGCTTAGCGAAGATATTTTTGGCTTAGCTTATGAACTGGCGACCTCTAAACAATACCGGGCCACTCTTTGAAATCCCAACTTGTACTCAGTTTACTTCCAATCTATCACACCCCAAAAATGGCGCAGCGGAATGACATTTATAGGGTATGACTTTCATAGTCAAGAACACAAGGTGTCTAAATAGAGAAATACGACATGCATAACATAAGAAAGCTAATAGTCGCAAATTCCCACAACCGGGATAATTACAAAGATCCAATTTAAACATAAGTCACAAGGTCAAACAACATCGCTATAAAATATCAAAATGCAACTCCACGGGATATACCCAGGAGGGTCTTTGTAACACCCCCAAAATTTGGTTAAAGTAGCGGAATAGTAATTTAGGTGTTACGTTGAGGATCGAGTCATAATCATAGAAAACGGCTCGTAAGAGGTGTTTTGAAAGTTATTTGTCATTCAAGTAAATACTTTTGATACAAAGATGAATCAATTGTTTTAAAAATCCCATAAAAGATATAGAGGCTTGTAAGAATGACATATTTGATTTTTACACCATTTTAATTTATCAGAGTAATAAATGCCCGCTCCGTGTCTTGTCCTGCTCCGTTAATTACCTGAGATACACATGCTTAAAAGTGTCAACACAAAGGTTAGTGAGTTCATAGAGTTTAATGGAAAACCATTTATTTGAATGAATTTAGAAGTATATAGTAATATTTGAGATAAATTCAATTATGATTAAACAATCAGTTTTAATAATTTCAGAGATAATATGATTATCTAAAATGAGTTCCAAGTACTGATAAACAGTTCATTTCAATAATTTCAATAACGAAGTAATGATTGTAATAAATACTAACAGTGATGAAACAAGTAATGAGTGATGTTGTATATAATTACAAATAAATCATATATCTATTTAGTCAAGTTCAAGTACTGTATCTTAATCTTAGCATGAGGTGGAAGCTCATGATGTTAATGTAGTGAGGTGAAATTCCTATACAGCTGTATCTAGATATATGTTGAAAACATATATTGTCTTATGGATATTGCCCTAAGCCTCATGACACGCAAACGTTAACAGTACCGTAAACGGCGGGTGATCAATATCAAATCAATGACGGAAGATATTTGCCCTCGTGTAATAGGTGATTGTCATTTTCTATTTTGCTCAAATATAGTGTATCGCGACTAATTACGACTAACCATGAAGGCATTTCGTCAAGTAATTAGTGGGATAGGTGGTCAACCTCAAACAGGTTTCGAAGCTGTTCACTATATTCGCGTTCACTACAAATGATTAATGGCTCATGATAAAGGGTCTTTTTTTGACAATAAGGGTGTACTTAGGCAATATCAAGGTAACGATGAACTTTAAGTACTATTGCTCTTCCTAGCAATTATTTCCGTTGAAACATGGAAATAACATATAAAGATATGGGGAACATTCAAGATGTTATAGTGAAACAATTATCATGTTATATCAATCAATTCAGAAATATTATCATCTGAGTTCAATAGTTAAGCTAAACAATTAGCAAGTGAGATATATGTATCATGTCTTAAGAATAAACCATATCAAGTAATTATTAATTAGGATTTTGATTTGAATCATGTAAATTATTAATATACTTATTCATAAAAGTAATAAAATATATTTGAGCATGTATCTCCCCCAAAAGTATAAAACGTGTATTAAAAGATTAGGGGCCATGACTCACCTTAAGTGATATTGAGAATGATGAAAAGTAGGTTCGGATGAGATTATGGTAACGGCTTCAAAACAAGACCTGATAAATAAATCTGTCTGAGAATCTGACCAAATACTATTTGGTGATTGTGAAACGAGTAACGTATAACGATAAATGAATAACGAATAACGATTAATGAATAATATATTAATCGTTATGAAAAGATGATATGCAAATGAAATTATAATAAATATGCATGTGACGTGAATTGAAATGACAAAAATAGAAAATAAACTAAGAATGTCAAATAGAAATATGTTGGTCCTTGTCCTTTTTCCAATTTTACACTTTTTACACTAACGGCGTTTGTGTTACACCGTTAATCCTTAATTTATATAATTTACAATTATAGTCCACTACTTTGTCCAATATATCATTTAGAGCTTGGAAATTAATAATATGTCATTTTATATCCTAAAGATATTGTTTTTACATTTTCAGTCCATAGTTTAACCATTTGGCAGTTTTGGTCCCTCTAGGTGTTGTCGCGTTACATTTTTAGTCCAATTTTACAAAAATGATGGGAAAAATTATGTTAACTTTTCCGCAGCTTTATTAAGTCATAAAAAGCTTATTTTAACTGCTTATAAAGTTTATAGCTTATTATTTCATAAAATGGGTTTTAACGATTCATTTTATGGCCCGTTAACGTTTTAAAATCCGTATATCGTGAGACGAGTTGAGCTCATCAAAAATATCATTTTTCAAGTTCTAAATTTATATCAAAAAGCTTTGAAAAGCCAGCTTATTCATAGAGCTTAAAAACAGCTTGTTGGGCTGAAAAGCCCAACTCGCTAATTTGTATTGTTTACATATTCAGTTTTCTAGCGATCACTTTGGTAATTTTAGAGTGTCAAAACGAGTTTATTTTTATGAGTTATAAGAATGAAAGTGTTAGCTAGCTAGGTGGTCTAACGAGTGGTGTAAAGATATAGCGTGGTTATTAAGTTGAATTTCGAGATATGGAGGCGTTTTCTAGTCGACTGGAACATGTATGTATGGAAAATATGTTGAAATAATTCTAAGTCCTTGGGCAGTTTTTATGAGCGAGTGAAACAAAATCAAAATAAATTAAACGATGCATGATACTTGAAAATAAATGTGTATGGAGTGTGTATCGTGACTCTTTGGCTTTCCGCGAGGGAGGCTAGTCACGATTGTGTTCTATATGATAATATGTTACGTAAACAAAATAAATAAAAGTATATACGTTCGAGTATCTTAACAAAATAACGATGCATGTTTTTATATAATGAACAAGATGAATTTAAAAGGTTTTCAAAATACTTACAATACTTGAAAGAAGATATAGGATCGAATAGGAATGAGATAGAACACGAGTAGATGGAGTACGTTCGACTATAACAAGTTATACGAATATACTCTTGAACCAAAGCTCTTTTCGGTAAGCTTTCAAATGATCAACCAATTTTTCTTGCTTCTTGAGGAGTAATATAGGATCGAATAGGATTTTATTTTAAGTCTCTGTGATAGAATAAAGATGATGAGAAGGAAGAATATATATAGGATTGTAGTTGACGTAGTTATCTTGGCTTCCATTATTTTGCATGCTACTCTAGCTCTTGTCAGTGAATTCATTCAATTGTTACACATTCTAATATTAAAATATAGGTTTGTGAGTGCATGAAATGGGGAATGTGTTTCTTGAGTTGACTTGAATGTCGACTAGTTCTTTTTATATGTAATCGATTTATATTAAATCATGAAACACTTAGAATATGTAAATGAAACTTGATTTTATTTATGGAACTATGATTGTAATATTTTTAGAATCACGTAGAAACAAACGGGAGTCAAAACGGATAAGTTTTGATTAATTATATTTTTGTTGAGTTGATTTATTTAAGCCGAATAGATTTGATTTCAAAACCAAAGTAAAACGTGACGTGAATTGATGAGATTTGGTAAGTTAAGAGTTAAATAGGTGAGTAACGAGATGAGGTAAAAATATATAGTTGTTACGTTTAATTATCGAGAGAACGAAAAGCTTTTTGGAGCTAGTTTTCTAGTCGATTTTTACATATAACACAAAATAGATTTTTGGGCTTTTAAAACTTGGGTCATGAATAGTGATGATGGTAATGAAGTTGGCTGAAAAAGATTAAGGCCCATTTAGTTGTAATTAGTAAGTAATTAAACTAAATGAATATTTATGTTTCAAAAAACATGTCGAGAACTTGTTATGTCATTTGGTGAATTTTGTGATTTCGTAATCACCACCAAATAAGATAATAAGAAAAATTTCAAATTTCCCTGTAAAAATGGTGATTAAAATATTGACCGATATTAATAGATAATTAACCGTTGTTAATTATAGAGGAATTTTGCGGTTTGTTATAATCTTGTCTTAAGTCTTGCTAAGCCAGTCAATACTCAACCTTCTAAGCAACTTTAATAACACCTGAAAATGGTACTAGAAAAACGTAAACATGATGTTGGTGAGCTCGTAGGTTTAAAAGTTAAGACCACTGAGCTGTGAATAATATAACGTGGACAATAGTGAGCAAGATATATACAATTATAAGCACTTAACCAAAGTAAAACAGTAACGTTCGCGCCAACTGAACCTACCATGGTTGCACACACATAATCAGATAATAGTGGGGATTCTACCCTGATAGTACTATCAATTGCTTCGGCTCCAAAAGGAGTTAAACAGTTGTGCATGTTGGATCACATATAAGGAAAATATATACGTAGCATATAATCGCAATCAAACAAACATAATTGTCTAAAACCATGAAAACAGTAAAATCACAGCATAAAAACATTTGAAATCATTGAGTACCATTTCTACCCCAAGGTAAAACATGATAAAAAGTGGGGCTACGAGAACTCACCTTAGCCAAGCAATGCACAACACAACAAATCAAGAGTAGTATAACACAACAGCAACTAGAACGTCACGGCACAACGGACTCAGCACGACCTAATAATATAAAAACTCGTCTTAACATATATTCCATAAAATAACCTAAGGCGTAAAAGTTCCCAAAAGTTAAACATTCCCGTTCCCAAATTCGTTTCCAAATTAATTTCGTTTTATCCGTTTATTAGAGTTTGGTATCATCATTTGTGTAACGGTAGGAAGACACTGACTCAAGAGTACACACGCCAAAAGGAAAAACAAACAACAGAATCGCCGCGGGGAATATGACGAGAATTCAAGTCAAGAAGAGATGACGGAAAAAATCAAAGAGATAAGGAAAATAAACGTATCAAGTAAGATGAGTCGATTGGTAGTCGTCGGTATTTTCCCCATAATCCCAGTTGTTTGTACAAAATATATTTGTTTTATGATTTAAAACGAGTTTGGACTTAAAATAAAAAGGATCTTTTGAAAAGACCTTAAGTTTATAAACTTTACAAAATTTCGCCATAACTTGTCCGTTTATCGAACGTTTCCAAGTAAAAAAACCTTATTTGAAAATATATTTCTCATGGAATATTTAAGGAATATAAAATATTATTGTTCATTAGATATTATTTCTGTTGTTTACCCGTCGCGAATTGAATACATTAAATTCATTGTGAGTTTAATGTACTATATTCATTTCGCGTCCTAATAGTCCAAAATGTCCAAAGCCCAATAATATTCCACGTCCAAGTTTATGTTTCAACTCCGGAGTTGCAAAATCCTAAGTAATCTGGCTACCAATCTTTCATCAAGTCAATCTAATACACAATCTTGGTCAAAGGTATAATGATTAAGCTTAAAGCTTAATAAGGTATCCGGACGAATTATTGGGTCCTTATCGAATTTGGTCTACCCGATAAGTCCAACAATTCTTTCATCTCACTTATTAATCCAAAGCCAAACCGTAACATCAATCACATATATTATTCCAACAATCCAAACAGAGTATACTAGGATAAACGTGCCTCGAAATGTCTAATAACCCTCGTGTTTTTCTATGTTTATCCAAAATTAAATATTCAACTCTAAATTCCCACTTTCGCTATTACATATTAAGTAACAACTTGGATTTGCTAATTAATATTTCTTAATAACTATTTTTATTATTTCTTTTCTGTTAGTTTATTGTCGAGTCAAAACAAGTCGCGTCACACGAGTTATTTCCATTTCGAGTCACATTTCTATATTAATCCCTCGGGTCAAAACTTATAATCCCGAATCCCTTAACCAACCAAATAAACCCTCGGTCATAAAGCCAGGTCAAAAGTCAAACATGTCAATATGTCCAAGTCATATATCATAAGTCCATTATAGGCTATCGAGGTCACACCGAGACCAGGGGTCTCGGCTAACACCCGACATGGCCGAAACATCACGACATCAATCCAAGACCAAATCACAACATCACAATAACATCTCTCGGCCAAATCTATATCCTACGGCTCGAGTCAAAGGTCAAACCAAATCACAATACCACAAACCAATCGGACCAAAAATGAAGCTTACCTTGCCAAGACCATAAAGTCTCGGCTGTGACCACATGTAGCGAGCGAGATAAACCAAACACGGACCAAGATGACCAAAAACATAACCAAACCAAACTAACCCAAAGGAGACCGAGACCCACAAGTGGGTTCGGCTTCAAACCGTGACCCATGATAACCCAACAAACAAACCAAAAAACCAATCAAACATATAAGCATTATGAGCTTAAAAATAAGCTCGAACCAAGTGGAACGAGGCGTACTAGAGCATGGAGCTCTCGGAACGCGTACCAAGAGTGGAACATGACCCAAGAATGATGATACCTGTAACCACTCGTAAAATTTCTTAATTTCTGTACAGAACTATTATCCTTTTTCCACGGGTAATTTTTTATTTATTTATTTATTTTTTTATTTAAATGTATCTCCTATCTTATGTGACGTAGATCACATCATTGATAAACGTGCTCCCACAAGACCTGCCTAAACAAATCTAATGTTTATTTTATAAACATCATGATATAAAATATTACAGAATACCATTTACCATATTACGATAAACCCTTAACGAATCTATCAACAAAACATTCTCTATCTGAATAGATTTCTAGGAAACCCTAAAATTTACCACAACACCAAATATGAACAACTAAATCTCATAACATAAAAATATAACATATCTGAGTTAATGTACAAGTTACTAAAGCACCAGAAACCCTAATTCTATTTTATTCCCGGTAAAACCCTAATTTCACATAAGTGTTATTTTATGCATTCAACTCACAAACCCTAATTTATTTCTAGAATATTTTTACAAAATATTAAGTTTACAAGTTATTTAACCTAGAGTACAAGTCTTTTATGTACAAAACCATCTATTTACAAAAACCTTATAAAATATTTAAAAACAATTATTTAAATAACATTTTATGTAATATTTTTACACAATAAATTATAAAAATAATTTATTTATTTATTATATATATGTACAACTTCATAAACCTAATGTACAACCCTTTTATGCACAAAAATATAAAAACTCATTTAATGGCATTTAAAGTGTAATAAAAATTACATAAAAATTATAGAAAATTAAGAAATAATTAAAAATATATTTTTCTTATTTTTCTTACATAAGTACAAGTCTTCTTAGTCTAGAGTACAACTACCTAAAGCACAAAAACTATTTTTCTCCTATTATGTACAATTCGATAAGTGTAAATTTAGGTCAAATGAATTCAAAATTTATTTCTAACTTACCCTAAACCTAGGAAACCCTAACTTTACCCAAAACCCTAGTTTACAAGCCAACAAAGCACAAGTACAACACTCCTATGCCTAAATCGAACTAAAACTAGGCTAGTTAGGCTACCTAGTTCAAATCTAACTATAAACTAACTAGTAATTAGGATACTTAAACCCTAAGTGAGCCATATGGTTGGAGAAGAAGAAGGACACATAGCCTTTCTTCTAGAAATAGCATATGTGTATGGAAAGAAACATTCCACATCACCCTATCTCCTCCCTCACCATTGTGGCGCCTCCCTCACCTTACACCTCACTTCACACTTTCCCAAGTCAGCCCTAGAAGCTCCATGAAACCCTAACTTGGTCTTCTATAAATAGCAACTCACCATAGGAACCATAAACCACCACAACCCATCGAATTACCACAAACAGCCACAACCTTTTACACAACTGATCCCCTTAGTCCCACATATGTTAAAATAAGTCTAGAGAAGCAGTAGGAACAAGTTAGGTCTAGTAAGGAACAAGATCGAGTCATATTTCATCCAAAATACCCCTAGTCGACCATTTCAAAAGTGGTATGTTCTAGTTCTTTTTATTTGCTTTCGCATAGTTGTTTTATGTCTAAATAAAGTTTAAAACATGTAATAATAAGTGTTAAAAACCCATAAGTAGCTAAAACCCATTTTTGTTTAATTTTTGTTTTATCGAGTAACATATATATATATATATATATATATATATATATATATATATATATATATATATATATATATATATATATATATATATTCGAAACAAGGTTCTAATTTATCTAGGATATTAAAAGTAGTCTAGGAACACTTTAAACATGTTATAATAACTGATCAAATCATAAAAACAAAGGGTCTAAAAATCGGATTTAGAAAAATACACGTTTTTCTTTTCTTTTTCATCCAGTCGAACCACAGCAGGTCTGCTGCTTTGGGCTTCGTTTTACCCTATCAAATGTATTTCAAAAATTCTGATTTTCGACATGCTTAAAGTACACAAGAAGGTCTAAATGTAGGAAAAAGAATCAAAGATTTTCGTTGAGAAACGAAGGAGAACGGGGCGTGTGAAGTTGGGTAAATTTCTGTGTCGAGTGAAACTTGGATCACGACTTTCTGGATTTATTTCTGAAGTCGTGGGTTCGAATTAAGCTCCAATCTTTTACAAAAAATACTTTTATAACACTTATAAATATTTTAGAAAAGAGTCGTAAAAGGTCTCGCCTTGAATCGTTAGAAATAAATTGTTTTTGATCAAAAGGACCTCGGATGTGATTGAGTATTAAACACAAGGACCATTTCTACCAAAGCTCTAGCGAGTTTGGTGTTTTGGACCTGGTTTGCGATCAAGGAAACCCTAGGGGTGTAAAGTGTCTATTTTCAAAACTTGAGGGTACAAAGTGTCAATTAACTAAAGTCCGAGGGAAAAAGTTGTCATTTCCATATAGTCTAAGGGTAAAAGTTGTCAACTTTAGAAACTTGAGGGTCAAAAATGAAAATATAATATAAACCCTAATTATTACTTAATATTATTATAAATTTAATATTATATTAATTATTATTATTATTATTATTATATTATTATTATTATTATTATTATTATTATTATATATTATTATTATTATTATTATTATTATTATTATTATTATTATTATTAAGTTTTAAACTTAATATACGTTTTGTACCGTAACTAACAAACGAAGTATTTATTTAACAAACGAATAAAACCGAATCATACAGATAAGAAAATAAGATAAAACCTTACTTTTGAAACTACATATTGGCTCAATTAAAACATTTAACCATCAATCAAACAACAAAACAAAACGAAATGAAATAAACTATAATCATTAGAAATGATTACTAAATATTGGCATAACAACCCAGGTTCTTTGTCCGGAGACGTTTATCAACTTTCTTTCATTTGTTTTCCATCCAGACTGATCAGGTGAGTTCGTAACCCCTTCTTTCACTTGTTTTAAATTACTTTTGGGGGAGATACATGCTTAACTATTTTTATACTCTAAACTTTTATATGAATTATCGTGAGTTCGTAACCCCTTCTTTCACTTGTTTTAAACTATTTTTGGGGGAGGTACATGCTTAACTATTTTTATATATACTCTAAACTTTTATATGGATTATCGTGAGTTCATATCCCCTATTTTTACATGTTTTTGAATTATTTTGGGGGAGATACATGCTCAATTATCTGTTTTTACTTTCATAAGCAATTCTAAGTTTTCATGTATTGATATAAATTCCATAGCCCTTATTTTCATACGATATGAATTAAATTGGCAAGATTGGCAAACGCTGTTTGCATTTACAAGAATTATGAATCACTAAAGGACTATTTCCCATATTAAACACAAGTAATTTCCCAACGTTATTCTTATTTTATTGCCTTACGCTAAGTTAACCTGAAATATAAGTCCTCCCATCATGAACCTCTAATCACTGACTCTCTTAGGGTGAGCGCGAATATTGTGGATAGTACTATCGGGCTGACAACCCCTTTGTGTTACCGTAACGTAACCCAAAGCATTATATTTGAGATAAATAAAGAGATGTGGCAATCTCCTACCCGGGGGCAAGGTTACCTACATTTAATTATGGGGTAACTAATACATCATTAGCTTATGACTGTTGATGTTCTGTTAATGTTTTGCGTTTCATGAGGCTTAGCGCAATAAAATATATTTTTCCCTAATGGTAATTGTATATGTTGCAATTATTTTCATCTAATCTTGTGTTTAAATGGTTTGAACTGAACTGAACGAAGTATTTCCGAATAACTGAAAAAGGGCTTATTTTCCGAAATATGAAAAGAGCTTATTTTCTGAAATATTGAAAAGGGCTTATTTCTGCATAACTGGAACCAACGTAATTCCTGAATAACTGAAACGGATTATTTTCACTTATAAAACTTTATGAATTCACTCAACCTTTGTGTTGACGTTTTAGCATGTATTCTCAGGTTATCGGAAGCATGGATTGGCACGGGATTGGCTATGGACTATGTTATCATTCAAACCAAAAATATATTTTTATAAATGTATTTTGAGAACCTCCTGCTGGGACCTGCATATTGTAACTCTGATATAAATGAATGATAACAATTTTATCTAAAACGTCTCATTTTCGAGTCGTTTTCTATTATCATGACTGTGAACTGTTTAGTAACTCCCCAACTTATATTTCCGCTGCGAATATCGAAAACGGGGGTGTTACAATACCAAGTGTTTTAGTATCGTTATTATTTAGTTTAACATGTTTCTTTTTTGTTTCGTGCATTACCGATTCACGCAAGGGTGAGAATCAGTGAGTTTATCACCTTAGACCACGAATCTACTTACCTGTTTACCAAAACGAGAAAAATAATGAGATAAATGTGGTTGTGGTGGCGCATACGAGGGTTTGGTGGCGCGTATACCACAGATCTATGACAAGGGAGGTGATATAAGGGTGGGTTTGTGTTTGTTTTGTGGTTGGTGATGGCGGTGTAGCGACGGTGGAGGTGGTGGCTGATTGATGGTGGCGGCGGCTAGTGAGTTGAGAAAGAGAGAAATGATGAAGTTATTATTTTTGGATTAACAAATGGAAGGGATAGGGTACATATACCCTAGTTGGGCCAAATATGTAAATAACCGAAAGGAGGGGGCGCGGGTATAATTAACGCAGGGGCTGCGGGTGTAATTTTAGTAATCTTTTATAATGTTAAGGTGTGGGACCCATAAAGGCTCGGTAACGATCGATTTGGGACATGAAAGTTACGCCAATGTTTTTGAAATAATTATTCCACGAAAAACAAGTACAAACACGACTAATACCTCATAAATATTAAAATAATCTTATTAAACCGTATATTAAAAGTACGGTTGTGTCGGTACGCGTTGTGTGCTATTTTCACGTTTTGTGTAGTTTAGCTTAAAATTAACTATAAAAACAAATGCGTAAACTTTGAAAAATAAATTATTTTGGGTAAGGACCATGGAAAAATTGCGGGTTGTTATAGTCTACCCCCGTTAAGAGAATTTTGTCCTCAAAATTCAATTGACTAAGGGCCTGAGCTTGGTTGGATAGTATTCACCATTCGATTAGGTTGCACACAGAAGGGTAAGGGTGTGGGTGTCAATCCAAATAGTACCGGGTGCTACTTCCCAATTGGTACTATCAATACTTCCTAACCTCTAGTAATTACACAAATGAACCCACATAATAATCACATAGTAAGGCAAGCTTTCCCGTCCTTGAGTAAAGCCGTAAAAAACCTTAAGGCATGTTTTGGGTAGTTTAAGTTGAGCCTCAACTAAAATCTAACTTAACCCCACAACTCATCAAACAAGAACTGTCATGAGATTAAGCTAAACCACAAGTTTAAGCCCAGTAACAACTTGATTTCAGCTTAATCTCACAACTCATCAAACAAGAACTGTCATGAGATTAAGCTAAGCAACAAGTTAGACTTAACCTTAAACTACGTAACAACTTAAATCTAACTTAACTTCACAACTCATCAAACACGAAATGTCATGAAATTAAGTTAAGTATCAAGTTGTAAGAAAAGAAACTCAACATTTTTGAAGGATTGGCTCAATTTTGGGATCGCTTTCAAATAAACAAACTAGTAGATATCCAAAGAGAAGATTCAACTAAGAGGGATGTGCATTCCTGTTTCCTCCAAAATCAATAGTACATGCCCTAAGTATATCTCCTAACGTCGGATAATATGCTCACCCTAATCATTGGTCTAGGAATAGTAGGTTGCACTCAAATCTAACTGTGTTCCTAGTGCATCCTATGGTGTCTGCCAAAACTGCGATGTGAACCAATGTCACGATCTGATATAATAGGTACAAGCGCTCCTCTTGTGTGTCGCTCTATTTGGATTTCTTATCTTTGAATACTACGAAGGCATTGGTAAAACCAAAGGACATATCATGAAAACTCGAAATGCCTGTATATCGTTCTGAATGCGGTTTTAGGGTTGTCAGCCTTGTGCACTCTCAACTAATGATATTCGGGTTCGGAATCTTTCTTCGAGAAGTATCGCGTATCATGAAATTTGTGCCGCTCCGGGAGTTAAGTTTATGAGAAGCTCAATTCGTCAAGGAGGGGCGAATCATGTTAGGTCTTTATGAAGTACTCCAGGGAAGTCTTAAGCACGCGAGGTATTTTTTGGTTTCTGCTCGTCCTACTAGGCGCAATGAAATAGGCGGTTTTATAGTAACTATCGAGTGATTAGGCTTCATGAAATGCCTCGTACATTCTTGAGCAAAATCATTTAAAATTTTTAAGCTAAGTAACAACTTTAAACTTAATCTCAAATCTAATCAAACAAGAACTGACATGAAATTAAGTTAAAAGTTGTTAAAAAGCTTACTTTTTTTTTTATAAGAAAAAGAAAAATTTTAGTTAAAGTTTGGGGTTGCTCAAAAATGAACGGGTGGCATTTCAGCACCCAAAGGTCTTGCTACCAAGTGGTGGAGATTTGAACTTTCTTATCGGTTTCTACCTTTTTGGTCATACACTATATCAATCTCATAACTAAGGGCTAGGACACTAGGCTTCACCTTTAACAGAGGCATGAACTAAGTGGAAACAAATCTATAATCGAAGTCGGAATCAAATAGTATGATAGCCTAATAACCGTTTATGGAGAACATGCCCGTCATGAGGTTCAGGTCCTGGCTTCCTTCTTCATCGTTCATCACAAATACCCGACCCCGAGCTGGGTTGCCATTGTTTCCATTGTTTGAGTTTGTTCCATTAGTCATTAAGGCCTGATTCGGGTTATTTTGCACTTGCCCCTGTGCCCTATTCAGCTTAGGACATGTGTTTCGGAAATAATCCGGGCTTCCGAACTCATAACATGTCCTTGGGTAAATGGCATTAATTGGAGTCGCCTGCATGGCTACTACTCGACAATCGCTTGCCATATGACCCGGTTGATTGCAATTGAAACATACTAGGCATGGCTTAGTCTCTAGGTGATGGTAGTTACATTTGGCACACTTACGGTAAGGACCTTCATATCCTTTCCGGTCCGAGCTCGTTGCCACAAATCCTTTTCCCTATTTCGCCTTTTTATTGTCACCCTTTGCACCTCCTTGCTCACTTGGCTCACTCATAGCCTTCCTCTTATCGCCACTCTTAGATAATGACCCATTCCTAACCATCTCATCCGTTAAGGTTTCATATTTCAGTATCGCGCTCTGAATAGTGGAAGGCTCAGTCGCTTTCACCATCCCGTAAATCTCAGGGACCAAACCATATATGTACCTCTCAATTCTCTTGGATTCAGGAGTGACCATATGAGGTACTAGTCTAGCAAGCTCATGGAATCGATCCGTATAAGCAGTATGATTGGCTCCTACCATGGTATGGTGTTAGAACTCACGTTCCAGTTTCTGCATCTCATTGTTTGGACAATACTCCTCTTTTAACAATGCCTTAAAGTTATCCTAACTCATCCCTACGGCAGATTCCATGGCCCTAAGCCTGGATTTGCGTTTTTCACCAGGTCAACGCTTTTTCAGTCAATGAACAGGCCGCAAACTTCACCTTCTGATGGTCCGCACATTCAGTTATATCAATCACTGAATCCATCTTCTCGACCCATCGAGTATAAGCTATCGCACCTCCATTTCCATCAAATTCCACCGGTTTGCACGCGTTAAATTCCTTGTAATTACATCCCTTGTTACCGTTGTTATGGTTCCCATCATTTACGTGATCACTTCCACCGTCGTTGTCCGCTTGGTTATTCCCACTCACGTTGTTTCCTTGGTTGCTGATATGGTCGCCAACTTGGGTGACAATAGTGGGTAGCAATTCCCGTAGTTGTTGGGCGATAATGGTATCAACATCAGGAGTCTCATTGCTGGTATCATCGCTTCCCGTGCCGCGACCTCCTGCCCTACCTCCTCGTCCACTAGTCCTTCACCCCTCGGTGGTGGAACACCTCGGTTAACTCAAGTCGACCTTCTTGGAGGCATGATTCTACAAAGTGGGCATTGGTAAACGTTAGATAGGAGATATGTAGGATCTACACTCAACTTCCTATCTGACAATCCTTGAATTTGATAAGTCCATGCCGCATCATATTATCGTAAAAACGTTGGCCATGCGTTTTTAAGATGGTATCATGCTGCATTTACTTATCATCATCACTTCGTGTCATACTATACACATAATCGCACACGTAGTTCCTATAATGCAAACTATATGAGGGTTCCTAGGTTATAGTCTAGGTTAAACCACCTAATTCTCTATAATCAAGTATGTGATACCAATCTTTCACACCCCAAAAATGGCGCAGCGGAATGGCATTTACGGGGTATGACTTTCATAGTCAAGAACACAAGGTGTCTAAATAGAGAAATACTACATGCATAACATAAGAAAGCTAATAGTCGCAAATTCCCACAACCGGGATAAGTACAAAGATCCAATTTAAACATAAGTCTCAAGGTCAAACAACATCGCTAGGAAATATCAAAATGCAACTCCACGGGATATACCCCAGGAGGGTCTTGTCTTAAGTCTTGCTAAGCCAGTCAATACTCAACCTTCAAAGCAACTTCAACAACATCTGAAAATGGTACTAGAAAAACTTCAACATGATGTTGGTGAGCTCGCAGGTTTAAAAGTTAAGACCACTGAGCTGTGAATAATATAACGTGGACAATAGTGAGCAAGATATACAATTATAAGCACTTAACCAAAGTAAAACAGTAACGTTCGCGCCAACTGAACCTACCATGGTTGCACACACACAATCAGATAACAGTGGGGATTCTACCCTGATAGTACTATCAATTGCTTCGGCTCCAAAAGGAGTTAAACAGTTGTGCATGTTGGATCACATATAAAGAAAATATACACGTAGCATACAATCGCAATCAAACAAAGATAATTGTCCAAAACCATGAAAACAGTAAAATCACAACATAAAAACATTTGAAAGCATTGAGTACCATTTCCACCCCAAGGTAAAACATGATAAAAACTGGGGCTACGAGAACTCACCTTAGCCAAGCAATGCACATCACAACAAATCAAGAGTAGTATAGCACAACAGCAACTAAAACGTCACAGCACGACGGACTCGGCACGACCTAATAATATAAAAACTCGTCTTAACATATATTCCATAAAATAACCTAAGGCGTAATAGTTCCCAAAAGTTAAACATTCCCGTTCCCAAATTCGTTTCCAAATTAATTTCGTTTTATCCGTTTATTAGAGTTTGGTATCATCATTTGTGTAACGGTAGGAAGACACGAACTCAAGAGTACACACGCCAAAAGGAAAAACAAACAACGGAATCGCCGCGGAGAATATGACGAGAATTCAAGTCAAGAAGAGATGACGGAAAAAGTCAAAGAGATAAGGAAAATAAACGTATCAAGTAAGATGAGTCGATTGGTAGTCGTCGGTTTTTTTCCCCATAATCCCAGTTGTTTGTACAAAATATATTCGTTTTATGATTTAAAACGAGTTTGGACTTAAAATAAAAAGGATATTTTGAAAAGAACTTACGTTTATAAACTTTACAAAATTTCGCCATAACTTGTCCGTTTATCGAACGTTTCCAAGTCAAAAGACCTTATTTGAAAATATATTTCTCATGGAATATTTAAGGAATATAAAATATTATTGTTCATTAGATATTATTTCCATTGTTTAGCCGTCGCTAATCGAATACATTAAATTCATTATGAGTCTAATGTACTATATTCATTTCGTGTCCCAATAGTCAAAAATGTCCAAAGCCCATATTCCACGTGCAAGTTAATGTTTCAACTCTGGTGTTGCGAAATCCCAATTAATCCGGCTACCAATCATTCATCAAGTCAATCTAATACACAGTCATGGTCAAAGGTCTAATGATTAAGCTTAAAGCTTAATAAGGTATCCGGACGAATTATTGGGTTCTTATATAATTTGGTCAACCCGATAAGTCCAACAATTCATACGTCTCACTTATTAATCCAAAGCCAAACCGTAACATCAATCACATATATTATTCCAACAATCCAAACATAGTATACTAGGATAAACGTGCCTTGAAACGTCTAATAACCCTCATGTTTTTCTATGTTTATCCAAAATTAAATATTCAACTCTAAATTCCCACTTTCGTCATTACATATTAAGCAACGACTTGGATTTGCTAATTAATATTTCTTAATAACTATTTATATTATTTATTTTCTTTTAGTTCATTGTCGAGTCAAAACAAGTCGCGTCACACAAGTTATTTCCGTTTCGAGTCTCATTTCAATATTAATCCCTCGGGTCAAAACTTATAATCCCGAATCCCTTAACCAACCAAATAAACCCTTGGTCATAAAGCCAGGTCAAAAGTCAAACATGTCAATATGTCCAAGTCATATATCATAAGTCCATTATAGGCTATCGAGGTCACACCGAGACCAGGGGTCTCGGCTAACACCCGACATGGCCGAAACATCACGACATCAATCCAAGACCAAATCACAACATCACAATAACATCTCTCGGCCAAATCTATATCCTACGGCTCGAGTCAAAGGTCAAACCAAATCACAATACCACAAACCAATCGGACCAAAAATGAAGCTTACCTTGCCAAGACCATAAAGTCTCGGTTGTGACCGTATATTAAAAATGAACCAAATAATTATTCCGTGAAAAACAAGTACAAACACGACTAATACCTCATAAATATTAAAATAATCTTATTAAACCATATATTAAAAGTACGGTTGTGTCGGTACGCGTTGTGTGCTATTTTCACGTTTTGTGTAGTTTAGCTTAAAATTAACTATAAAAAAAAATGCGTAAACTTTGAAAACTAAATTATTTTGGGTAAGGACTGTGGAAAAATTGCGGGTTGTTATACAATCAATCTAAGTGTATCCACTGGCAAAAAAATAAAAATAGAAGTGGATTAAAATTGACAGTTGATTAAACTGAGTCACATGCCTTCCTCCAAGTTTTAACCCATATCATTATCAGTAAAACCACTCATAACTATAGAACTGACTCTTTTGGCACAACGTCTTCGCAGCAATACCAACTATGCGAATGTTTCAGCACATTAACTTTACACGACCTCTAAAACAACTACCGAAAGTATAAGATCTATAAACTCAGTCTGTGATTAACTACACGTTGCATGAAAAATTGTAATTTACATGGAATTATATATATCCCACACTATATAATAGGCTAACCATGACACGTCGCAAACCTCTTGAAAATGCCACATATTCAATATAATGCCACCTCATTGCCACTTGGCACACACAATTCATGTATTAAATCAGAAATTTTTAAAATTTGTCACTGATGGGACTTGAGAGACACAAGTGTGTTTACCACTGGATCACTTTAAACTTTTAGTTGAAAGCTTTGAAAACAAAATATAGACGCTTAAAATAAACATTCAAAACACTCACTAATAATTAGGGATCTCAATCCTCTGTATTCATTTCAAATTGTATAACTGAACTACATTCATTCCTCCAACCTACAATCAAGGGATAAGCAAGGCAAGTTTGATTTTACGTTACAAATACATTCAATGGCAGGAGCGTATCATTTGTTCAATTTTGAATTTAGCAAAAAAATGTGGATCCTCATTTAAGTACACCTAAAACCCCAAATACCAACACACAGATTCAAAAATCAATATCAATTAATCTTCAGTTTTCAAAACATAATCATCCTATCATAAAAGTTATTTTTAGGGTTTTAATTTTGGGTTTTCAATTCAGAAGCTATATGTTGATGAGGTACTTTTTTTTAAGCTTATAGTGTAATTCTTTTTTTGTATTTTTTGTAATGACATTGTTGTTCATCTTTCTTTATATTCACATGACCAAATTGACTATGCCTACAAACTGATTATGCAATCATAAGCAGTTTGGTTGTAGAAACTGATTAGACCCCAACCCGACAAGGGTAATCATAAGCAGTTTGGTTGTAGGAATAGATAATCATAAGCGGTTTCGTATGGGTATTTGTTAATTAGTATGTTAACTGAATTTAAAAGGGTATTTATATGTTAATTTCATTTTTTAATATATTTAAGTATTAAATATTGTAACTTTTGCATTTTTGACGGGTTTATCATATGGTAGTTAAGTGATTTTTTTTTCTTTTTTTTGTGAACAATTATGTTTCTTTCTGGCAATTTAAGAGGAAATAAAAGAGAACCTAAAAACTTATTTACAATGAATGAATAGCCGCATCTTGCGTCTACTGGGCATCCTATTTTAGAAAAGCCTGTCGGCAGGAGCCTCATATCACCTACCAATATCATCACTTGCAATCATTCGATTACATGTTTGTATTTAATGTTCTTATTTTATTTTATTTATCTAAAGGTTCAAATGAGGCGCAATGCATATGAGTAAGGTTATACCTATTAAATTACATTTCTATCAATATGAGCAAAAATCAATAGATTTTGTTCAAAAACATTGTTTCAGTGTTGGATAATGTGTGATTGTTATAAGTAGGTGAAATTTATGTGTTTTATGTAATTCCTTAAGTTATTGGTTGATTCTTATCTGATGTTTATTTGACATATTTTTAATGGCAGGTGGGATGACATAGAGCAAGGCTTTGATGCTTGATGAGAGCATAGATTACGTCAAATTTCTCAACCTCCAAGTCAACATATCCCTTTATTTTGTTACTGATAGCACTTTCTTATATGGCTTAAATAATATTCAAAACTCTAAAGGTCAGTTGGAGGATGCTTATAATGTGTTTAACAAAATGTTAAGGGCCTTAGAAAGTGGAAAATAAATTATGATAATAAGGCTTTAATTTAAGAGGTTTTGTATGCTAGTAGTTTTCCGTAGTATGTGTGCATTATTGTTCACTTCCTTGTAGAAAGCAGGCTTCTACCGAACTCATTAGCAAGTGAACGGCGACCCTTAATAACATGTCAATACACCGAAATGGATGCTAAAAATAAGCTATCCAAACAACCCTTAATAACATGTTTAGGATGCCGAAAGAATGTTATCCAAACAACCCTTAATAACATGTTTCGAACGCCAGCTGCCTACCAAAATTAGTTATCCAAACAGCCCTTATTAACATGTCAAGATACCTAATGGGCTGGTGGAGATAATCTATCCAAACGACCCTTGATAGCATGTTTTGGACGCTAAATGATTGATGAAATAGGCTATCAAAACAACCCGTAAAAACATGTTTAAGCCATATAAATTGTAGGGAAATGAAGGAACTGCGAGTACTTGAGTACATATCTTACGCAAAACCGACTTTAATGAGTTTGCATTCTGATGTTTACTGCTCTATTAGCAGATCTTGCTTAATCGACTTTAACCCACGTAACTAACTGTGACTCTTAACATTTTGTAGACTCAGATTTAGTCTTTTCTAAATGTGGCATGGTTAAAACCATGGATTAAAGGTCTGTAATAGTGGAGATCTTAAAAATAATAATGTCCTTATAACTTTTGAGTATGCATCCTTAGTGTTGTATTATAAAAAACACAATACAAACTCACCTCAGGAAGCAATTATCAAGGAAAACATGAGCATCATTATTTGCTTATATGAATACAAATATGTTGTTAATTATATGGTAAGGTAGCATGTCAAGAGAATTTTGATACCGTTTATGGGTAATTTAACACATGTAGTTGGTATTCGAACATCTCTAAATTCATAGGATGGAGTGTCTACTTTGGTACGTTATACTGTTATACAACTATGATTATGTAATCATTCATTTTACTTGCAGCTATTAACAGCACAACAATATTGTCAGCAGTACTTATCACTAGAATTCCCATGCAAGTCTTACAGAAGCATTTTGAGCTTTGAACTTGATTAATTATAAACCACAAAATAGTTTTATAATAATTTGTTATGATGGATTTGGGTGCCGAATTAAGAGAGGCAACCATGAAAATTGGGGAAATCGCCACCACGTGTGATAACATTTTGGAAATGGGTATACCCACTTGACAGATCATGGAATGTACTTGGGCTTAGGTATGACCCGAGTGTGGGACAAAAAGAGATTGAAAGAGAAGTAGTTATTCACTACAATGGGAATTGTATGTAAGTGGTTGCTCTATTAAACATCACTATCTTCTTACTGTGTTTACTAAAAAATGCAGTAAGTACCTTAAAAGTTTTCGGGCTAAGTAAAGCTTATCAGCTTATTGTATTGGCTTACAACATATAATTGACTTAAAGCAATCGTATTTAGCAAATTAATTATTAAAAGTAAATGTGAAAAACGATTAAAAAAAGTTTGGTCAGGTTATGAGTTGATCCATTTAGTGCCCAATATATGACAACAATGTATTCATTTCTTTTAGGCTATATTCAATGAGCTCTGCAAGATGTTGGATTCCGGGAAGTCTTCGTTCAAACCCAAGAAAAGCAAACTATGTGTTGTAATCTTTGTGGGTCTACAAGGTATTCTGTTTGTGTATCCACTTACATATATATCAACTAGATGCAAGGCCCGCCCCGATGGGGCAGCTATCTTTAGAAATTTAATTATACATGAGTAGAAAATGAATAAAATAAAAATGCCAAATAATAACGTTAAACAAAACCTAACGTAAAAAATAACCGAATTACATATAGTTTATAATCTATGAAGAACTTCTCTATATACAACGTTTGTTGTAGAGTTGGTGTAGTTGCCGTCTTTGTCACAACACAACACAACACTTTTAGACCTCTCTTGCTTTTTACTCTGGAAACGACTACATAAAGTTTTCCGTGGGAAAAAAACAGACCATTCCAAATATAGCCCAACCTTAGACAAAGTTTGGCCTTGAATTTTGTTTAAGAAAGAAGAACAAATACTTAAGGCTCACTGTACAAACATAAAGCAGAAGATACAAACAGAAACCAAGACCTAAACACTTAAATTAGCTTAAATATTGCATACTCAAAAGCATACTGAGACAGATCTTGACCAAATCAGATACGACACAAAATTATGGCATTAAAATACCACATGAACACATTAAACACAAAGTTGTAGAGGAAATATTATGACCAAAACTCCCACGAGCCAAACATGATTGGGCTGTAGCACCACTTCTTTTATTATTTTTATTTGTAGAAATCACTCTCTAATTAGAGTTAACATCTTGATCCATTTTTACAGCATAAATATATATTAAATAATAATATAGTGACTAAAAAAGAGTTGCCAATTTCATTTCTATACATCCCTAAGAAACCATCTCGCCAAGACCCATCTAGAAGATAAAATTAACATAAAAAAAAATGCTGAATGGAATGCCTATATATTTATTCAGTAGCAAGTGATAATGAAATATGTGTTGCATGTATTTGTTTCATCTCAACCTCATCATCACTTGCAACCTTTTTTCCAATAGGAGCAAATCCACCAAAGATGACCCAAAATTCACCAGTCGAGCGCTGTGCATGTAGCTTTTTGTCATCTGAATAGATCAATAAAAAGAGATATAAATAATGAATCAGAAGTCATGGCTTCAAAGAAGTAATTAAAATATATCTATATAACATGACTTACCAACAATTGCAACATCACATGTGTCATCATAATATTTTTCCATCAGCAACCGAAGAAGTTCCAAAGCTTTAGGCCTTTCTTGTATGTTTTAGTTTGGTCCGCTCATAACTGTGACAGAAACATCGAAACTTAGTATCCAATTCATAAGTCAGTTACTTACAGCATTAAATAATTTGACCACTGAATGTTCCGCCATGACATGGAAAAATATACTCCGTAACATGTTAGTTTGCAAGTGGCAGTAATCCAAAAGATGAATCCAATATAATTTATCAAACAATATATATCTACCTCCTTTTGCAGCCACTCCTATAAGTAGTTTTTCATGTGTGACCTGAGACAGAATCAAGCTTTACATGTCCCGTTCTCCTAACTTTATATCCAGATATAAATTCGAGTCTTCATAATAAAGCTACTTGCTGTATCTTAAATCAGTTTATTTGTAAAAGCAATTTCGAGTCTTTATAATAAAACTACTTGCTATATCTTAAATCAGTTTATTTAGAATATTACTTAGATAATATGTGTAACAATCTAGCTTTGTAATATTGATTGTTAGCTTTAAATATATATCTATATATAGAAACAGAGAGGAAAATGTTGCCGGTACAACTAAACCTACCAAATTCTTGTGAACCCAAACTAAGATTACCCATTTTGACCCAATTCTAGCCCGCCTGACCTGCCCATTTCTTCATCCCTATGCATAACATGTAAAATCAGACAATGCAATAATGGAATTTGTCATACCTTGTTTAGCTTGGCAGTAGGTGCAAGTCTCTCAGATAATAATAAATCTTGGTCAAAATCACAGCTTAAAGCCTGCGCAAAGAAATGAATATTGGTTTAGAAAATGACATGGATTCAAGAACAGCAAGAGCATACTGTGATTGTCGTTTTACAACCCGAGTAATGCAATCTTTGTCCATTTAGTTCCTCAAAGTAAATAGTTGCATATATTATACCATTAAATTTGTCAAACCATTCTTATCCAAAGTCAGCAGTCACTCTCTTTTAAGTACTGTAAACCACGCAAAGTTCAGGTCTTGGGCATCTTTGGTAGATCCTTATCTCTAGGCTCAGATTTCCCTTTTTTACCCAAGATTTATAGATAAATTAAAGTTTATAATTAGTTTTGTTACCTTGTCAAAAGTCAAGCCTAAAAATAGTCTGAGAATAGCACAGTCTTTGTATGATTTTGGTATCTTTGCATCATTAGAAAATAATTCATGTCTTGCTGCAAGTGTGCAGAAATAATGCTATAGTCTGACTTTTGAGGTCAAGGGCTTCTTACGTCCGTAATGTGTATTAATCTTCTAGGATATTGTTATTACTTACTCCGTATTAGTTTTCAGTTCAAAAAGTCCTATCACTGTAATAGTTTGTGAATTTGATTTTAGAAAGTCAAATGCCGACTATATGTCACAAAATGCATGAACTAAACAAAAGGTATGTTTTAGTACCTGTCTAAGCTTAGAGTTGTTGCGGAAGTACCATCCATATAGATGGAAGTGATCAATGAATGCATAGTCAACGGTATATCTTCTAGGAGAGAAAACAGTGTTGTTTTCCAAGATCGCACCCAATCAATTACATCCCCTTTCTTTTTAGACAACAAATAACAAACTCAATTTAGCACCATCATACTTAATTCATACACACCTGAGTTGGTCAACATTGACACAGCTTCAAAATCTCCTCAAAAATCAGATGTCATTAGATCATCACATTTTATTCAAAAAAGATAATCAAGATGCACGTTGTAAATCTGAGTCTGCTTATTTTTATATTCTAAATTAATTTGTGTGTTCAGTATATAATGAGGATTCCTCTTAAAATAAGACATGCCTTTTTCCTTGAAAATTCTTAGTTTGCAGATTAAATTGATTACTAGTCACATTGTTTAAACTCTTTCTATATGATGATATGCAGTAATGAGAACTATTTTTTCACATAAACTCTTCTTTTCTCAGAAAAAAGGCATTGCAACCCATAAAATGCATCTAACTGTGACAAAGTAATGGTTAACATTAAGTGCACGCAACCTGTCAACTGAGCCCAACCGTATTTTTTAGGGAATTTTAGGTATAAACTCCTGCATTAAAGAGCAACCTAAAAATTAATAACCCTATAACACAAAGCAATAAACCACATAACTGCATATAGCATCACTTTTTTTAAAAATCTATATGCATCACTTTTTTTTAAAAATCTATTTTATACTGAATGCATATAAATCTGATGCGTATCCCCCTGAACCTTCCTTTGCAACCTCATGCATATATCGACGAACACCCGCATTAACATTTGAAGTGGAAAGTAGGAAATAAATAATCAATTTAATCAAAATATTTTATAAGTACATTAAAAAGAGTCTCATAGCAGCCCAGCCAGGCTCTTAGAATTCAAAGCTTCCCGTCATTGTTAACTCGGGTGTTCATCGATATCACGTATAGAAACGTAGTTTTATTTAAGCCTAAAAAAAGATGTGACATGATTAACAG
Source organism: Artemisia tridentata subsp. tridentata (assembly GCA_021014915.2). Classification (NCBI taxonomy): domain Eukaryota; kingdom Viridiplantae; phylum Streptophyta; class Magnoliopsida; order Asterales; family Asteraceae; genus Artemisia; species Artemisia tridentata. The sequence goes on along the minus strand of CP139508.1, from coordinate 194,485,857 downwards.
TGACAACCATGTGTTTGTACTTGAACTACATGTTACATAAACTATATATCAAGACACAATAAATTAAAAAGGACCAGAGGGAGTGATTTTAGATGCTATATGTGAGTACCTCCTAACAATCATCGGCCCTGCTTCATACCATTCTTATTATCGTTGTGATAAATTATTAATGCTCGGTGATAGGCTCATGTCAAACGAAAAAAGCACACATTTCAATATCATAATCTAAACTCTTGCCTCATATTAAGTAGACAAATTTACCAAAACATCGAGGTAGCCATTTCTAAGGAATATGAACTTTCAAGATGCAGTTACGTTAAACCACAAACACAGTCATGAAAATAAATAATGAAGAATGGAATGAGATTTGAAAAACATGTGACCCCAACCATTTTGACCCGTCCGTTTTCCCAACTCTAAGTTTCACTAACCTCCGCCACTCAACTAATCCATCATTGTAGACAATAGAGAATTATCAGTGGGTTTTCAAGATAAACTTGAGCTCCTGTTACATTGACCAAGCAGAAGTAAATTAAATAAACATGGTATTTATGCTTGATGATCCAAAGCGCTTTCTGTATATAATACCCAGTCATATGTACAATTATTCAAAAATATTGACAAATTACGAACAGTTATATATATACCTTCTTTTTTCTGTTAAGAAATGACAAAATCTCGCATCTCGCTCCTTCAGAGCATACTCTCGCACTTCTTTTCGATAAATATATACTTGGCATGAGGGCCACCATGGATGAAATCATCTTTTCTAGTCGAGGATGACTTTTTACACCATCCTCTAAGCTTAGCATCCATTATGTTAGCCTCGGTAGTTGAACTACAATCATTTGTGTCCCCACGATGGCCCTGTATTTTAGACAACCATTAGAAAGGTAAAAGGCTACATTTTTTATTTAATAGAAAGATGTTATGGGGAAATATAATTAGATCGAATATAGATATTTAGAACCTTAGTATAAAATTGCAGTTATGCACACACGTCGATTATTCAAGATGAGCAAGTCTAAAAGCATCGCCAACAGGTCCTTCACGTAATAAAAATCAAACCATTACTCACGCCTTTAATAACATTATCTTCACATGCTCACCAAGATACTTACATTAACATCGCCAAGGGGGAAATAGCAAAAATAACCTGAATAACAGATAAAGAACACTTTAGTATAAGTACCAGGAGCCAATTAATATGTAGCATTGTATCTACCTTTATTTGTTAATTTCCGCAACATAAAGCTCAGTTACCTTTTAGAAGCTTCTCCCGTAGACAAAGCATCTCTCGAGGTCCCTAATATTTAACATCGCCAATAGTTACATTCACCGCCTTGACTGTAACTCTCAAGCCATGTCTGAATATTTTACTTGAATATTTAAGCCAACAGTTACATTCACCACCTTGACTGTAACTTTCTAATCTCAGATACGAATGACCGCATTAGCTCTAAAAGGCGATAAGATTGTTTTTGAATATTTTGGAAATTATACATTTAAAAAAAAAATCAAATATGGTTACTTCAATCGATTTCATAAGGTAGATGTCCAGTTTTCATGCATCGATAATCATATTAATTTCATGACATAAATCGATAATCATATTAATTTCATGACAGAAATCATTTAACCTAAAAAGTTTTCCACCTATAGTCATAACCACAATCAAACTGCATTCCATCATTTTTCAATAGAACTTGAAACTTTATCATTCATTTATATCAAATAAAAATCAAACATCCGAGACAAAACTATTGAGATTTATTATTATAAGTTTTGTCTACTTTTAACATGTTCCTCGTTATGCGAAGATTTCCCAGCAAATGAAATCAACACAAATTACAAAACCAACAAAAATTGATAATACTCAAAAGAATTTAAGTTCCAAGATTAATGAAACAATTAAAGAGTGTAAACATCTTACCGATCCATGAGTGATGTATTTTTTAGGCGGAGATTGTTTTGACGATCCTTTAGGATTGAAATCAACGGAAAATACCAGATCCATTCGAATCAATTGGGTATTAGAAATTAGGGTTTATATGAAAGTTTGATTTAGGTGTTCCGTGGATCTGATATTATGATCATTTAATCAATTGAATATGGTTACAGATTAATAATCTGACATTTAGGTTTTGAAAAGGGGATCTCAGATATGGCGGTTAGGGTTTGAGGGAGAGGGTCTAAGAGGAAGAGTCGTGTGTGTCTGTGTTTATGATCCATTCTATTAGAACCTGAAGTAAATTGTTACTCATCACCATCCAAATGTTGATTGATTATTCCGGTTAGGGTTTCAGTGAGAGAGTTTTGAGAGTAGTAGTTGTGTGTGTGTTTTGTTTGATTTTGTGAAATGTTGAAAATGATGGTGATATGAGGAGTTCCGCCCAAATTGTGGGAAAAAAATGGACGATCCTGATCAATTGAATTTCCACGTGGCAATTGATTAGATATTTTGAGGGGAGAAATAATAGGACAATCTTGTCTTATATAGGAGGTAGATTTCCAGTATTTAATGTGATCTGATTCTTAATGACATATTTTTGTAATATGTGAATGATTTAGTGTCCGGAAAACTACTACATGTACAAATTATGCATATTACCACCAAAAGTATGCAACTTGCTTTCTGTGGCAAAAATAAAAATTTATGCATATCAAAAGTATGCTGCTAAGCCTAACTTAGTGCTGCTAGGTTTCTGCTGCTATGTTTGAGAGTGTAGGGTACGGTTTTATAAATATGAACGATTAAAGGCTTATATTCTTCAATCATTCACACAAGTGTTTTTATCTGATCAAAACTCTCTCAAGCATAAACCCTAATTCCTTTTTATCCATTAATTGCAAATCCCAGCAAAACTCTACCAAAAATTTTCAAAATTCACAAAGTCGACTCTAACTTTTGCAGACCAACATAACATGATTGGATTTTTGCAAAAACCCAGAGAAAGTGAAGGTTTTACTGAAATCATAGATTTTCTTAATGCTACTCATATAAAGTATGCATTAACAGTAAATCCTACCATATATATTTCCAACATCAAACAGTTTTGGGCTACTGCTAATTTCAAAACTATTGATGAAGAAGTACAGATACATGCCCTTGTGGATGGGCAGAAGATTATCATTACTGAGGCTTCTATTAGGGATGTTCTTCATCTAGCAGATGTTGAAGCTATTGAAAATCTTTCAAACTCTACAATTTTTGAAAACCTTGCACTGATGGGGTATGAAAGGAAAAATAATTCTTTAAAATTTTCAAAAGGTGCCTTCTCTCCACAGTGGAAATTCTTAATACACACTATCCTACTGTGTCTTAGTCCAAAGACTACTGGTTGGAATGAGTTCAGTAGTAATATGGCTTCTACTGTTATCTGCTTGGCTCAAAATCAAAGATTCTGTTGATATAAATAATGCCTAAACACATTATTAATATTTTTCGATATCTCTACGTTTTGATAATCACAAAATGTAAAATCATTAAACGGAAAATTATGACGTAAACAAGTATTTAATTGTAAATATCTATTTCTACAACTCAAATCACTTAAGGTATGAATAAACTAATGCTTAATGCATTATATGATCAAAGGAACATTTTCTTAACCACTAGATTTTTTAAAAAATGTCAAAAACATTTTATATCTTTTAGAAAAACATTTTTGGTAATAAATAAAAAGGTTTAATTCATTATAAATTTATAAATTCAGATTTTCAACCAAAATCAGTAAAAATGTTCCAGAAAAACCTTCCCCACAAAAAGACAAAACTGGGCAACGGTTGGCTTGGGCGGCCCCCTTAATTTTGCTAGGCGGCCCCCTTAAAAATTAAGGGGACCGCCCCCTATTTAAGGGGGCCGGCACGCTCCAGTAGCCTTCCAGCTGTCCAGTTTTCTGCCTATAAATACCAGCCTTCCCCTGGATTTTTTTCTCACCTTTTGCACCCCAAACCTTCTGTTCTAAATCTTCTCTAATCCTTGTAAATCCTCTCTAAAATCCTTTGATCATATTCTCTTAAGCATTGGTTTCCAAGTGATCCAAGCTTCCACCATCAAAGTGCAAAAGAAGAATACTCCTTCAACTAGAGAAGAAGTATTATAGCTTAACTCATATCATTCTTGTAGTTGTGTAAAGTGTTGTATAGTTGTGATAAGTAGATCTAAGTGTAAGTAAGTAGTTGTGCTTGTAAAGAAGTAGTGTAGAAGTCGTGAAGAAGGTGTGAACTAGTTGTGTGGAAGTTGTGTATAAGTTGTGAGATTGGTTCTAGCTACGATTAGAACTCGACATCTAGCTTTGTGTCGTTAAACCGGTGTAAGCTAAAGTTGTGTAAGGTTTCTCCGCCATAAGGGAGTTTGTTGACATAGTGAAGAAAACTCTCGAGTAGGTGACTCGAGGAGTGGAGTAGGGCAAGGAAGGTGTCCTTGTAGCCGAACCACTATAAATCTCCGTGTTGTGGTTTGATCTTTCCATCTCTATCTTTCATTTCATTATATTTACTTTACTTGCATTGCTTTTCTATATTTGTTTATATTTGTTCATATTGATCAAGAGTTGAATTCACATAAGTTAGAATCGAAGCTTTAAAAGTAAACAAAAGTTTTCACAATAAAATTTAAAAGGACGTAAAACTATTCAACCCCCCTTCTAGTTTTCCATAATTGGTATCAGAGCCACGTCAAACAAGATTTTTAAAATAAACTGTATTTTAAAACTTGAAACGATCTATTGAATCTGAAAAATATTTAGAAGGGCAATCTATGCAAAGACCACCACTATTTGAAAGTGATGGATTTCTTTATTGGAAAAATCGATTCGAAACTTATGTGAAATCAAAAGATCTAGATCTTTGACATGTTATTACTAATGGTGATTTTTTACCTATTCAACATAATCTTGAAACTAAAAAGGATGAAATAGTACCTTTTGAAAAACAAAGTGATGATTTAAAAAGAAAGCTTTCTAAAAATAATGAAGCAAAAATGGTTATTTATATGCGTTACCACGTAAAGAATACGAAAGGATCTTTATGTGTAAAACCGCAAAAGAAATTTGGAACACTTTACTAATAACTCACCAAGGTAATAGTTAAGTCAAAGATAATAAAATAGATCTTCTTGTTCAACAATATGAACAATTTACGATTTCGGAAGAGGAATCAATTGATAATGCTTTTGCTAGGTTTAACACAATCATCACAAGTTTAAAGGCACTTGATGAGAGTTTCTCTAGTAAGAATTTTGTTAGGAAATTTCTTAGGGCTCTTCATCCAAAATGGCGAGCTAAAGTTACGGCGATTGAAGAATCAAAGAACTTGTCAACTCTTCAACTTGACGAGTTGATTGGCAACTTGAAGGTCAACGAAGCAATAATCAAGAAAGATTCCGAGATGGTCAAAGGAAAGAAAGAGCAAAGCAAGTCAATCGCGTTGAAAGCTAGGAAAGCATCAAGTGACGAGGATAGCTCAACCTCCGATAGTGATGACGAAGAATATGACATGGCCGTAAGAGACTTCAAGAAGTTTTTCAAAAGACGAAGAAGATTCGTTAGACAACCACATGACGAAAGAAAGGCACTCCAAAGAAACAAAGACGACAAAGGTAGCAAGAGCGAGAGGAAGTGCTTCAAATGCGGTGATCCAAATTATCTCATCGGAAGATGTCCTATGATGTCAAAGGAGCAAAACCAAAAGGCGTTCGTTGGAGGAGCATGGAGTGATAGTGACGAAGACGAGAAAGAAACCACAAAGGAGGAGAAATGTCTTATGGCTAAGACATCAAGTGAGGTACATTCCGAAACCGAATACTTTAGTGATGAATATTTATCATTAGATGAAAAAGACTTAGATAGTGAATATAATAAATTATGCAAACTAGGTCAAAAAGTAATGAGTAAAAATAAATCACTAAAACATAAAAATAACCAATTAGAAAAAGAAATACTAGAATTAAAAATTAAACTACATAACTTAGAAAAAGGGAAAGAAGTTTTTGAATGTAGAACATGTCAAGAAACTAAAAATGAAAACGAAATACTTAAGGAAGAAATTTGTAAACTTAACAAATTCGAAAATAGTAGTAATTCACTTAGGGAAATAATAAGTATTCAAAGGATATCAGGAGATAAAACCGGATTAGGATTTAATTCAACTAAGGATTCAAATAGTGAAACTAAAAATGTAAAGTTTGAATGTGAAACTAGTGAGCAAAAACCTTTAGAGTCAAAACCTAAGTATATACTTATGAAAGATAGAAAAATACCCATAGCTAGATATACAATCTAGATATACAATCTAATGTTTGTCTAGCTTTATTTCAAAGTAGCTTATGATGTATAAAGAAGCGTTTGAATATTTATGATTCTTTATCAAAACATCATGATAACTACTTCTTAACATCATAAAATACATTTTAAGCGAGTTAAAAATTAAAACTAAGGAACATTGCAAACTACTTCTTAGGATTTAATTTTTAGAGTTGAAGTATGTTTGTGTTCCACATAAGTAGTGTATATAAAACATGCATATTTTTTTCATCTTATTTTTCTTGTTGCTATCTTGTTTAGGTGAAAATGCCTAAAGTTACGGTTGGTGATGTCTCCAAAACCAAGGAATATATTCCTAAAGTCTCCGCTACTCCCGGCATTTCTCCCGCTATTGCATGTTTCTATCGTCCCATCGAAGATAGAAACATTCATGAAGGGAGAGTTGTGGATCCATCCTTCTATCTATCCGACCAAATCGAACGAATGTTCTCCAATGTTCGTCTCGATTGTCTTTTCAAAATCAACGAACCCATCATTCCTCATTTCGTTCTTGATTTCTACAGCCAAGTTACGGTGCAAACCGATGACTATGGTTATATCTTCATCTCCTTCATGATCCAAAACGAATTCATCACTCTTACTCTTGCTCAGTTTGGTCAAATCCTCCAAATTCCTTTCAACGGTCAAGCCGTTTTCTCAAATGAATGGGATCTCTCATCTCTTGAGAAAAATCGGCCTCAGGGTGGTCCATACTATTCTGAGATTCCAACTCCTGACGACATTCGTCGACTACTCGAGCTAGAACGTGGTACGACTAGCCGAAGAATCAAGTCAAAGAATGTCGACATTCATGCAAACCAAATTCTTCTCAAAGAACTAAGCCCCGACATGAAGCATTGGGAAGAACTCATTTGTGAGAATGCGTTCGGTACCGGCGGAAACCGTGACCACCTCACGGCTAGCATCGCTCACATGTTGTATTGTGTTGTTGTGGAAGAACAATACAATTTGGCTTATTTCTTTGTCCATCGTATCATCTCCGCCAAAAATACTCCACATGCCAATCTTCCTTATGGTATGTTCCTCACTAGACTTTATCGTTTTGTCATGGAACATTACCCACATCTTGAGAGTGATATCTATCAATTCGTTCATCCCCTCTTACGTCCTCTCACTCGTAGCCAACTTCGTCGATCTCGAAGTGACAAGGGCAAATCTCGTCGCCCTAATCTCTTCGCACCGCGTAGCTCCACATATCATCGGAGAGATGATGATGAGGAGGAGGAAGGCACCTCACGTGTTAGTACTCCATCTCCCACGACGTTCGTGAACAATCTCCCGGAACTTAATTATTCCGACTATCAAGTTCCTCTTCCTTCCGAACAAACCGATCAAATCCTATTTGAACGACAAACCGAATTACTCAACACAACTCAACAGATGCATGAAGAGGTTAGAGGTGGTTTCAAGTCAATAGGAAAAGCTTTCAAGAAGATTTTCGGAAAGAAGAGATAGAGATGTGGATGTTGGCTTATTTGAACAATATTGTTATTAGACAAATTTTTTTTCAATTATTTGTTTCTTGTATTTTATAGTATGTTAGTATTTTAACCATTTTCTTGATTAGAACTTGAATGCTATGCTTAAATTAATATGCTTGCTAATGATTAATAACATGCTTATTCAATAATATGATTATTTTAGCCTAAATGTATACATGCTTATTTAAACATGTTTATGCTACTATTTAATCATTCTTGATGTACATGATTCAAATGGAGCTTGCTGCAAATACACCCTAACAATGACCCTTTTTCTGGAAAATTTTTTAAATTTGGTCGCCTCGAAAAACACCAGATGGGCGGCCCCCTTAATTCCCTAGGCGGTCCCCTTAATTTTAAGGGGGCCGGCCTACAATTAAGGGGACCGGCCATCTGGACAGTAAATTTTACTGTTTTCTTTTGCATCTTGTGACCTCTTTTATCTAGCCCCAGCTACCATTTCTCTTTATGAATGAACTGGTATTGGAATCTTACCACAAAACCTCAAAAATTTACCTAAACTAACAACATTTTCATATTATAAATTCCCTCCAAACAATCACCTCTTATTCCATCATCCTTCATCATCCCAAATCACCATGTTATCACCTAAATCCTCCATCTCTAAGACTCCAAGGAAGCAAAGACTTGTCATCATACCACCAAAACAACTCTTCATAGATTTAACCCAAGATGACACCAAAACTCCATCACCACCACCTCAATGTTCATCACCAAGTGCACCAAATGCACCATCAAAAATACCATCTACTCATGGCACATCATCTTCCTCCATACCATCCACTTCATCCATCAATGACTATATCAACTCCCACCTATCATCATCACCACCAAGAGCATCATCACCACCTCCCACTCAAGAACCTCTATCCACCCAACTTGCCATTTCCTTATCACCCATCATACCTCTTGATGCTCACTTCTCACCATCACCAATCCCACAACCATTCTTTCCCATACCTTGGGCATTGCTTGAAGCCCATGGTGACAATTGTCTTTGTTGCATCCATAACCGGACCATAATCTTTGGTCTTAGAGATGAGATACACTACATGTTTTCATCACTTGAACACATGCTTACCAACCCACCTCCACCACCACCTCCACCATGTTCACCCACTACACCACCACCACCTCTATTTTCACCCAATTAAGCACATGCAATGCTTAATTAAAAATAATCTTTAGAACCATTTTGTGAGCAAGCCCCATGGAAGATTATGTACTCGTAGAATGATTATGTAGATTGCATTACTTACTAGCTTATGTAGGATTGAATGTAATCTTGTATGTTTGTGTATTTCTACACAACATTTTTAATGAATGTCTTTCTTTTAAATGCATGCTTATTTTTGCTATATATATGCTTGTGCTTCTAATATTTTTCTTGCAAGAATTCCATTTATGCACACAAACGAGGGGGAGTACACACCGAGGGGGAGTCATTGTCCCGAAAATATTTCATATTTGTCGGCATAACCTTTTTGATTCTACAAAAAGGGGGAGAATTAGATATAAACTCACTAAATACTTGATTAAAAACTAATTTTTCAATTTAATGAGTTTAGATTTTGTAATCATCAAAAAGGGGAAGATTGTTGATATAAATAATACCTAAACACGTTATTAATATTTTTCGATATCTCTACGTTTTGATAATCACAAAATGTTAAATCATTAAACGGAAAATTATGACGTAAACAAGTATTTAATTGTAAATATCTATTTCTACAACTCAAATCACTTAAGGTATGAATGAACTAATGCTTAATGCATTATATGATCAAAGGAACATTTTCTTAATCACTAGATTTTTTATAAAATGTCAAAAACATTTTATATCTTTTAGAAAAACGTTTTTGGTAATAAATAAAAAGGTTTAATTCATTTTAAATTTATGAATTCAAATTTTCAACCAAAATCAGTAAAAATGTTCCAGAAAAACCTTCTCCACAAAAAGACAAAACTGGGCAACGGTTGGCTTGGGCGGCCCCCTTAATTTTGCTAGGCGGCCCCCTTAAAAATTAAGGGGACCGCCCCCCTATTTAAGGGGGCCGGCACGCTCCAGTAGCCTTCCAGCTGTCCAGTTTTCTGCCTATAAATACCAGCCTTCCCCTGGATTTTTTTCTCACCTTTTGCACCCCAAACCTTCTGTTCTAAATCTTCTCTAATCCTTGTAAATCCTCTCTAAAATCCTTTGATCATATTCTCTTAAGCATTGGTTTCCAAGTGATCCAAGCTTCCACCATCAAAGTGCAAAAGAAGAATACTCCTTCAACTAGAGAAGAAGTATTATAGCATAACTCATATCATTCTTGTAGTTGTGTAAAGTGTTGTATAGTTGTGATAAGTAGATCTAAGTGTAAGTAAGTAGTTGTGCTTGTAAAGAAGTAGTGTAGAAGTCGTGAAGTAGTCGTGAAGAAGAAGTCGTGAAGTAGTCGTGAAGAAGAAGTCGTGAAGAAGGTGTGAACTAGTTGTGTAGAAGTTGTGTATAAGTTGTGAGATTAGTTCTAGCTATGATTAGAACTCGACATCTAGCTTTGTGTCGTTAAACCGGTGTAAGCTAAAGTTGTGTAAGGTTTCTCCACCATAAGGGAGTTTGTTGGTATAGTGAAGAAAACTCTCGAGTAGGTGACTCGAGGAGTGGAGTAGGGCAAGGAAGGTGTCCTTGTAGCCGAACCACTATAAATCTCCGTGTTGTGGTTTGATCTTTCCATCTCTATCTTTCATTTCATTATATTTACTTTACTTGCATTGCTTTTCTCTATTTGTTTATATTTGTTCATATTGATCAAGAGTTGAATTCACATAAGATAGAATCGAAGCTTTAAAAGTAAACAAAAGTTTTCACAATAAAATTTAAAAGGACGTAAAACTATTCAACCCCCCCTTCTAGTTTTTCACAGATTCAATTTTTCAAAATTAATTTTTGATAGTGTGGTTAAGGGCTTGGATAGTTCTTCAAACTAATAATACTTATATCCAAAGTTTTTGTAACTTCTTATGGATACATAATTTACAAATAAAAAGGTTCATAAAAAGGTTTATCCTACTCTCTGTCGTACTAATTTTTTTTTGCTAACATGAAGAGAGAGGGAAAGGGTTTTTCAGACATAGTTACTCCATTGTTTCAAACAATGTTGGAACTAGGTCAAACTCAGGGTGAAGGTTCAGCAATCCCAGCTGATACCCATCACACGCCCATAATTTTACCATCCACATCCACAACTCAATAGACCTATACCTGTAGGTTCACCAAAATGGGCACACAGCTACCTCAGGCTAGTGCTAGTATGGAAGCAAATGAGGCTGTGCATGAGTAGAGGGGTCACAGTTTAGAAAGGGCTGCCACTACTGCTGCTAGTTTAGAAGCAGAGCAGGACAGTGGTAACATAAGTAAGACCCGATCTAAGGCAACTTCTAATGAATCCAGTGCCCATGGAACTGATTCAGGTGAAGGTCCCAGCCAACCGGATAATATGGGGGGTGTAGATGCCCAGGCTAGGTCTGAGGCTATGCCTAATTCACCTAATGATGCATCACTCGGGATAGGTAACACACTCCGAAGTGCTGCGGGTAGTATTAAACTTATAAATGAATTGATGGCTACTTGTACTAAACTGTCAGAACATGTTTTTGACCTTCAACAAACAGCTGCTTCTCAAGGGGATGAACTTAAAATGCTGAAGAGAAGAGTTAGGTTTCTAGAAGGGGTACAAAGGTCAAGAACCTATAAGCCTAAAAGATTGAAAAAGGTAGGCACAGTTCAAAGGGTGGAATCTTCTAGTTTTGCAGATGATCTCAAGGTGTTAAGAGAGGATGCTCCCAAACATGGGGGAATGAGAGCATGGTTGCAGGGGAGGATACTGAATTTGATGCTGCTATGGGTGATGATGTTAATGTTGCTGAAGTACCAGTTAGTGCTGCTAATGTAAAACTTAATGTTGCTGGTACAAAAAAAGTTTCTGCTGCTAGTGAAGATGTTATGGATGATAAAACTATTTTAGCTCAAGCCATAATTGAATTAAAGACATCAAAACCATCAGTTAAAGGCATTTTCATTCAAGAACCCATACCAACAACACCCACACAATCACAACCATCTTCACAGGGCAAAGGCAAGGGAATTCTAATTGAAGAACCTATGGAGAAATCTATTTCAAAGACAAAGCAGATGCTCTTAGATGAAGAAATAGCCAGAAAACAACAAGAAGAGTATGATGCTGAGGATAAAAGAATAAGAGAATAAAGATAGAGAAAGGCTAGAGAAGAAGAAGAGGCTAGCCTTGCAGAAATAAATTCCTAGGATGACATTCAAGCAAAGTGTGAAGCAGATCACATGTTAGCCCAAAAAATGTGGCAAAATGAACAGGAAGAGCTGTCCTTAGAAGAAAAATTAAAGCTCTTCATGGAATTCTTGGCCAAGAGAAAGAAGTTCTTTGCTCAGAATAGGAATGAAGCAAAGAGGAACCAACCACCCACCAAAGCTGAACAAAGAAAAGTAATATGTGCATACTTGAAAAACATAGATAATTGGAAGCCTAGTCAATTGAAGAATCTCAGTTTTGAAAAGATAAAAGATCAGTTTGACAAGGTATTCAAGAAGGTAAATACTTTCATTGCTATGAATGAAGATGAGGTGGTAAGAGGTTCTAAGAGAATAGGAGATGATATAGAACCTGATAGCAGCAAGAAGCAGAGAATTGATGAGCAGGCAAAAGAATATACTGATGATGACCAAGGTACAGAAGAAGATACTAAGCAATATATAATAGTGGTTCCTGATGATGATGAAGAGCCAACTGTTGCTGTTGTACCTTTGTCTACAAAACTTCCAGATATTGTTGGTTGGAGAATATATAAAGAGGGCATAAAGAAAATAGTATATGAAATCAAAACATCTGATGGAAAGTTTTATATATTCTTCAGGTTTAATCAGATGTTAAGAAGCTTTAACAGAGAGGATTTGGAGACTCTTTGGAAGCTTGTTAAGGAAAAGTATGGACCAATAAGGCCATTGAAGCAACCAGTGTCTGATCTAGATTATGTTTTATAGGGAGATTTGAAGAATATATTTGAACCTTATGTAGAAGATGAAGTATGGAGAAGACCTTTCTATAACCAGAAGGTGATAAGCTGGGGGTTGATAGATACATGTGGACTTCATGAGTTGACAATGGATGCTATGCATATCTACATGTTGGTTGAAAAGAAGTATCCACTCACAAAGACAACATTAGGAAAGATGCTTGAAAGTAGGCTTCAAATGGAATATGGAATGAATGAAAATATGGCAGATGAGCTTATTTGGTTTATTATAAGACTGAAAAATGAACAATGAAGTGTTTGGAAGCATCCTCATAATGAAGAAACTTGATGATTTTAAGAAAATATCAAGTTTAGGGGAGGATTGTTGGGTTTTAGAGTTACTGCTGCTTGCATGGTTAAGACTACTAATGGTTTACACAAGAAATGCTCTAAGCCATTACTGCTGCTAGTTACAAATATTACAACTGCTTGTGTATTTTACTACTGCTAGTGTTGTTGATGATGTTCAAGAAAATACACTAAGTGGTTACTACTGCTAGACTAAATGTTACTGCTGCTAGTTTAGAGTTACAATTGCTATTAGAATACGACTGCTAGAGTTAGAGATACAACTACTAGATTGTTTAGTTTGTACTGCTTATGAGATAAACTTGTATAGTCGGTTATATAAATATAGAAAAGATTCTATAGAGATTTATCTTGTATAGCAAGTAATTGTAAGCCGACTAGGACTCCTTAGTCTATAAAAGGAGGTCCTAGGGCATAGAGATTGATACGATTCTTTTATATACTTCAAGGTTGTAAACCCTAATACTTTTGAGTATTCGTATTATATTAATAATATTGAAGTGTTTTGTTTGATATTCATTGTTTACTGATAATTCAATATTAAGTTTTTCTTAAGATCAAATACAAGATTCCGCATTGTATTTGATATACTTCAAGACAGTTTCTATACTTAGTTGTTTTAGATTTATCTAAGATAATTAAACCTTTACAAGCTAAGGAATTCGATCAAGTATATTGCTTGGATCAACATGAACCCCGCTATCCTAAAGCAATAATGCTCGGGTATTAATAATTAGGGTTGGTTTGGTGTATAGGAATGGGAATGAAGAAATGGATTTCATTCCCAATAAATTGTTTGGTTGGTGGGGTTTCTTTTAAAATATGGGTATGAAACCCATACAAATAGGCAAATCTCATACCCATCAAGCATGGTGGGTTTACAAACCCATAATGATTCCCATACCCATAGTGATTCCCGTTAATAAACCAAACGCCCTCTTAAGCTTTGAGATAATTCCCAAAGTGATATTCTTGTTTCGGGCAAAGGAAGACAAAATAATCTTTAACCTTTTAAGATTATTATCTTTCACTTTATATTTGCATTTATAAAGAATAAATAAGTAAACAATGAACTTTTACTAAAACCAAGCCAAATTACACACAAAAAAAAATATATAAAATCAAGGTTGTAAAAATCGCTAGGCGCTAGTGAGGCGGTCGGGTAGGGCCTAGCGATTAATCGGTTAGGCGGGGATTAATCGGGGATTAATCGGATTGGTTTTTTTATGCACAATAGTGTAATTTTAGATATTATATAATATTATATGTATGAGATAAGCATAGTGCATCAAAGTTCAAATATGTTCAAATATAAACATAATACATAATTCTTCAAAGTTCAAAGTCAAACATAGATATTACTCGGTTTGTTGACCATTTTTAAGCGATCTTTGACCCTTTTTTTTCGATTAATCGGTTTGTTGACTAATTTTTAAATGATTTTGTCTGATTTTTAAGCGATTTTTTTACCGATTTTAAAGCGATCTTTGACCAAACCAATTAAATAGGCCGATTATGATAAATCCGGTCGCTTAGTGACTGATCAACGATTATGTGCTGATTAATCGACGGCCTAGGCCGATTTTTACAACAGAGTATAAAATGCCTTTAAAATCGTTGTAATTTGGGCTTCTATCGATATCCGTATACATATATCCGAAAACTTGATATGAAATTATTCACAAATTGGTATATCTAGATTTTTCAGATTCGGAATTTATATACATGTTTTTTAAAACTTTGGACTTTTAGTTACTCAATTTTCGGATATTCAGATGTATAAGACCACAATCTGAAATTTCGGATATTTAAAATTGAACAACCCTTTGTAGCTGCAATAATGGGGCAATATGAAAAGTGTTTATGTTACAAATTCAGAAATAAATTCAAGATACATAGAGTGTGGTTAAGTAAATCTAGTGATTTGTGGTACTTTAAATTTGTTAGTTAAAAAAAGATTATTCTAGTAGAAAATCTCTCATTTTAATTTTCTTTTATATTTTTAAGAGATTTGAAATTGCTCTAAGCCAGATACAGTATAATTTATACTCTAGTACTTGTAATATAATACGAGTAATCAATAAAATAGTTTGTGTAACACCCCAAAAATTTGGTACGGCGGAAGACTTATCAAAGCTTCGAGACGCTACGGGGATTGGTACACGACACAATTATAAGACAACGGAAACACATCATCCATCTAAATTAAACATTTAAATCAAAATATTTAAGTTTACATTTATCCCAAAAGTACGTAAGTAAGCCCAAAATAAAACGTAAAGCTAGGTCTCCCAACTAAGTTATCAGAGTTTTAATTGATCCTTCAACCATGCCGCTTGCCAAGCCTCCATAGAATAGTTATCCAATACAATTGTCACTCATTACCTAAGAAAACATGCTAAAAGAGTCAGCTAACATTGGTGAGTTCATAGGTTTTCCTAACTAATAACGGTGGACCAAATCAATAATAAGTTTGCTATACTAAACTAAGTCACATAGCCAACCAATCATACCCACACATAATTGTGTCAAACCACAGTAATAATCCCTATAGGTGCACCGTATAGTCCCGCACTAACTGCAGCACATACCATAATATTCCCGCACAAATACATCACATACAATAATATTCTCGCACAATTGAAGCACATACATCACATAACCTTAGTCAGCTAGCATAGCAAACATATCAAAAGCATAAAATAACATTTGGTACATTCAAAACGGTTTTGCATGTTTTCTCACCCCAAGTTTGCAAATAACAGTATAAATGTAAAAGTGGGGCTATGAAACTTACCTCAATCAAGCAAAGCACAACACACAAGTCAACAGTGATAAAGCACAAAAGCAGCTAACACGTCACGGCACTATGGACTCGGCACGACCTAATAATATAAAGCCTCGTCTTAAAATGTATCTCACGTAAACTATACGCGTAAACTTTCTCGAAAGTTAACCAATTCAATTTCCAAAAATATTCTTGTTTTAGCCCTTTAACAAAGCTTGGTATCATCATCTGTGCAACGGTGGAAAGACACGACTCAAGTGTACACACGCTAAAATGGGGACTAAACTGCGAAATTGCCACGAAAATCAAGACAACAGTCACGAAGGGGCGACAAGATCAACTCCAAGTAATCACACATGACAAACACACTACACTAGATGAATAGATTGGTAGTTGTCGGTATTTTTCCCAAATTCTTCTTTTAGTTCTAAAGTATTATTGTTTTTCATTATAAAACCTCATTTTGCCACGGCTCATTCGCGCTAGGAACGTTTCTATGTCGAAGGTTTTATAACTTCCAATATTTTTAAGTAATCAACGTTACAACCATTATTGTTCATTAGACATTAAGTGCTATTGTTTGTCCGTTGCGGCTCAAATACATTAAATTCGTTATGAGTCCAATGTATTGTAGTCGCTTCGTATTATAATAGTCCAATAAGTCCCAAATCCAATAACAATTTCCAATTCATCATATACTTCAAATCCGGTGTTGCAAATTATTCCCAATAATCCAACTAACAATTTATTCATCAAAACAATCTTACACACGGTAACGGTTAAAGGTCTAATTGGTTAAGCTATAAACTTAATAAGATAACCGGACGAATTATTGGATCCTTATCGCATTCTTCAACCCAACAAGTCCAACAACTCCTTCGTTTCTCTTATTAATCCAAAGCCAATCCTATACGTTACGATCAAATGGTAAGTCTTAAGGATGGATTACACGTTAATAAATTCATCCAACACGTTTACCGGGCCCTTATTAAATTTGTTAACCCAATAAGTCCGATAACCACGTTGGTCAGATATATTAATGTTAATCAATCCGTAACTTGAACAATAATCCTGTAAATTGTTCCACATTCCCAAATGTGGTATCCCTCAATACACGTGCCCTCGAAACGCTTAATAATTCCCACGTATAGCCGTTTTTATCCATTTTTAACACTTTCCCTTTTTAAATCTACAAATTCCATTCTAAATATTAAATTATAATTTAACTTGTAAATTAATATTTCCCATTTTTTAGTTGTTATTAATATTTCACCTTTATTTGTTATTTATATTTCCAACCGTATACGTCTCGAGTCATTATTCGTTTCGAATCACAGTCCGAGTTTTTAACATTCTTGGGTCAACAATTAAACCATATCAATCCACATGTCCAAAATTAATTCTAAACCATCTTTCGGCTTGTCGAGTCTACGCCGAGACTACAAAGTCTCGGTTAGCACTTGACGTCGCTCAAACCATCACAAGTAACAATTCCAAGTCCAAATATCAATCACATCATTCGGCCACTAAACCTATGCCTCAATATCCAAAACCAATCCGAATCCAAGTCTAACTCTCGACACGATAATAACAAAAATATTAGACTTACCACGTTGAGACCCTTGAGGTCTCGAGGACCCTAAAGTTCTTCCCAAGACTCCAACCCATAATAAACTCAAAACTAAACACGACCTAGTGGGTCTCGGCCCCAAACTCGATTATCACCACAAAACTAACAAAGATACAAGCCTCTAAAAGCTCATCAACAAGCTATACGCGAGCTTATGCTCTCGACATCACGTTCACAGCACAAGCACGATCCTAATGATGATACCAAGACCCTTTTCTACACATTTTTGTTAACAAAATCTCATTTCTTTATGTTTTTAACCCACACCGATTCACACGGGGTGGTGAATCGGTGTTTTTAACCATTATCTTACTCCATCTATACCTTACCTTGATCTTACCAACGTCAAACAAACAAAAGTGGTGGCGGTGGCGTGTGGTATTGTGGTGCTTCGGTGCGTGTTCTTCGTAAATGGACTAGGAAGGGTGGGATAAGGGTTTGTGTGGTGGCGGTGTAGTGGTTATGGTGGCGGTGTGCTCGGTGGTGGTGGTATACGGCGGCGGCAGGAAGTGGTTCGTGGTGTGGTGTCGGCTAGGGTTAGGAGAGGGGATACAAATAACCCTAAATGGTTATAATGGGGATTATATACCCCCTTCAAGCCGAATTTGCCAAACACAAAACTACAAGGGCCGTTTATGTAAATACGGGCGAGTAGCCTTATGTGCAAGTTTTGCTATCTTTTTCGTTATTAGCTTTCGGGGCTCGTTTATGCGTCATAAAATTGTCCCAAGACATTTTAACTCATACCAGTATTTTTAAAATCATTTTTCCAATAAAAATGACTATAAATACGTATATATTCGTTCCAAAACGTTAAAATTAATTACTAAAGTATTATTATGTTAATATTCGTGCCGAGTCACGTTGTGCTCAACTCTAGGCCTACGGGGAAAACTTCACTTATCACATAGCAATAATTCCAATAATATATCCAATAATCCAACTTAATTCCCAAAATAATCCAAAACGGCTCCCAAATATCTAAACGTAAGTTTTTAAATGTAAACGCGTTACTTAAATATTCCCAAAAATTATTGGTTGTCACAGCCTCCCAGCCTCAGGAGAAACCCATCCCGGGTTTCGATTCAAGTTAACCGCTAAGGTTGGAAAGAGTTTAGAACAGATTCGCTTGATTTCATCCTCACGTTTCCACATGAGTCCGGGCTTGTTTCTGGATTTCCAACAAGTTCTAACAACAGGCATGTTGTTTTGGCTATTGGTTGCTCGTTTTCTCGATCCAGAATTTCGATAGGTTCCTCAACAAAATTCAACATTCATCAAGCTGGATAAAATCCAGGGATTTACAGTGGCAGCCTCTTCTAACAACATTTCTTCAGATTACGCACGTTAAGAACATGGTGGACTTTACCATGTCCCGGTGGCAGTATAAGTCTTGCGAGCTACTGGTCTATTTTTAACAAGGATTTTCGTAGGGCGGTATAGCGATGATTAAGCTTCCCACGTTTACTAAACGGTTCACACCTTTCCATGGTGTTATCTTAAGCATAATCTTGCCTTCACTCAGGATTCAGGAGTTTCGCTATGTTCGCTAGTATAGTTCCTCCGA